>JALXJV020000002.1:35814434-35877343 GCA_024633595.2 Lepomis macrochirus | reverse complement strand
AAAGAACGGTTCCAGTCCAGCAAAGAGTTGGTTCTACTCTTTGGAACCAGTTTTCCTGGCCGAACCGGTTCCTTGGCTGTCGAAAACACAAAGAACTGGTCCATGAGTAGGCAACTCGCCCGAACCGCTCTCAAAATGCTTCGTGGCAGGAGATGTTTAAGATAAAATAACCTGGAGAAACTGATCTGGAGTTTCTTGTTGACGTGCAGACAGAGTGTAACTGTTTGTCACATGTTAACTCTGCAGGACGCTCACTTTGTGTCTTTGCTGCTGACACAGGTCAGCTTTCCTGTGCTGCCCTCTGCTGGCTGTCTGACTGTATGTTTACATGGTGTTTTCATCCAAAGTGCTTTTGGGCTGCTGTCCCTGCTCTGCAGGCCTCTGGCTGTGGAGCCACGTTACTCTGAACAAAGAGCAGTCTTTTTCCAGTTGGTACAATACAGTCACTCTGTGCAAATGAAAGAGTCTTAGAAACAAAGAAAACAGATAAAACAGATAAATTAATAGAAAAGAAAGGCCGGGCACTAGTTAGGCAAATAGGGCTATAGAAAACAAAACAAAGCCTCCTTTAGAGCAGCACACAGGGGAGATTTATCAAAACAATATTTGCCTGGACATATTTCTATTAATTGATTAACAATTTAAAATCATTCATGGCCCATGAAAAAAGGCTTAGATTTCCACTTACTACAATGGAAGTGATATTAACCCATGAGAACAATCAGATCAGATGAGGATCTACATTGTCCATATTAAAGAGGATGTGTGACAAGTTAATTAAAGGGAAAATTATCAGTCTTGCCCTGCGATGAATTAGCGACCTGTCCACGGTATAACCCTGCCTTTCGCCCAAAGACTGCTGGGATTGGCTCCAGCCCCCATTAACATTCATTAATTAAAACGTGAGATAGTTGGTAGAGGTCTCATTCTTGCATACAATGTGTTTTGCATTAGCTGTAGTGATGGTAGTGGTAGTGTTTAACATATCTTGCGGTGCAGTTTAGATTGCATGTGTACAAGAAAACGGTATGTTGTAAGAAGTTACCATTATCGCCTAATATTCACAAACACAATGTCCTTTTCAAAGCAATCCATCTTAAACAGTGATCATCTTACATAAGTTGTTTAAAAACAACAAAACATTTAATTTGAGAGATTACTGTAAAGGGCCTTGATTTTTTCATCTCCTCGCCTTGATTTTCAGTATTAATAAGTTTAACAAAAAATGCCCCTTGGTTTCTCCATAGTGTCAAGTTGGAACTGAAGGTGGTTTAGTTCTTTTTGTGACAGACCAGCTTTACAACACGACTTGTTAATGTTAGACTACTAATTACGTCTCTTTGTCTTACCTCTTTTAATCTGAATGAATGCTTACTTATCAGTTTGCTATCTGTTTAACTTTAAATTTGAGCCTTACACCCTTTCGTTCGTGGAAGACATGTCCAGTTATTTTGACTTCCTTACAAGACTCTGTATCTTCCAATATTAAGTTTCCATATGGGATTACTATCAGTCTTATTCCCACCCACAGAAAAGGTCAAAGACAGTGATTTCACATCTAACCAAAGGTCGGAAGCCAGATTTAAAAAAAAAACAACACAATTATTATCTTAAAGCATTTTCCAATCCTCTAAGCTTTTGCCTAAGGATGGGAAGAGGTTTTTCTTCTGTGATCTCCTGTTGTATCCATATACACATATTAAAATGTAGTTTATTCCCTTAGCCAGTAACCATTAGAGTCGCCTCTGTGGTCAGTAATCTATTTAATAAAATCATAACTCCAGACGTTCAATGACTGAAAAAGAGTCTCCCCATTTGCACTTTCCAGAATTTAGTGTCTTTACTGAGCATTTTGAATGTTTACTCGCTGATAGTCATCTGGATCCACAGTAAACCTTTATGGTATTTTATGAGAGAAAACAAGAAAAACCTACTGAACATTATTGATGCCTTAAATTGTTAGAAGAGGCGCCTCAGCTGTTTAGTTTTTTATTTTATTTAAATATGTGTCTTTAATAGGTTATAATTATGTTTATCATTGTCTAAAGAGAACCTATACTGATGATGTATCACTTGCCAAGCAGCCTATTGTTAAGATGTTGATGTTCAACAATGATTCCAAAAAGTTCTGGTTTCCCATCAGAGAGAACCCAGTTTCATCAACATTTCAGGTGTATATTTATATGCTACACCTTTTTTACAGTCTATAGCTGCACCAGTTACTCCCCTTCGCTGTGTTGAGGTTTCTCTCTGCTGATGTCTCTGCTTCACCTCCTTGGTGCCGGGCTGTCAGTCTCACGCTGGTGTTGTTGAACTTCATCACCTGACTAAAAAGCTTTGTTTGGTAAAAAAGATGATTTTATCGTCTCAGTGATCGCCACATGATCAACACGTTTGTTGATGTCTGATGTCACTGATTCATGTGGTTGTCCTCCCACTCCGGCTCCCATCCGGCAGGAGGTTGCGGTCCATCAGAACCAAAACCTCACGGCATAAGAACAGCTTCTTCCAGGCTGCAGCTGGCCTCACCAACAAGGCCCGGTTCCCCCTCTGACTCTCAGCCCCCCATTACATTTGCACAACATATCATTTTACTCGGATTTCTCTTCTGCTGTCAAACTCATATTTTTTAGGTATATTTATATTTATCCAGGTTTATGTTTACACGCAGTCACCAAAACAAATTCCTTGACTGTGTAAAAGCAACTTGGCAATAAATCTGTTTCTGATTCTCGCTCTCCTGGGTGGTGGCTTGTCTGAACTTGTGCACTCAGACAGTCCTGTAGAGCTGCTGTGGCCTCATCTGTTTTTTTTCTGATAGTTTGACCATTTTAATCAGCTGATTGTTGTTAGGGTTTGTCAGTAGGACTCAAATGCAGACTCAGCACACGGAGGCAGGAGCGGTAAGAAGTAACTTTGTTTAATGAACAAATAAATGTCCAGTTTGGGTCTAGTGAGGGGAAGCCCAGTCAGGTAGGGGTCACAAAATATAAAGGAGACTGATGCAGTTTCAGACCACAATCTGGCAATGAGTTGCCGGGATGACCGGGTATATATGGGCAGGCTTGATTGAGATGATGAAGAGCAGCTGGGACTTGAATCCCGTGTACCTGGCTCCACTCCTGCAATCAAACAAATGCACGCACACACACACACACACACAGGGGAGGAGGGGGGATAGAGTGGCTTACAGAGCTGCAGAGGCGGCAGACCTGACAGGGTGTAAGTTGGCAGGAGAAGCAGGGACATAATGTGTTTTCTCAGAGTTACTGGCTGCCACACCCGCATGCACGCCATCACCAAACCTGCATAAAGCCTTCCTGTTCCTTCAGCCACAGAGAGTCTCCTGCAGAGTCTCCACTCGACTCTCATTTAGGATCTTGTGTCAAACTGTTTCAGTAAAACTTTTTTTCTTCTGGACTGTGGACTGTTGGAGTGAAAGTGTGAGTCTAATGTAGAATCTCATCATTTATTATTATTTTTATTATTAACACCTTTTTGAAATGTCCCCCTGTGCAGCTGACTGGTTTTCTCTCAGGGTCATGTTTATATATTTAGTGCAGTCTGTGTGAATAGAGTCAGTGTGGTGTAGTGGAAAAATAGAGTTGCATGTACTTCTTCTTCTGTTTCCTGATTGCTACAGAAAAAGAACCAGATTAGAGGAAGTTCACTAGATGCTGTGAAAACAGGCTGCAGAAAGAGGAAGCTGCTCTCAGCCTGAAGTGTGACAATAAAACTGAGAAATACTTTAAAAGCTCAGCATGGTTATCTAAATAAAATATAAAAACACATCATATATACATATAAAACATTCTGTGTTTGTCAAATTTCGGCAGGTAACTTTATTTATTTATTATAGATGATTACGTGTTTGTTCTTCTAAAAGACTGAGGGCTGTGACCAAAATGTGACGTTAACACATGACAGGCTGGTTGCTAACAACGAAACTGTTAAACAGAAAACACACATTTATTTTTATCCAACATGACGTCTGTCTGTTGGCAACATGTTGATCACATGTTGATCATCATCTACAGGCCTGTTAAAGTCAGAGATGAGTAGAGCAGCCTAAACTGTACTCAAGTAATAACTATAAATAACTAACTACATAAACTAAAAAACTAAACAACAACTAATTAATTCAAGAAAAACACAGGTGTGTTCACTTCATGTTTACCTGATGAAGATCATTTGTGGTTTAAACATCACATCAGTCACATCCACATGAAACAAGAGCAGTTTGTCTCTGTGTTTGATCTGTCTTCATCAGGCTGCACCAACAAGCATAAACACAGACTGCTGGGACCATGTTAGCTTGAATATTTACATTAAGGCAGAAAGCAGGAGAGGTTTGCAGCATGATGTAGAGTGTGTAGCTTTTAATTATTAAACATATCTGCATTGACACAACAGACACTGCTCTCTGTCAGCTCAGTCTCAGCACGGTGTAGTCTACAGACTTCACACCTGAAACCCTCTGCACCAACACGAGAGACCGGTCTGGCTGCACGGTGCACCAGGCCTACATTTTACTCTGTAGGCTAAATATTAGCTGCTAGCGCCATCTGAAGGCCACATGCTGCAGCTGCAGCCGTTATTCTGCTCTGCAGGTCTTCACCTGGCTGTGAGTTACAGACTTACTCTGAGCAAACAGGTTTCATTAGTGATCGCTGTGGAAGGAGTCGCAGGAAACCAGACAGGATTGGGATTCAGAGGCTTTCAGCAGACGTTTTACCGCAGTTGTGAAAAATTGCATTGCAGGTCGATTTAATTCTTCCCACAAGCCATCACTCTGATGAACAGCTGATTTCTGACTCACAGTATCAGGAACAATTCCTGTGCAATAACCCAGTAACTCTGCCTCAAATCAGCCGCCTGTTTACTGGTTACCACTTGTTGTTTATTATTCACCATCCTCTATTTCAGTGCTGTTCAAATGTCATACTCTATATACGGTATACCAACACACCTACCCCAGGTCACAAGGTCACAGGTCTTATTTATTTTCTCCAGCATCCTTTGCACTATGCTCCCTCACACTGTGTACATGTATGTGTATGTGTATGTGTATATCAGATCCACCTTCAACATCTACATAATGAGAATAATAGTTTACTCCTGCATCCTTTGCACTCTGATCACTGCGCTATTTGTCAATATGTCTATATTGTTTTGTTCATAGTGTCATAGTATTTGAACAGGCTCAGTAAAGTAAAGACTGTTGGCTGTCTCTTTTTGCCCTGCAGGACGATGAAGGCTGAACTTAATGACACCGAGTTGTGCGGCCAGGTGTGCTGAAGATGTTTCCTCCAGACAGAATTAAATAAACTAAACCCTCATTAGAGGTTGTTTCCTGCTGACAGTCAGCAGACTGTCGATTACCCTTTAGCAATTAATAAAGTATGTCGTCTTAATAACTAAGTGAATAAATGAATCCTAAGATTTTAGTAACTAAGTGCAAATATTAACCTGCCTGTGTCAGTGTCACTGCTGACGACTGTAACTGTAGACACAATATGTTTATTAGTTCTTGTGCTCATATTTCTAACCCTGAACTAAAAGAGTCCGGGTGCAAGAAAAACAGACCAAACTAAAAAGTTTGTTTCCCACCAGGCGATCTGATGATGTCACACAACAGGTGAGCAGGTGTCTCTGTGTAACACATGAGGACAGTGACAAACAGCAGCAGCTTCATTTTAAAGAATTACATATCTAATTAACTGAAATTTGATACTTTCAATCCTACATTAAAAAAATATGACATTAACTTTCCATTTCATGAATGTGACAAACCGAGTTGTTTTATATCTAAAAAATGATCATTTTATGTCACGATTGTGACTTTTTAATGGCAAAACCTTTTGATTATTCCTAACTTTATCCTTTTGTCTTTTCCTGCTATAAATTAGCTCAGTAAGAGCCAAACACACATCTAAAGTTCAATAATTGCAGCAGCCAAACCAGGCCAGCAGCATCCAGAGAGTAAAACCAGGTAAACAATGGGACATCTGTGCCACCTGCTTTCATAAAGTTATACCTGCTTCAAACAAGTATATCCAGCTGCAGCCCGCAGACCTGACGGACATTGTGGGAAGTTGAACTTCCAAATATGGTTTGTCCCAGAAGACACCGCGCACAAAACGTGATGACATTAATCCCGGTTCACGTACAGGATAGATCCTGATGCAAACCATTTTATTCTTTAGAAGCCAACAACAGAACTATTTAGTCCAGATCAATGTGTAAACTGTAAAAAAGAAACTTTTCTTAACTTGTAGATTTTTAAGAGTTGTACATGTAGTAATCCTGAAAATAAAATAATTTTAAGAACGAAAATGGAAGAGTGAAATTAAGTCATTTCGTTTCATTAAGTTTTTACATATTTTTCTTTTTAAGTAGATGGTGACTGATTGCATTGATTGATTGATTGTAAGGTCAGTGAATGATTCAGAGTGTTACCTGTGTCCCTGTGTCGACATAAAGACACCATGAAGACAGTGGAGATGCAGTACGGACAGAACACCACCAGGTGGCAGACCAGTCTGAACAGAAGGGCGGGGCTGAGAAATGTGGAGAAATAATGGGAGAGAGAGGAAGAGAAAGGAAAACACATGAGGTGCTCTGTTATGTTAAGCAGTGAAGTCTATTTACAGACTGTGGCCCCGCTGATCTGTGCACAGCAGGTTTTTACTGAAAGAGAAAACAAACAGGCTAAATAAAAGTACCACTGAGCTGGCAGAGGTAATGAGCACTTGTGATCCAACTGTGCAGTCGTCATCAGAAACAGATGTGTGATCAGATGAGGGTTTAAAAACATGTTCCCTTGTTTCCTCTCGTCGCGTCTTCAGTGGGACGGACAGAGAGACAAGGAAAAGGAAACGTGGATAAAATGAAGAGAATTCTGAGAGGTGTAACTAAACATGTTTAGTGTCACAGAACTGCGTAATGAGGATTTTCTCTTCTGGAGACAACGTGGTCAAACTGTAATTATAAGCAACTGACTCTGGAAAACCTAACGAGCATATAAATAAAACAGAGCACTTCAGATCAACGACTGTGAATTGTGTCATCAGCTCAAGAGGTCTCTGAAGACGACCGTAAAACCTGTTTCAGTGTTCATAAGGGAACCTGGCTGCTCTTTATCTGCTGTGTTTCCGAGTCTCATGAAAACCAGGACCTGCTGATTTATATGATAGTTTAAACTGCTTCTTAACTCAGAGAAAATAAACTTTACAGACTAAATCTTAGTGGTTCACTGACGAAGAATCAAAGAATCAAAACTCTACAAACACTTTGAACTGAAGCTGAATTTTGCTGTTCAGAGTCTGCGGCTGCGGTTTAGTTTGTTTCTTCTCAGTTATCTGCACTGAAGAGAGGTGAGTATCAGAGGTGAGTCTCGGTTAGCCACAGCCAAACCAGAACACGTCTGATTTTCCATCGACAGCTTTGTGAAACCCACAGAACCACAGGAGACAAACAGGAACGAGACCAAAGTTTATTGATCCTGCAGAGAAACACGTTGCTGCTGTGGCAACAACAAGCATGAATAAAATACAAATAACAGTAAAGTTAGTTATTACATTAACCACAAAACAACATGAAGTTTTCATTAGAATCTGTTTATTATAATTATATGAATGAAATTATAATGAAACAGGTAACATGTTGGTGCTGAAACACGTACAGGGATTTAAACCTTCAGGGTGTTAAATTTCTGAGGGTCTATTGACAGAAATATAATATAATATCCACAACTATGTTTTCAGTGGTGTATAAAGACCTTACATAATAAACATCTATGTTTTTATTACCTTAGAATGAGACATTTCTATCTACAGACACTGTAGGTCATCGTACATGTAAGTCATGTTTCCATATTTCTACAGGAGCCCAAAACGGACAAACTGCTCTACAGAGCGTTTCATCTCTACACTGAGCGATGACTGATGGTGCGTTCATGTGGTGTCGGAATAAAGAATAATCGAGATAAAAAGTTAAACATGAATTCATGCTTTATCAGGTCTTCTCAGGAGATGCCAAGCAAACTACTTGTTTTCTAAATGGAGTTCAGCTCGATCAGTGCTACGCTATGCTAACTTCTTTTATAGTAAAGTACAACGACACCTGGAGTCTAGTAACAAACACATATTTTCTGAACTCCTTCTTTCCTTCCTAACTTTTCTCCAACCAATCTCCTACTTTGTCCAGTTTCTGAATAAATATTAAGTATGATCACAGGGCTCTGGGTGCCCAGAGACTGCTACAGGTTGAAAAGCGCAGGTGAAGATAAATCCTCTCTTTAATTCCCCCCAAAAATAGAATATTTTAAACTCATGCGTATAAGAAAATTTTGCATTGATTTTTTATGTAATTGAGCCGCGCAAAAGATTAGCTTCGCTTTCTATGTGAACACACTGTAACACAACATGGATGTCTAGTGTGACGACTGTGTGTCCGGTCCAGCTGGCTCTAACAGCTGACATTGATTTGGCTCGTTACCACCTCTGCTTCAGCTTAACAGTAGAACAACAAAGCCTCCCCTTACGGAGGAGTAGTCTATATAGATACAGATAATAAAACCATATGTTGACAGTTGTCGCTGCCTTTTTGTTGCTGGATACAGAAATTAAATTGATATAATGCACATCCTCATGGAGAAAAGGTTTTTACAGCCTAATTTACATTTATGAAAGTGGAAATCTGACTTAAGAATTAATAGAAAATGGGACCATTAGAGGAGCAAGTGAATGCACCGTGACCAGTCACCACTAGATGGCACTAAATTAAACACACTGAACTTTGAAAATAAGTATTTTAATTTTTGTTGAATCTGTTTTAGTTTTTTCATTTCTGATATTTTGCTGAAAAACAAAAAAATGTTTAAATCATTCAAGTCTGAGCTATTGGTCTCTCTGTAGCTGCCAGTGTCTCTTTGTAGCTTTAACGGAAAAATCTAATAATTGGATGTGCTGAGGTGTGAGGGGCTCTGGGACCAGTTCCAGGCCAGCTGGACCTCAGTGGTTGGACTGGTGTGAAGGTGTGAAGGTGTGAAGGTCTACCTCAGTGAAGAGTAGACGACCTCTGGCTCTGCTGGAAACTCTGAACACACAAACACAAACAGTTCAAACAACATGAGAAACTGTTGGAGACAAAGAAACTCCATCAGCAGACAACAACTCTGCTTCACTGAGTTCATATGAGAGATTCCCTGAATCAGGTAACACCAGTAAAACTTAAGAAACGTCTGAGCTGGTAAAGACTTTAGTGATCTGAATCTGTTGCTAGGAAACATCTGTAGCGCTGTCCAATCGGGAGCAATCAGAAGGTCACTGTAGCTTCACAAGCAAAAAACCCCCCAAAAAACTGGTCTGTGAATTCAGAGTGAGTGGGAAATATCAGACTGTTAAAGTTCTTCTTACTTTGAATCATTTTTAGAAAGCAGATATTGTCAACAATCTTTAGTCTTCAGACTAAAGGAGTCATATATAGCATGTTACGATGTCAGTAGAGATGCAACGATTACATTTTTTCTGGACAATTCTGATTATACATAGACAGCATACACAAACATTTTTGTAACTTTTCTTTACTGCAAAATTCTCTTTATTTGGAACCACATTAGTAACCATTTTTCTGACTGGGGTCCATTCAACTGTGTCTTTATTATAAAACACTGAATTACTTTTACATTTTCTCCAAAACTGCTGCAGGTTACAGGAGTCCTGTCTGCTGTGTTGCTGTGTTTGTCAAATGTTTCATAAAGGTAAGTTTATAGTCTGTATAACTATAAGATAATTTTTTCACCTGCAATTTCTGTATACAGCAGCAGGTGAGCCGTTTGTGGAGAAGGCTGTTAATTATCAATCAGTACCCCCGTGGCGATGAATGACCAACAGGTATGTTCACTGTTGCTTTATCTGGTCCATGTTTTAAAATATCCACCATGTTCATGTCTTTTACACCTGTGTAATGTTTGAGCCGCACAAAATCAGATATTTGATAATGAGAACGAAGCTCCATGTGGAACCAGTATAAGCTTGTAATTAATTTGTAATTGCAAGAAGGAATGTGTTTTTGAAGATAGGAATATAGAAATTATCAACAGAAGACAGAGAATGACAGAACACCACCTGACATAATGTTAAAGGCAGTCAGGCAGGTGAAGCTGAAGAACAAATCAATCAGAAGTACAGCTGAGGATTTCGATGTAAGCTGCTGACATCTCTTCTGGCCTCATCTGTGTGGAACACTTTTCATACAGTTTTCTAAAGAAGACGTGGTTTAAGTGTGAAATGCAACAAATGAACCTGTGATGTTTGCACCTCAGGCAAAGGCAATTTATGTGAAACAGAATTGTGACTCTAAACACGTCTGATTAGTCAGATAGATGTCATACAAAATGCACATTGGTGCATTAGTGTGTTTTGACGCCACATCTGTTTAGTTAGAAGTTACATTAACCTACTTATCTGCAGCATTACATTCAGTTACCATAGATCTATTTGCACTCCAGAGACCGTTTGATTTTAAAGTAAGTAAAGAGTTGGTCTGCCACCAGTTTTGTTTTTAATTAAATTATTTATTTTCCAAATTCTCTAGGCTTGATTGTTGATTGATTTTATTTTTAGTTCTGGTAACAATTTGAAATTGAAATCAATATTCACAATCATGTGTTCTAACTGTTTACCCAAAGAATGTTAAATTCAAGGGCAACTGGACTTGGTTGAAGATACTAGAAGATGTTTCGTCCCTCATCCAAAGGACTTTTCAAAACCTCATTTAGATGATGGATAACTATGACCTGGATGACTGAGAATCTTCACAGACTTCAAAATGTTTGATAATCCAGTGTAACAATTTACCTGCCGATGGGGCAAATTGTCACAAGTGCACACTCTCTATTCAACAGCCTACAGCTTATATATATTATATTAATATATATTATAATGAGATAAGATAGGAAGACGTAATTAAACAAAACTTCTGCCCAAGATTTGATTCTTCCACTTGGTAGGACATTTGTACCTTTGTGATGTACAGTGCTCAGTAAATATGAAAAATGTAAGTAAACGTAACTATGATATATTAACCCAAAATGGAGTTAAAGTAACTGTCCACAAATGTGGACACCATGCACGAAAGGGTTACTAAGTAAAGAGCAGTAAAGAGAAAATCTGAAAGATAAAATATAACTGGAAAGTATTTGGCTGGAAAAGGAAGTTGGACGACCAAGCTGCTCGCTTCTATTAATACAAGTTCACACATTCAGCACAAGGCAGAATATAGTCAAACATGTCACCATCAGCTACAACAGACCACCCTATACTTAGAAACCACCAACATCAGACAACAGTTCACTGAAACCAACAGGAGGAAGTTGCTGCCTTGGTTTGATGTGCAGAGTGGAAAAAAACGTTGACACTTTAGAAATCTAATTATTTACATTAAAACAAACAGATCAATAATAAAGTTTGAGTAAAACACAACAGTAAACAGTTTACACATATTGAATATATTGTTTGTGAGCAGAATGCACATAGAAATGTAATTCTGCATATTTATATTTTATGTATATTATTTTTAAAAGTATCAGTCCTGCAGTGAAACATGTGCAGAGACACTTTCTGTTTTTATCAGAAACAGTAAACTGGACGACCACAGATCTGTTATCTTCCGTTGGCAGACTCACCAAGGGACACAAAACAGACTCCCATACAACACATCATCATCAAAAAGAGACTACAGTCTGAAACTTTACTTTAAAATGTAATAACCAACATTAACTGACATTGTTATGCTACTTGATTCTTTAGGCTTTCATATTATAGTCATACGGGCAAAAAGAAAATCAACAATATTATTAATGAAATTAAAAATATAAATAACACATATATAACCATATAATTTTATTTAGCCTAAAAATAGGCTATAACTTTTTTTATAGCAATAGTAACATTTTTAGAAGAAAAGAAGAACTATTAGCAATTACAAAATATTTAGTAAATAAGGTTTGAACTATTATATTATACTATTATAACACTATTATGAATCTTTCTGTTGCAAATGGTATCAATATTTTGAGAATAGCTCAGTGCGATAAGTGGCTGAGATTGTGAATGTGCTCTATAGAGACAGACACGGGTTCGACTCCTGTGAGTTCTCTATTTATCAGTGTGTCTTGGCAACGAAAGCTCTCAGGGGTTTACTTTCATGAATTTTATGCTGTCTCTTTTTATATTTATGTTTGTAATGAAGACGTAGAAAACACCTAGGCCTAGAGATGTACAGCCTCCATGAAGGTAATATTAAAAGTCTTGTCTTCACTTTCTCCAGTGACTAATATTAAAATAAGTTATTGCGAACAGATAATGTGAACAGGTAATCTGTGAGAAAAACACCTGCTGTTTGTAGATGGTCTACAAGATACTTAGTACTGAATCTATGGCACCCTACCCATGACCCGACAAATACATTTAAATGTACTTTTACAGCTACATTTAAAAAAACAAACTTCACCTTAAATACATTTGCACAGCAGGAGTATTTAACATTCACTGCTTAAAACACATTACATCCTCCTAACACTTCATTTTCTGCTTACTGTGACGTAATCACCGTGAACTGAGCTCATAACCACAGGGCCAGAGCTGTAGTTCGCACAGTGCAACTTAACGACAATTGGTGCGAATGTTCACTGAAATGATCTTTTCGGGGAACACCTGCGTCGCTTAACGATGGTTCGCACCATGTAAGTTACCAACTTAGTTACCTCTGTAGTTCGAGGAAGTTACTGTAGTAAGCACAATGCTTTTGGGAAACGCACCCCTGTTGTTAAAGGTGCATGTTAGTATCCGACTAACGTAAAATCTAAAAATAGTTAAAAATTACAATGTGATTTCACAATAAAACTCATCAAATGACCAAACTTTTTTGTACTTCAGATCATCACGGACATAATTCATTATGTAGTCCCAAACATTTAGAGTTGTCTACAATAATCCTATTAATTAAAAATGTCCTGACTTTCTGAAGCTATGTTCACTGACCTAAATGTAATTCTGACCCCGACACAATAAATAGCCTTAATCTTTTAAAGACATAGACAAGATGTCCTTATATTATATATTTTTAGTTTCCAAAAAGTTAAACTTTATAAAAATAAATTTGATTAAGTACTCAAATTTCACCTTACAAAATGTCCACTCTCAACTTGTTAGACTCTGCTGGAACTTAAAGACACTTTCATTTTTTACTTTCAACAATACCCAAAATTAATCGTCTATAACATGATAGTTCAAAATAACCATATAAATCATGAAAGTGGATGAAGTTCTGCCTGTCAGGCTGGATTCAGGGTAATAAGGTGCTTGAAAATAGCACACAGTGCAACACACACGTATGTTCCTGTCTTGCTTCCTTGTCAGGCACGAACCCTCATTCTGAACTCCTTCCCATTCATGAACAAAGTTATCTCTAGTGGAACCTGCAAACAAACTGGTACCAGCAACCACCAAGTACTGAACAGTAGGTTTCACACTGTGTCCACAACAACTAAAGTACATCCTACAAATTGTTTGGGCTGAGAAAACCACAAGAATCCTACTGTATTCTTCTCTAACAGATTTTTCTACTGTTAGTTCATGATGGAAACAAAGAAGAGCAGCTGTACCTCTCGTCCTGTTTGGTCTGATGACTATTTGTCCATAACTGACATCTCCTGGTCCTCTCACTGTTGAATAGACTGCAGCTGGATCACTCTCTGGAAAACAAAATACACACAGCTGATAGCAGTACTGTTAGTATAGTTACTTCTACTAGTACTGCATTCATTATAAAAACTGTATTCAGATTATTATTCTCCTTTTAGAATCAATAATAATATGTATTTTTGTACAATATTAGAAAAGGACACAATAGAAAAACTTTTCTCTTAATATGGACCAAAAAACTTTATAATCTTTATAAACGGCTGCAGGTTTGACAGTTTTCTTCTTCTTAACACTGTGAACGGTTACAGACCAAATATTACTGGAGAGTGTTTATCTGAAACAGAAAACTAGTTGACAACAAAACCAGTTCACACATTTCAGCACAAAAATAGACAAACACATCACCATCAGCTTACACTATTGTGATCACACTATTGTGAGAAACGACAGCATTAGACCACAGTTCACTGGAGTCAACAGGAGGAAGTTGCTGCTGTGGTTTGTATTCAGGCATCTTTGGTCTGCTGAATCCATCTTCTCTTTTATTTCTAATCATTTGAACTCTTAATGTACCTTTTATTTACATTAAAGCAAGCAGATCTAACTTGTTTGAGTCAAACAGTTAATATATTGTATGTAAGCAGAATGTAAAGAGGTTTGTAAATCTGCACATATTTATAATACATGTGTCAACATTCAAGTGTTTTTTAAAAAACAGTAAAGTGGTTCCCGTCTCAGAGGCGGATCAACACCGGCGCCGTAACGTTACTTCATTCAGCGCAGTGATACACTTGCATATCGGCACAGTACTCCCAAAAAAAGGCAAAGTGACAGCGGCTATAGACAGACAGAGCTGGGAACTCAGGTAAACTCCCACTGCAACGTTACAGTAATAGTTTTATCAGCTGCAGGTTGAACTAATCCACACTCGTTACATGATCACGGTACATTTACTGCATTTAACCGACGTGCTACATCGTTAGCTCGCCTGCTGCTTTCAGTAACTATCTTTACTATCTGTGAATCTGTGAACCGAAGGCTCAGCAATGTCAGCACAGCTACATGTACTGGATGATAATGAAACGGGTAGAGAGCTGGACTCAATATTAAAAGATTGTGTCACACTTTATAACAGTCAGACCGCAGTAAGTAAATTTACTGTAACTAGTGTTAGTGGATGGCTCTTCTTCCTCTGGGTTTTATATTATGTGAGTCATGTTAGTTACAGTGGCTGAGAGGCGGAGAAGCTGTGTAACGTTAACAGTATTGATAAAACGACAACTTTAGTTAACGTTACGAAGCTCACTTACTCGCTTACTAATGCTCACTTTGTTCTTACTCGACATCCTCTGAAGCTGTTTGGTCTGATGGGCTTCAGCACATAAACCTTTATTGTTGTTTTTTATCCTTACGTGGAGCCTGTGTTTTGTTATGAGACGGTTGTTTTATGGTGTTAGCGGACTGCATGTTGTTAGCTGCCGTGTTGTCGCTGTAGTCTGAGAGGCTCGGGAGTGCACAGAGCTGAACCCGACCCAGAGACCTCACATCAAATACAGAATAGTGTCTGATGCAAGCAAGAGAGAAACAGGCGTGTGCTTCATTTACAAGTGAGATTTGAGCCCATTAACAATAAGGCAATTAAAATTGATTAATTTCATTGAAAAACTTACATAATTATAGTCCCTTTAAACTCAACTTGGTCCTCACAAAGACATAAGAACACACAGTGTAGCTAACCCCCAGCCAGAAAATGGTGAAGCGTACTGATGTTTCCAGAAGCCTTTATTTATGTTCAGCCGTCAACCTTGTTTGAACACAAATCTAGTTTCTCTTTCCTTAAACCCATTCTTCTTGAAACACCGTAAGAGCTACAGGACAGATAAATAACATAAAATTAGCTCTTACTGAACATAAACATTACTCAAAGGCCACTGTTAATAAAACCTTTCTGTGGCGTTACCTTCATCAGTAATAACAATGCTCGAAAGCTTATATCAGCACAATTTCACGTGACAAAGAAATAATACATTAAACACTTCTAGGCAGTTAAATTGTTTAAACTACGTATTAATGTACATAAACATTAAACAAATAAAACACAAAATACCTTGTTCCCGTTCCAGCTAGGTGCTTAATTATCCTTTTTAAGAGCCTTTATACGATACAGGAGCAACATGTGTTTTCCTCTTTACTTCCGTGAGTACGTCTCTAAAACCAGTCCCCCCTAGGGAGCGAAATTAACGTTCCGCTAGGAGGCGCCAAAATAAAGGACTCAGTATTAACAGAGGAAACTAACAAAATAAAGCTCTGACGTGGTTGCCTTACACCTTCCTTAGAGTTTGTTACACTCCCACCAATCATGAGTGAATAATGAAACGGTACACAGTCTGCATTAAGCACGAATGATTTTAACTGAAAATTACCTTCCCTGAGCCTGTATAAGAACAAAGGCAACTTATGTGAACTTATTAAGTTGGAAACCTAATTATGACTATGTGATATTAGGTGTTCTGATGAGAGGGAGCGGATTTAGCTAGTCTCCAGCAGCAGGACAAGCTTCTGGACTGGGCGCTCAACTTCGGACACCTTGTGAAGACGCTCCCCTTTCTTGCCAAGCTTTCTGTCACCAAGTCGGATTTTAACTCGCCGTACAAGTCCGTCTTTGTCAGTCGTGGTTTCTGAAACTCTACCCAATCTCCACTCATTCCTGTGCACATCTTCTCCTTTCATGATTACAATATCTCCAACTTGTAAATTTCTTCTTGGAACATGCCAGCGCTGTCTGAGAGCAATGTTGGCAAGGTATTCCTTTCGCCAGCGACTCCAAAACTGTTCTGCGAGGTATTGAACATGTCTCCACCTTTTCTTGCCATACACATCTTCTCTGACGAATTCACCTGGGGGAGGTAAAGCCTGGACAGATTTCATTGTCAGAAGATGGTTAGGGGTGAGTGGTTCAAGGCTATGGGGGTCACTGAGGTTGTCAACAGTCAGAGGACGACTGTTGACTATAGCCATAGCTTCATAGAAGAAGGCCCGTAGCGAAGCATCATTCAGTCTACCAGAGGAAAGGGCAAGAGTGGATCTTAGAATGCTTCTCACTGTTCTTATCTGTCTTTCCCACACCCCTCCTGCGTGGCTGGAATGGGGTGCGTTCATGCTGAAGTCACATTGCTTCTCTGCAAGAAATACAGCCAGACGGTCTGCATCAACTTCCTTTAGAGCTTCTCTGAGCTCATTTTTGGCTCCGACAAAGTTGCTTCCTTGATCAGACTTGATCTGACGAACGGCTCCACGTATGGCGGTGAAACACCTAAGGCCATTGATGAGGGCGTCTGTTGACATGTCTTCAAGCATCTCAATATGAACAGCACGGGAGCTAAGGCAAGTGAAAAGAAGACCGTACCTCTTGTTCTCCTTTCTTCCTTGTTTTGTAAGAAATGGCCCGAAGCAGTCCATGCCACAGAAGGTGAAGGGGGGTGATGGTTCCAACCGTTCAGGGGGTAGATCGGCCATCTTTTGCTCTTCCATAGGTTTGCGTTGCCGTCTACAGGTAACACATTGACGAATGTAGGATGCGACTGCCCGGTTGATTCCTGGAATCCAGTAGCCGCTGCGCCTGATTTCATTAATGGTAAGACCTTTACCTTGATGCTTCACCCTTATGTGGTGATAAGCAATAATCATCCTTGTGATGTGATGATCTTTGGGGATGATTGCAGGGTGCTTGATGAAGTTGGGCAGAGAGGAGTTACACAGCCTCCCTCCCACCCTGAGGACACCATCGTCGTGGAGAAAGGGCGTCAAGAGTGTGTAGTGGATTGTGAGGTGGTAGGGGGATCCCTTTGCTCAGCAGTTTCAACTCTTCTTGATACACCTTTTTCTGCAGATCTTTAATTAGGCAATGTTCTGCCTGTTCTCGTTCTGTTACTGTGGTGAGACTGTTTGATCTAATTTTCCTTATGCGCCTGAGAATGCGTGCGACCGCTCGCGTAGCTAGTGACCAAGATGAGAACTTGAACAAGCGATCAACGAGGCTCATGCGTTCAGTGGTTTCTGTACTGAGCACTAGAACGCTCCTGACCTCTGGATCTCCGACAGTTAACTCTGGTACTTCGTCTGTTGCCAGCTCTATTTCCTTGTTCCATAAGAACTTGGGCCCAGTGAGCCAGGTAGATGACAAAAGCTCGGCGGCAGTTAAGCCCCGAGAAGCGTGGTCAGCAGGATTCTCATTGGTTGGGACATATCGCCACTGTTGTGGTGCTGAGCTGAGCTGAATCTTCTGAACGCGGTTAGACACAAACGTGTGGAATCGTCGTGCTTCGTTTCTTATATATCCTAAGACCACTTTAGAATCGGTCCAGAAGAACTCCTCGGCGTTACTACATCCCAATTCCTCCTTGAGCATGTTGCTTATCTTCACGGAAACAACTGCTGCTGTCAATTCTAATCTTGGAATGGTTGTGACCTTGGTTGGGGAGACACGTGATTTCCCTACAACTAAGGCACAGTGAATATCTCCCTCTTCATTTTGGAGTCGCAGGTATGAACACTGACCATAACCTTTCATACTGGCGTCAGAGAAGTGATGCAGTTCTGTCTTTGAGACCCTTCCAAATCCAGCAGGTGAGTAGGTACGGGATATGGTGACATTATCTAGGTGGGCTAGATCACTTCTCCACTGTTCCCATTTTGGGCGAAGCTCGTCAGCCAGAGGATCGTCCCAGCCAGTGCCCCGTCTGCACATCTCCTGAAGAATGATCTTCGCTTTGAGGACGACTGGCGCCACAAGTCCTAGAGGATCGTACAGAGAAGCCACTGTAGATAAAATGCCGCGTCGTGTTGCAGGCTGCTCCTTGAGGCTGACGTTAAGCTTGAAGTGATCAGACTCCACATCCCATTGAATCCCAAGAGCTCTCTCAAGTGGCAAATCATCAAATGCGAGGTCCATATCCTTCACGTTGGTTGCTCGTTCGGAGGGTGGTATACTCTCTAGTACATCTCTGTCATTGGACACAAATTTATGTAGTCGGAGACCACCCATGGCACAGAGTTCCCGAGCTTCCCTGGCAAGCTGAATAGCATCTTCAGTGTTTTCAACACTTACAAGGCCATCGTCTACATAAAAGTCCCTCATAACAAATCTGGAGCCTTGAGTGTAGACGTTGCGATTCTCCTTAGCTAGATGTTTCAGCCCATAGTTTGCACATCCTGGAGAGGAAGCTGCACCGAACAGATGCACTTTCATGCGAAACTCGCTGGGCGGTGAGTTCAAGTCTCCTTGCCTCCACCAGAGAAAGCGTAGATAGTTGCGATCAGCTTCATCAACATGAAACTGATGGAACATCTTCTGAATGTCGCACATCAATGCAACGGGGTGCTGTCGGAAACGGATGAGAACTCCACTTAAGTTGTTCAACATGTCCGGCCCAGAGAGGAGGTGATCATTTAAGCTTGTTCCTTTGTATCTGGCTGAGCAATCGAACACTACACGAAGTTTGTCCGGCTTCTTTGCATGATGCACGCCATGATGGGGAATATACCATCTCTCACCTTCACTCCCACCGTCCTTGACCTGCTCAGCATCTCCATTTCTGATTACCTCCTCCATGAACTCAACATATTGCTCCTTATACCTTTCATCCCGTTGCAATTTCCTTTTAAGGTGATGGAGGCGTGTCATGGCTGAGTCTTTGTTGTCAGGCAACCTGGGTCTGGTTTTGAAGGGCAGAGGCATCTCATAATGGCCATGTATATTTTTCCTTATTCCCTCGTCCAGTATGTTGAGGAATGTAATGTCGTCTTGTGACACAGTTTTGCTGTCGTCACTGCCATCTTTGAAGTCAGACTCTAAAATGCGGATGACGTCAGTGGGGGTTACCGGTGGTAGCTCCTTAACTGTGATTCGGTGACACAGATGATGTGCACTCAATGCATCATGGGTTTGTAACGAACGCCCTACAATACTCCATCCTAAATCCGTCCTAATAGCGTAGGGTTCCTCATCTCCTCCTAGAAGGACTTGCCTTGGTGCCATAGCTCTTGAGCAGTTGTAGCCGATCAGAAGGCCTACTACACAATCCTTCAGTGGTTGGATTTCGTCCACTATTTCTGCAAGGTGACTCCACTGTTTAGCCGTCTCACAAGTGGGAATGTGAGAGCGGTTAACAGGTATGCAGTCCTTAGTGTAGGTGACCGGGAGATTGACTTGAATTGCAGAACTGTATCCTCGAACACGAAGGCCAGAAACACTCTCACTTGTGAGAACTGTGTCCTTACCACTCATAGTCGTCAACTTCAGTTTCACTGGATACTTGTCAGCCTTAAGGCCGTCACTTACTTCTTGGTCAATAAACGTAGTGTCGCTTTGGGTGTCGAGAAGCGCATATACAAGTTTCTCAGCAGTTGGATCATTTTTAGATGAAACCCAGACTGGTATCACCATGGATGTGTTGGATGAGCCTTCGCCTGCTACACTGAGTGACGTTGCAGCAGCGCCTCGATTTGTCTTTGATTCTGATGTAGACCTTTCTCCGTTATAGTTGTCATCATGGAGGGCAGTAGGATGCTTTCCCTTACAGTGGTCACAGAAGTGACGATGACGGCAGTCTCTCGCGTTGTGGCCGGGTTTCAGGCATCCATAGCAGAGTTTCTTTTCCTTTATGTAGTTGCGTCGCTCAACCAACAACATCTCAGTGAATTTGGAGCATGCATTAAGCTGGTGTCTATTATCTTGACAAAGGATACATGGAGCCTTAACCTTTCTCTGTTCTGACTTGTGGTTTTCATTGTCAGTGACTGTTTGAGTGGTGAGAACACTGGCCTTGTTTTTCTTCATGTCTCTGAGATTTCTCTTCTCAGTGCTAGAATCTGATGAACGAAGGGCATGGAAGGACGTAATGGGATTGCAAGCAATCTCAGCTTCAGTTGACGTGAATCTAGCAAACTCTTTGAAACTTGGGAACTCTTGGTTTTCATTTAGGCTTTGCGTGACTTTTCGGTTCCAGCGTAAGGCTGCCCAGTCTGGTAGTTTGTGGACGAGCTTCTGATTCTCCTCGCAGTCATTTAATATGTCGAGACCCTTGACATGAGGCATGGCTTCTTGACAGGCATTTAGAAAATCTGAGAAGCGTCTGAGTCCTTCTGCATCCTTTGATGGAATTCTCGGCCAGTTGGTGAGCCTCTCTCTGAATGCTCTCTGAATGGCAAATGGCTGGCCAAAGCGACGATTTAGTTTGGTCCAGGCGTCTTGGTAGGCTTCGTTGTCATTTCGGTAGAAAGTGCCCTCTAAAACCTGCCGTGCTGGGCCACCCACATATTTTTTCAAGTAATATAGTTTTTCAGCTGATGTGATTGCCCTTTGGTCAATGAGTGAGGTGAAAGCTGCCTTCCATTCAATGAATTGTATAGGATCACCATTGAAGACAAATGGCTCAGGAACAGGAAGCCTATTTAAGGCTATGTTGTCTTGAAGGATCTGAGCGAGAGAGGGAATGTCTGTATGATGGGGCATTGCAGGCACATTCTTGGCTTCCATGTCCCTTTCTTTTTTAACATAGTTAGCATCCTTGTGTTCTGTCTCCTTATCGTAGATCTTCAACTTGGCTTGAGCTGCCCGTATCTCTTTCTCTGCCTGCAATCGCTCCAATTCACGCCTTTGTGCCTCTAGAGCCTTGCGCTGTTGTTCCTCTAACTCTCTTATCGATTCCTTTTGCCTTTCTTCTTCTAGCAGCATCTGATAATTAGCTTCTTTTACTGCTAGTTCCGCTGCTGCATCCGCGCGTTTCGCTGTCATGGCTGTAGTTATGGAGTAGTGGTCGGACTGGCTGTGGCTTATCAAAGAAGCAGCGGATCCATAGACAGACCTTGCATAGTCATGGCGGAGCAGTTCATGAAGGCGGTGTCTTTCCTGTTGCTCGTTAAACTCACTTTCATCATCTATAGCTCTGTTGTAGGCAATGTTGGTGATTTCTGTAGTCACAGATTCACACGTATCAACTCTTCTCCTTATGTCGGTTGAGGGTGTGGTGAGATGTCGAATTTCATAATAAATGTTCATTATGTCTTCTTTATCTTTCTTAAGTCCTTCAATGAGAGGCCAGAGCTGACTCTCTGGCATATAAGTCTTTAGCTGATCTCTTGCCTTGCGTGTGTGGAGCTTCCACTGCTCGTACATGGCATACAGCCTTTTCTCTCTTTTCTTGGCCTCCTCAAATTGATGCACACGCATCTTCTCTGTAGGATTGCGTGTGCGTTCAGAGCGTCTAGGACCTCCCAGGGCATCATCATCCTTATTAAGCTTGCTTTGGGGATCAGTTAGGCTTTGTTGTTTAGGTTCATTTGTTTCCTTCAGACATAGTCTCTCTGATGCAGCTTCTACTATGTGGGCTTCACTTTGTAAATCTTCATGCTGACAACCAGCCCTTTGCTCCTCCGCCTCCCTCTCACTACCTGACTCTGACATTATCAACTAAAATTTTTAACTCTAACGGCAGAAGAAGACCCCTTAGCTGATATGATCAAACCCTTGTTATGAACAGCATAAACATAAATAGCTGGCACCTATGCATTTGCATATAAACACTCAAATAACTGTAAGCGACAATGTTAATGCCATACTAAACAAAGTTATCAAAGTTCTTAAGTCCAAGGTGCAAGACATGTAAATGCAAATGCTTCAATACACACAGTTTACAAAGTGGATAAATGCAAAGTCCCAAAAATGTACGTGTTCTTAATCAGAAAGAGTCCATCTGGATGCATGAGTGTAAGTTTACAACAGTTTATTTTGTTGCTCTCCTTACTGAGCAGGTGAGAATTAAATGTTCAGTCCAAGAATCCATACATCCGTTGCTCGCCTTATTGCAGTACTATAGACCGTATAATAATGGGTTAATACTCACGGGCCTGGCGACAATGTCCGTGAGTGTGACTGTACTTGACCGTTGCACCGAATCCGTGAGACCGCTGTCCAAAGTAGGTCAGGCGCGAGGCGTGAGCATGCAGCTTGATGAGTCAATGCTGACACCTTGTGGCGATGTAGCAGACGCTGAAACCAGTGCCGTGAAGTGAAGACCCTCCGTGGCCCGTCTTAGACAAGTCGTCGGTACAGATGCGGGTGAAGCTCTTACTGTAGCTAACCCCCAGCCAGAAAATGGTGAAGCGTACTGATGTTTCCAGAAGCCTTTATTTATGTTCAGCCGTCAACCTTGTTTGAACACAAATCTACTTTCTCTTTCCTTAAACCCATTCTTCTTGAAACACCGTAAGAGCTACAGGACAGATAAATAACATAAAATTAGCTCTTACGAACATAAACATTACTCAAAGGCCACTGTTAATAAAAACCTTTCTGTGACGTTACCTTCATCAGTAATAACAATGCTCGAAAGCTTATATCAGCACAATTTCACGTGACAAAGAAATAATACATTAAACACTTCTAGGCAGTTAAATTGTTTAAACTACGTATTAATGTACATAAACATTAAACAAATAAAACACAAAATACCTTGTTCCCGTTCCAGCTAGGTGCTTAATTATCCTTTTTAAGAGCCTTTATACGATACAGGAGCAACATGTGTTTTCCTCTTTACTTCCGTGAGTACGTCTCTAAAACCAGTCCCCCCTAGGGAGCGAAATTAACGTTCCGCTAGGAGGCGCCAAAATAAAGGACTCAGTATTAACAGAGGAAACTAACAAAATAAAGCTCTGACGTGGTTGCCTTACACCTTCCTTAGAGTTTGTTACACACAGTCACTGAAAATCAGAATCAATAAAACATCGTTACCTATGCTGCGTCTGATTGGCTGCTGTGGGTTACACGATATTTTGACATCACTGTATGTGATGTCATCATCTCCAATTTCTTCTTCAGCAGCTGAATGAACCAAAAGGAGCAGAAATTTAAATCAATGAAGATCATGTGATTCGATCAAAAGCTCCACAGCTCACTAAATGGACCCTGTGGTGAGATTGTTTTATTAACAGCAGCAATGTGATTTATGAGAATCCTGATGGACGTCTGACTTAAAGAGACAGTTTGTAACTTGTTATTATTTGTACGTCCAGAAGTGTTAAGAGAAATGTGTCAACAGTGAAATGTGACTTTAAATGTGAACTGCAGCTCATGGAGTCTGACTGACCTTTAGGTTTCCTGTGGAGGCATTGTCTCACCAGTATAACCAGAAGAACCAGTAAAACCAGTAGAACCAGAAAACAGAAAGATAGAACAGCAGACAACAACACAGAGGGAGGAGGGGAGGAGGAACCAGTAGGAGAGGGGGGTGAGGAAGGACTTATAGTGGTGGGTTTCACTGAAATGAACAAGAAATTATAATTAAAGGCACATAAAATAAAATAAATGATAAATTATTCCACCACATGCTAACAGAAATACACAGAAGTGAATTCATAACTTCTGTCTGGTTTAGAGTTAAAAAGATCTCGTATCAAACGTTGGGTTGAACTCTGACAGATTTCCTTCTTGTTTCTTTGCAGATTGCAAAGTTACAAATGTTGTCACATCATGAATCATCTCTGCTGTCCTGAAACCTGCTGAACTCAATGTAGAAAACAAAACCAGGTCAGTTTGAGAATTATCTTTGAGCTCCTCACCTGTGACAGAGATCCAGCTGGATGGAGACTCTCCATGACCGCTGATGTCACACTTGTAGAGGCCTTCATCAGACTTGGAAACATGGTGGATGGTCATGTGACCTGTAGGCTCAGTCCTGATGAGGGAGCCATCTTTATAGAAACCAGCTGTGAGGTTGGAGGGAGGGGTCTCTGTTTTACAGTGCAGAGTGACATTATGTCCCTCCATCACAGGGAGGACAGGACTCTGCAGGATCACTGGTCCACCTCAACACAGAGACAAACTACAGCATTTCATCATTTACACACAGCTTCATCAACACTAACTCCACAGTCTGATCTTACCAGTGACAGTGATGCTGATGGTGTTACTGGTTGCTCCCTCGCTGGACTCACACCAGTAAACTCCACTGTCCCATGGGAGGATGTGGCTGATGTTACAGGAAGAACCAGCTGATGTTCCCCAGTCAGCTCCACACTGAGTCCTGGTTCCTCTGGTTGTGTTCCTCCTCAGCGTCCATCCAGCAGAGCTGTCGTCCTCCTGACAGCTCAGAGAGACAGACTTCCATTTTAAAATCTGAGAGCTGCTGGGACTCACAGACAGAGAGGCTGGAGGAAGAGAGAAATAATTAGAATGTATTTTCTCCAAATTTACCACAGTTTTTCATGATTTTCAGAGAAAAATAATCTCAAATCTCAAATTTGTTGTTTTAAACACAGAACATTTTATTCTTATCTGTGACTTGTTTATTGATCTCTTGAACCAATCAATACTTTTGCTACTGAAGTCTCCTGTTATGGCAACTACAATGCCTATAAAAAATTATGTACTCTCCTTGGGTGTTTCACCCTTTTGTTTCTTTCATACATGAAATCATGGTCAATGTAATTTGGCTTTTTGACAAGAATTTCCAAAATAACACAACTCTTTAATATCAAAGTGAAAACGGATTTTTACAAACTAATATCAATTAATTAAAAATCTATAAAGGTAAAGAAGATGATTGCATCAATATTCAGGTCAGGATTTAGTAGATTCACGTTTGGCTGCAATTACAGCACTGAGTCTGTGTGGATATGTTTCAATCAGGCTGGCACATCTGGACACTGTAAGTTTTCTCCAGTCTTCCTCACAAAACCATTCAAGCTTTGTCAGGTTGCTCGAGGATCGGGCATGAACAGCTCTATTCTCTTGCAGATTGAGAGTCAGGTTATCCTCCAGGTTTTGGATTTGCTGCCACCACAATGCTTCACGGTGGAGATGGTGTGTTTGTGGTGATGTGCAGTGTTTGGTGTTCACCAACTATAGCTTGTAGTCTGATGGCCAAAAAGCTCAAGTTTTGTCTCATCAGACCAAAGAACCTTCTTCCAGGTGACCTTGGAGTCTACCACATGTCTTTGGGTGAATTCCAGACGAGATTTCACATGAGATTTTTTCAGCAGTGGCTTTCTCTTTGCCACTCCCCCATACAGCTTCGGTCACTCAGTTTGTGAGGACGGCCAGCTCAGATTTAAACAAGTGCCACACTGCTTCCATTTCTGAACGATGGATTTAACTGAAATCTGTAGGATGTCCAGTGAGTTGGAAATCTTTTTGTAGCTGTCTCCTGTCTTGTATGTTTCAGTGATCTTTTTTCTTCATGTTGCAATTATAGTAGGAATACTGATGAACCAGAGACAGGACCTCCCACACACAGGTGTTTTTATACTATCACTTGACACACATCAGCTGAACTCAGGAGATCTCCATTTCACTATTTGTGACACTGCTGGCATCAGCTGGACTTCTGTTGAATTAGGTCAGTCACTTTAAAGGGGGTGAATGTTTATGTAATCATTTTCTTAACCATATATATTTTTAATTAATTGACAGTTTGGAAAAATATGTTTTCACTTTCATATTAAAGAGGTTTTTTTTTTTGAAAATTCTAGTCAAAAAGTCAAATTACATTGACCTGATTTCAAGTATAAAAGAAACAAAAGGGTGAAACATCCAAGGAGGTGAATACTTTTTATAGGCATTATATAACCCATCAGACCTTCAAAAGAGGAAGCACTGATAACATGTATATAATTAGGTGTTTCCACTTCTCTGGTAGCCGCTGCATCCTGCTGTGCACTTCCTGAATTGCATATTATTACCAGCAGTTTCAGCTTTGGCTCCAGTCTGCAACACTGTGGCATCAAAACTGCATTCAGTGTTTTATTGTATTTGTAAAGTGGCTGTTTCCCTCCACAAACACTGTCCTAAACACTAACTGTTCTATCAGGGAGTGAATAACTTTTCAGCTGTGACAGAAGAAGTTTGCTCACCTTGGTTTGTTGTGCAGCTCAGCAGTGAGGTCAGAACTAAAGAGAAATCACACTCAGGTTGGTTTGAGGTTTTACATGCAACAAGACATCTGGACTAACACAGAACAACCTGCTTGTAGTGCACAGAAAACCACATGTTGATTAGATGTGGAATTAAGAAATTATATTTATTTAAAAAAAGAATGTTTTTTAGATTCATTTTCCCAAACACAGCAGCAGTAGGTAAAAGCAGAAGAGCTGTTCATATGTAGAAAAGTGAGCAAATTAATCTGCACATTTGCTCTGGCCAAATCAACTCATTGATTTTCTTAATAATGTTTGTGGTTACACTATATTTTGCATTACTAATACGACGTAGAAATAAAATGTCTTTCTTAGACAGTAAACAATTATACTATAATGATCAGGGAGACGTGCACAGACCTTTCAGAGGCTAAGCTCAAGCTTTAAGCCCCTCATGTTCTGTTCCCAGGTTGAGTAATTGAGAAACTTTTTTGCCTTGTTTGGTAAATTAAATTCCAAGTCATATTTGCCATTGATACCATTGGTTTCATTTATTACCCTCTATTTCCATTGTTTCTCCAGACAAGCTTCATTGTATATGTGTGTGTGTGTGTGTGTGTGTGCATGCCTATGTGCATGGTAATGGTAAAAATGTGTGCCCTTCCAGGTAGCATCTGTGAACGAAAGATTTCTATTTATACCCTTGGCTCTTACAAACCTTTTGAAGGATCTTCGTTCTAACCAACGGCCAACCTCAGCACCCCTAACAAACATAAAATAATTTCTTGCTCTCTAACGTTAGGTTTTGCAAACTTGTCTGAGTGCTTAATGCTTGTAAATTAAAACTGAGCTTTGTGAAAGTTTGCAAGATGTCTGAACAACGCTGGGTTTCACCAGCCGTGTGTAATTCTTGTATGTATAGATAAGTGCGTCACACATTAACATTAACATGCGTTCCAATCTGTGCACAAACTGAATCTCCAGCAGCATCCTCTGTGCTGACCTGTCCAGACACACAGCTGCAGCCATAGTCTAAAGGCTCATGTTTACCTTGTGTAGCTAAAGCTAATTGTACAATATTGTGGGGACTGGCATAATTATCAGGCAGCAGAGTTATTGTAGCGCTTTCGTTGTATCAACCACAATGAGATACAGGGTCCTGGATTCTTTTATTCTAACTACACCATCACACTCTTTTTTTTTTACGATGGGTCCTGTAGTGAAACTCTTGACCTTATTACTAAGAGGAATATAGTATGAAATATATTGTTGAAAATAATCTATGAACTTAAGCAGGTAACATCAAGTTAAAAATAACACAGTTATCATCAAACCAAACACAAAAAACAACCCCACTTCTCTAGAAGAACGTGTGTGTGTACTAGTAACAGAGAGCGGGACTGACAGTGGCTTCAGATGGAATGATCATTTTTGCCTCACAATGAAAAATGTATGAATCATGATGTAGTCACATTTTTTGGTCTATACCACCAAACAAACATGTTTTCCTGTGAAGAACAAAATCTGTAAGCCGGGGCGTCTCCGGGCGTCTCACTGTATTTTTCCAAGAGTTGGTCAAACGCTGTTCAAACACTGGCACTCGTAATATTAACAGTCACTACCCAGAGAGGTCAAAAGGAGAATTTATTCCCTTTTCAAAACCTAAAATAAATCCAGAAAATTATTGGCTGTGGATTGATCCTAATGTAATGTTAACAACAGTAACTAAGGGGGCGTGGCTTAGTGAAGGGTTAACTGTGCAGCCCTAGTAAATACCTTTTTTTGTTTAAAACCTTTTATGTTATTTTCTTCTACATCAGGGGTATTCAATTAGAATTCAAAGAGGTCCAGTTAGAGAAAATCTTCCGAAGCAAAGGTCCGGAATATCATAAAGTGCCTAATTTATAATAAATTAAAGAAAGTGGTCCGCCTATTAGACCTCTGTTCTACATGTTACCACGACATATTACCAAAATAACGATAAATAAATGTTCTGCTCTCTTCTTGTAGCTAATATGTGAATTTAAAGATCTAATGTTTGAGAAAATATGGAGACAAACATTCACAGATAAACAGATTCTTACTTACCCAGCAGCCAGGGTAAAGATGATTCCTCCATTTTTAAGCTTGCTCATCTGAGATCAAAACTTTAACGTTCACCACTCACACCAAGTAAATCCCACCTCCTTCCTCTTTCTATGTTTCTGCTACTGTTGTGGGTTTCTCTCAAGCAAATAGCAGGAAATAGTCTCAAGTCTCAAAGTCAACAAACTACCTGACAGGTTGGGCACAACTGACATCATAATCTCAGTGACAGCCAGATGAGCCCCACCTTGAAGTGGGGTTCACCTGGACAGGTAACTGATCAGTCACAGCCACAGGGCTGACACATACTGAGAGACAAATGTATCCGCAACCTTTAAACAATTTAGAGTCTTTAATAAACCTGTGATTGTGAAAGGACTATTGGCTGTGGAAAGAGTCCCTGTTGTAACAATGATAATGACCTCAGACCAGGATGAGCCCTGGTGCTTTGCCTCTAGTTGGTGGACGTGTGCAGGTCTAAAACTGTTACAGAAGCACCTCCTGGACTGTGTTCAGGACTATTTCTCCTTCCCACAGAGGTAAATGTAACATTTGGCTCAAAGCAATGCTGCGCTTTGTAGACATGAACAGCAGAAACAGACATAAATATCTTGCACCTTCCTGGATCTCTCTGGGTTTCTGCTTAATTACAACATTCAAGTGGCTTTGTACCTGCAGGTCTTAAAGGCTTAGTAGTAATTCCTTACGGACCAGTGCTACAGTTCTGAGATGTGCAGTGACACTTCAAGTTCAAGCTTATTATGTTAATTTTCATTCCTCCACATATCGAGTAATTAATGAAATGCCACTTTTCACAGTCCAAAGTGCTAAAAAAGTCAAGTAAAGCAACTAAAGTTGCCAAATTTTGAATTGTTCATTTTGCCAATAAGTTTCATCTGGCTGGAAATAACATGAAATTTGTACTAAAAATGCCATGTCAAAATTATATCCCTTGAAATTGTTGCAAATTATTGAGAAAAACACAATAAAGCCATATCCAAGTGTTTTCAGGTGCCAGTGACCACAGTGGAAGGCATAATCAAAAAGAAGAAGGAGCTCCACACTCACAGGGAGTGGTAGGAGGCCAAAACATCACTCTACATTTACAGTACCTTATTTTTCAAAACGTTTCGTGTGTTGCACTTTTGTCAGTGATCACAGACTCAGCAGAGATCTGCTAACCTTGCTGCTGTCTCAGAATCTCTCAGATGGTCACATGACCATCAGCACGTGGTCTGAAGGATTTTTAACCTTTAAATGTTTTACTGAAAAACATTTGATGAGATCCACGAATGGGACAAAGTATATCACATATTGTAATACATATCAAACAATATCATAAAAATGCTTTTATGTTGTTCAGAACACTTAAACAATTATGCTGATTTTTTTTCTCAGCATTTTATTATGAGTTTGTTTAAAACAGTTTTACAGTCACAATTTATAATGTTTCTCTGATAAAACATTACTCTGTCAACATATAATCAAAAAGAGATTTAACAGAATACTTTAAATCATGCTCTGACATTTGCCCACTCCACCACAGGGTGGCGCAACACACAGTTCATATTACTGCCTAATCACTTCCCGCAGCTGCTCTTTCTGTGTGAATATTAAGTTCTGTCAGCGAAGAGTCGGCACAGTTACAGCAGCAGAGAGAGCACAGACAGAGCAGAGTCACAGCAGCACAGTTGCAGCAGTTGAGTTACAACAGCAGACGGACATCACCTCCTCTCTAATGGAGACGTTTGTGCTCCTGTTGGTCCTTCTGTCTCCAGCAGCTTCTGGTAAATATGAGATCTTATTATGAAAATACAAAACTTTTTTTATCAATGTTATAAAATAATGTCATCTTGTTCTAGAAAATGTTCATATGTTCGAAAGATGAAATATTTACTTTTGGTCTTTGTCTCTTTTTTTGGAGTTCATTTCAGTTGTTTTTAATAAAAATACTGGGTTTAGGAAGGTGAAGGAATAATGTAATGTACAGATGTTACATGGGATTTATAATTAGTACTTTAATTTTATATTGTCACAAGTTGGTTCGTCTCTTCTCGTGTCTGTCTGTGTTTAAAGAGACGTCACTGAGGGCTCTGATTGGCTCTGTGAATGTTGCCATTTACAGTTTTTTTTACAGCTAAAACACTAAAACTCATTGGCTGAACAAAGTTTGCAGTTTCCTGAACTCATTTAACTAATTGTGCTGAAACCATTTCACATGGTAAAACACAGTTTGCAGATCTGACTCTAAACACATTCTGCACTCTGATGTCATCCAGAGTGGGAAACACAAGGAGCAACAATCAAACACAAACAGAGACACAACCAGTTTAATCCAGTTCAGAGAGCAAACAGGTTGTCTGGCCCTGAAGACTGAGCTTCCATTTGTTTAGAAAACTGACTGCTCAATAGATTTCGACTGGTTGCAGGTTCACATCAACAAAGAAGAAGAATTACAGTATCACAGAAACAAAGGACACGTTTGTCAGATGGAGGGTAAAGAAATGTAAAAATAGGAGAACAAGGAGGAAGAAAATATATTGCAAAGAGCAAAGCAGAGAATTTCTGATCAGTTTTGAGCTGCTATGATAGAAAATGTTTTCATTCATCAAAAGACAAAGAAAATTTGATTTGAGGTTAAAAATGTTCTTCTCCCTGAGAACTACATGTTTTTAGTTTTTTACTGACTGTTTGATTGTGTTTATCATTTTGATCGCTTTGTTTTATGATTTGAGAGCAGATTTGGTTTTGAGCACAGGTAAAACTGTTTGGAGGAGAAAGTTTCATTTTGCACGAGGAGTCAGAGGTTTTGTGTTTAATGTTTTTGGAAAATGAAGCAAGGTTTCAGAAATTGTGTTTTAGCAATTGAGAAAAACTGTAATCACAATGTTGTGTCACAAAAACAAGTCTCATAAACAGTGTGTGAATAAAATCCTGTAACGTCTCCTCAGCTGTGACTAATTATTGAATGTTCCCATGATCTCAGGTGTGAAGAGGCCTTCTGTTTAAACAAAGATGGTTCTCACTGTATCGTCCTGTGGAGGCCTTTTGAAATGTAATTACTTTTTCTCTCTGGATGTTTTTATTGTTTTTAGATGTGGTACGAGTGAAACCTGGAGATGATGTCACTCTGCCATGTCAGGTTGGTGAAGCCTCCATCAGTGCTGCAGAGTGGACCAGACCTGACCTGGAGCCAGACTACGTCCTCCTTTACAGAGGTGGACGCTCAGATCCAGCCCACCAACATCCATCCTTTAAGGACCGGGTGCAGCTGGTGGACAGAGAGCTGAAGGACAGAGACGTGTCTTTAATTCTGAAGAACGTGAGCAGGAACGACACTGGAACATACGAGTGTCGAGTTTTAGCAGGTGGATCAAGACGTAAGAGAGCCATCATTGAGACTGAGCCAATCAGCATCATCCAGCTGGAGGTTTCAGGTGAGTTTGTGGAGGTCAGTGTGTCTGTGTGCCATGTTGTAGCTGCAGTTTATTCCATGTTGATTCTGAGAGTCAAACATGAGGAATATAGAAGATATAGAAGAGTAAATGGAGGCTGTTCCACTGTTCACTCATTTCCTGACTAATATGCACTTTGACCTTGAGGGACAGCTGTGGCTCAGGAGGGAGAGCGGGTTGGCCGTTAATCACAAGGTTGGCGGTTCAATCCCCGGCTCCCCCGTGGAGCCTAGCTGCGAATAGTTGTAACTCACTGACAGCCAAATAGATTGCAGCCGCTGTCCTATGTGCTGAATGATTATCTGGACGCAGGTTTGAATCCCAATAAAATGATCCAAATCCCACTTTGGCACTTTTCCTTCTGATTAATATGAAATAGTAGCCTACTTATCAGAGAGGAGAATACTAATGTTTTTGCTTTCCCTTTCAACAGTACTGATCTGCACTACTTATTCAAAATGTCAAGGACAGTCAGCTCAGTTTAAAAGGTGTTTTTTTTGTATAGAGAATTTTTTAAAGAAATGCCCAAAATATAATTTGTTATATCGGTTTATTATATAATATTACACGGCAAAAATCATATTTACAATCAAGGCTGTTGTGCTAAATTCAAAGTTGAATTAAATTAACTTATTCACCTGTAATTCATATTGAAAAGATGAAATCAAATGAAAGAAATTATACTTAAAATCAATGTTTTATCAGATCTACTCAGACACGTGGTTTCAGTGGAATAAAGAGAGTTCGTAAGTATCTGCAAAGCAGTGGCACAGAGCTGGGCCTGAACAGCAATGGTTAACAATTGCACATTAATGGAAACAGGTCTTATTTATTTACAACTGAAGCATTTAGTCAAAACAATATAAAAGCACTTAAGTCACCAGCACAAGTATGACGGACATCAAACAGGTCAAGTATGAGTAACCTGTTCATCAGTCGCCAGTTAAGCTCTGAGTTCTGTTGTTGTCTTAGAGGCTTTGATTCTGTCCTCAGTGTAGCTGTGTTTAAACCGGATCTTGTTTTTGTGCTGGTACCTCAGCTGGTTCAGGTCTGTCGTGGACAGCTGACTCCTGAAGCTTTTTATATTCTTGATATTCTGTGCGCTGGTTAGTTTGTGGTCTTTCACAGCAACCGATTGTTGACAGACGAAGTCGACGTCCAGCTCCATGCAAGTGAGGTCGATCCAGGTTTATCAACTCAATCTAACAACATGACGTTAGACTGAGGCTGATGGTGTCCGTGTTGTATCTCCTGGCTCTGTTTGACTCATTTTTTAAATTCAGTCATGAATCTTTCAGCAGCTGTTGATTCTTTAACTCCTGCACATGTTTACTGCGATGCAGTGACTGCAAAGTGACGTAGCCTGCTCGATAACGTCTACTCACACACCATTAAAACAATTAAGATTTATCGCAGAAGATACATATCGCACGCCCGTACATGGGAGAATGTAATTATTTCTCAGTCTCGCCATAATGTCACTCTCTGGTTTCCCACCAAAAAAAAGATGTAGCAGAAAGACATTCTGGGATGGCAGCGCTGACACAGTGTCAGTGAGTTCTGGATGTGGAGGCAGACGCGATAATAAAAAGGTCCCTGAGACTGGAGCTCTGTTCTGACTCTGCTTACATCCTGATGTGGTCTCTGTGCAGGTGGGGCAACAAAAGCAGAAGGTCCAGCTGTGAGGACCAGGATGACAAACAAAAACATTATTAGTGACATGTAGTCATTTTCACACATTGTGTTATTATCACAGATTGTATAATAAATAAGAACATTTTGGCCACAGAAACATCTTTACTTATAAAAACATCTTACCCATAGTGCTTTTCTATCGCTGGCACCAGCTCAACTCTCCTCGCCTCTACTTGAGTCGCTTTCGGCCCGCTGTCCTCTTTTTCCCACTGCAGATAGTCTGACCTCAGGGTAGCTGGTCCATTACTGTGTGGAGGCTCAGGTGTATGAGGGGTAGAGGAGGTCTGAGAAGGTGAGAGGGTTCCTGGATCAATGTCTGGTTAAATTAAAACCAAGAAACTCTGTTTACTTTATACTGCATCATTTATTTATTAACTTTTTCCCATATTTATTTCCCACTGCTGTCCATCCTTACAGATATGTTTCAGACTCTTACAGGCCACAGTGTAAACATTGTTTAGAAGAAAACTATATAAAATATAATAAAATATAAAAATCTTCCTGTGATACTCAGCTGGTGCTGAGACCGTCTCCTCAGTTTGCTGGAGCTCTTTCACCACAAACTGCAGCTCAGGAGGAAGGGGCTCCTGTCTCCTCACTGTAGGCAGGGTGATACCAGTATATGACTGAAGTATAACAGAATCACCACAGAGCATAAGACAATACATTTTATTAATTAACATGAACGTTGGATGAAGAAACAAATGACTCTGTATTTACCATCTACTAGCAGCTTGTGCAGTTTCCTTCAGGTGTCAGCAGGTCGTCTGGGCAGAGAAGCAGAAGCAGAGGGTCCTAAAACAGACATTATCATATCTGTTAGAAACATGAAACAGTCGCTCTTGATTAGGACAAAGACCACTACAATATTACTTCACCTGCTGAGTCTACGTACTTCATTATAATATAAAAACAATATGTAATATAATATAATAGTGATAAACTTTATTCATTCACACATTTTCGTCTGGATCGATGCTTCATTAAAAGAATCTTCTTTAGACTTCATAAATCTCAGCAGGTGACGCAATATGATTTTTCTTGCATGAAGACAAAAATGGGTATCAGTCCATGAACCCTATTGGCTACCAGAGCTCAGAGCGTCTCTTTGTCTCTCAGGTCAGCGTGTAGAGCTCAGAGTGTCTCTTTGTCTCTCAGGTCAGCGTGTAGAGCTCAGTGTGTCTCTTTGTCTCTCAGGTCAGCGTGTAGAGCTCAGAGCGTCTCTTTGTCTCTCAGGTCAGCGTGTAGAGCTCAGAGTGTCTCTTTGTCTCTCAGGTCAGCGTGTAGAGCTCAGGAGTGTCTCTTTGTCTCTCAGGTCAGCGTGTAGAGCTCAGTGTGTCTCTTTGTCTCTCAGGTCAGTGTGTAGAGCTCAGAGTGTCTCTTTGTCTCTCAGGTCAGCGTGTAGAGCTCAGAGTGTCTCTTTGTCTCTCAGGTCAGCGTGTAGAGCTCAGAGTGTCTCTTTGTCTCTCAGGTGAAGCTGCTTCCTGGTAGTTGAGCTGAGAAACATCACAGATCAGATGTTTGTGTTTTAGAAAGATGTTGCTGATGAGACTTTAGAGGAAACAGCTGCTACGAGTCATGTGATCAAAGTGCAGTAGATAATGTCTGACATTCTGTTCACCTGCTGACAGCTGATACCTCACACCTGTTTCTGCTTTTCACACAGGAGGAAGTGTTGGACTGAAAGTCGACCTGTCAGTTCTTCTTCTTCTTGCTGTTGGTGGTTTCATGTTCTAAAAATCACAAAGGTAAGACAAGTTTGTAGATCACATTTAATCAACAAGACAGTTCAAAGTGCTTTACATAAAACATAAAAGCAACAGTGAAATTGAAGTGTAAAATAGGAAATAAAAACAGGGTAAAACAGTAAAGGTCACAGTTTGATATTGATCTACAGCACCACATGTGATTTAATTAAAGACAGTAGTAAAAAGAAAAGTCTGCAGTCTTGATTTAAAAGAACTTCAGCAGTTTCAGCAGACCTGTAGAAACACAAAGGACACACAGAGCAGAGAAAAACAACTCACACAGAAAGACAGACACACTTCTTAAAATCATCACTCTGACAGTCAGTGTGTAGAGCTCAGAGTGTCTCTTTGTCTCTCTGTACCATGAAGCAGGATTTGAGTTTATCCAGGTAACTTCAGGGTTTTCAGCACTACGACGGTGGTTCACTACTTACGGGGGTAGATCGCCATGGTAACTTATGACGAACAACTAACCTGCTCCGGTGCAGGTTATGTTCCAGATAAGAGATCAACTCTATAAACACTGTCCGCCTACTGACCAATCAGCTCTCTGGAAAATGACATCACCACCTGTAGGAGATCCTATAGAGTGTTTGTTTTTATGTTTTTAACCTTCGATATCCTACAGACTGATTGAAGTCTTAAAGCCGTGTAGGCTGTTTGTTGTAGGTTTCAAAGATGTGACACTAAACCTACTCTCTTCTTTGAATGTTTTTTTTCTATATTTTTTATTTACCTACATCTGTTTCACACATCCTGTCACAGACGTTAAAGTAAATGGCTTTAAGTTTTCCTTTTATGTGAAGCTGAATATTCTCAACATGTGTTAGTTTATTTTAACATCATGTTGTATTTGTTTCTTTTAGACCACCCCACCTTTTGTTATGTGGGGGAATTTTCAGTAAATATTGAGTTTCAGTCTTTCACCACTATTTTTATTACTATTAGCCTCTTTAATGTGAACACGCTCACAGCTGGATTGGGGAAACCCTGTGTTGACTTATCAGGTTAATAACCAGCATCATGAATGAATGAAAGATTTATTTTGGTAAATTTACAATGAATTAACCAAAAAAGGAGCAGGCTGAAGCCAAGGCTTATACTTGCCTACCCTGTTTAACCATATACCTGAAGAATTTGCATTATAAATTGTAAAGACAATATACATAATTATACAATACTGCACATACGTTTTTGTTTTGTTTTTTTAACATAGTATTAACAAAAGTTACATACTAACTGAATAATCATTAACAATTTTCTTTTTTAAAGATCTTTTGAAGCTAAACAGAGAAGTACATAATTTCAATTAATCGTTTAGAGAATTCCATATTTTCACACCCACTGAAACACATCTGGATTTTACATTAGTTCTTTCTTTTCCACATTCAAACATAAACAGGTTATATCTACCCTCTATTAACTTGAATAATTTCTGAATACCAGATGGAAGACTTTGTTAAATGCTCTGTACATTATTTCCAATATTTTTATATATACAATATCTGTGAATTTTAAGGTATTACTTTGTTATTTTTATTTTATTTTTTTAAATCTGTCCTGCCCAGCAGCCTGGTATACAGTATGGTGAGCTGGATACCGTATTGTGCCAGACAGATTTTACTTTAACAACAGAATTTTTTTATTATTTATTTAATTTTGTATTGATTTGTCACCGGGCCGGACAGGGGGGCAAACATGGGGACAGGGGGTACAAACAGACAGCACAGAGGAAGGACAACACCTGTAAGAAAAGGGGGATGGAAGGATGGAACGATAGGGGGCAGCAGAGGGAAACACCAATTGCAGAAAGCAACGAAACCTGTAATAGAACGGGGAGGAGAAAGACAACAACAAACAAACAAACACAAACAAAAACAGACAAGCCAACAATAAAAATAGTAATAATAGTAAAAGACAACCAGCCGAACAGCAGCAATAAACAACTAACATAGCAAGACAACTAATACAAAAATGTAAACAAGAAACAGTCACGCACAATAAATGAATAAGATGGAATAATAACAATTAATTTAAACAAGTAACTGAAAGAAAAGCATCATGAATAATTCTACATGTGACAACGCCAAAGTATTACTTTGAATGAAGAGTTTGTTGGTTGGTTCACGATATCCTGCTTTGTTGATAAGTCTGATAGCTCTTTTTTGTAACTTAATTAACGCATCTATGTTTGTTTTATTTGCATTTCCCCATATTTCTGAACAGTATGACAGATAAGGCATAACTAAGGAGGAATATATAATACTCAATCCTTTTTTATTTATTAGATCTTTGGTTTTATACAGTATCCAACTGATTTGTGCTCATGTGATCGCTTATCCTGATCACGATTGTTAGAGTAACAAAAAGACATCCTGAGTATGTTGAACTTGCTTCGTAGTAAATTCTCCTGGTCGTTGAGCTGAGAAACATCACAGATCAGATGTTTGTGTTTTAGAAAGATGTTGCTGATGAGACTTTAGAGGAAACAGCTGCTACGAGTCATGTGATCAAAGTGCAGTAGATAATGTCTGACATTCTGTTCACCTGCTGACAGCTGATACCTCACACCTGTTTCTGCTCACCAGGTCACACAGCTGGACACAAGGAGGGAGGAGACAAGGAGGGAGGAGACAAGGAAGGAGGACACAAGGAGGGAGGAGGCCAGGAGGGAGAAAACAATGAAGGAGACGAGATGTTTCACAGTCAGGTGGTGTGTTCGCTGTTGTTGGTCTTGGTTTTATGATCATTAGAAAACATAAAGGATGCACAGAGCATAATTCAAGAGAATATTCTTAATTTTGGTTTATTCATAATGTAACCAGCTGTGTACACGTGTTTCTGCTCAGCTTTACTGGACACAGCTTAAATAATATCGATATGTATGTACTCAGGGATGGGTAAGATACTTTTATTTGAACTGTATTTCAAATTTGAACTGATATCTGCATTAAGCTGATATAGTTCCTCTACTCAGTATTCATGGTTATGTAATTAGTGTCTGTAAACTTAAACAGAGCTGGAAGTGGGCTGGTTCTCACCGGTACTTTTACTTTGTACTCGTTTTAGTGTAGGGCACTTCCCATCTGTTTTTATCCTGCAGAGCATCCCTCTTACTCAAAATGAGGAAATGTGTTATTTTATTTTAAAATACGTTTTGATGTATCTTTGCTCATCCCTGTGTGCACAGTTTATATTCACTGACTTTGTCTCAAAAGAAAAGAAGGTAAGACCTGGTCCTCACAAAGACATAAGAACAAGAACACATAGAAAAACAGAGTCAATAAAACATCATTAACGGCACCTGATTGGCTGCTGTAGGTGATATTTTGCAATTTACTCCGTTTGGTGTGACTCTGATGTTACACAGCAGTTCAGGTAATGTTACCGTTTACGACAGTATTTAGCTTTACGCTCTGGACTGTGGGCTGTTCGCGGTGCACGAGCTCTGACGGGAATCAGACTCACATGAATCCATGGCGAGACCCGCTGCAGGTTTCTGCTCAGTGAATGTTACAACAGCAGCAGAGAGACAGTTTGAGATGAGGATCATGTTGTAGGGTAACATTATGTGAACGGAAACATCTGACATTCTAACGCACATTAAACTTACATGATCCAGATGCTCTGATCACCGAGACAAAGTAAAAACAAACCCAACTCTTTATCCCTGCTGCTTTCAAGCAAATACTATATAATAAAATATTTCAAGCAGCCTTTAGATGCAAAAACAGGATTACATAATTTTGTATGTTTGGTTTCACACCTTTAGAGTTCTTAGTGCACAAACATTGGATTAATTTCAAAGGTGTCATTTTCGCTGGGGACACTGGGGACGTGTCTCCATGACTTTGTTTAAAGCATTTGTTAAATATGTTCTGAAAAAATGGCTTTAAGAAATGTAAAAAAACTGATGAAAATACTTTGAGAAAGTATATTTGCACAATAAGAAAACATGCAATATAAATGTGTATAAAACAAATGTGCATTGTCTTAAACTGAAAAACCATCTGCTCAGTACGGCATTATATTCTGTTTGAATTGTCACCTGAATCATTTTATACAAACAAAGACAATTCTGCCATAAATTGGAGCAGAAAATGTTTCCACAATGCAGGAAATTAAGTGTTTAGTGCTCAAAATTTTCTAGGGGACCCCAGACCCACATTTAAATATTTTAGCATTGAATATTTCATCAAAATAGTGTTAAAATATCTTCTTGTCTTGTTCTCGTGAACCCAGTATTGTGAATCGTGCACGTGAGCTAAGTGGATTGTCACACCCTCAATCTGAACCCATATGTCCCCAACACAAACACACCTCAGAAAGCTGAAGTGTGTTAAATATGAATGTGTTAAATTCAGGTATCTTCATAAATAATAATTCTCTCAGGCTAAAAATACAGATTATCCATTATGTGGCAGTGAAGTTGAAATTTCATCCTTGGTGGTATTAAAGTCTTAAATCTGATGGCACCCTGTTAGATGGAGTCTTGAATTTCACTCTTTTGTAAGTTTATTTGTTTAAAACACAATATTAGCAAAATATAAAAATTCTGCTTTCAAAATGTTACTGAAGTCAAATTACCAAAGTATCAGCTAAGTGTAACTACTTTACATAATGTTGGCTGATGAATCTAAATGCTTGATCTGAAATATGAATCTGCAGAGTGACATGTTAACACTCTGTACATGTTTTTATTTCAATGCCTTTTTTATTTGAATGTAAACCTGTTTTTTTGCCAATAAAGCTTCTCTGAATTAACCTACAGACGTCAGATTAATACAAAATTCTTTTTCCACCAGAAACAATCAGAGCTGTTGATGCTGAACAGCTGACCAGGTGTATGAGGTTACATGTCAGCATTTTGTCCTCAGAGTTTATTTTTTAAATCAAGCTGTAGCTCACAGTCCAGTCTGTCTTCTGTCTTCGTATCAAGATAAAACAGACTTCAGATCAGTTATTTGTTGACTTTTGAACAGCGTCCTGCTTCTAGATCAGATGAAACCAAGAGTCAATAAAACCTGATAAAAACAAGATCATTAACTTCTTTAACTTTAACTCTGGAGGTGAGAAAGTGAAGGGGGGGGGGGCAGTGGATACGTTACATGCCTTTGGTGTGAGAGACCTCGGTTCGAATCCACTGTGAGACACCATTATGTCCCTGAGAAAGACACTGAACCCCTCGTTGCTCCAGAGGCGTGCGACCTTTGACATAAATAGCAGTTGAAAATCACTCTGGATAAAAGCGTCAGCTAACTGAATAAATGTATTTATTTATTTTAAATTGAGCTCAGTTTGGTTCTACATGTCTGTCTGGGCCTCTCCCTGTCAGAGGGCAGAGTTTGGTACAAAGCAGCTCTGAGCTCATTTTAACTTCACCATCCTCCACTCGGGTCTCAGAATCAGGATGTGGTTTCAGTCCTCCCTCTTTACTGCTGGTGGGTAGAAACTGACAAACATGAGAACTTTCTTATAACAAACACCAAGTTCAGAGTTCAGATAAATCTTCTTTTTCTGTCAGGCTGAACTGAACTCTTCATAAACAGAAACATGATCTCATCTGCTGTGTGGACAGATGCACGTTGTGTTTGTGATCGTGGGCACGATGGTGATTGACATGACTGAAGTCCCCATAGCAACTCATCATTGGTTTGTTGTCATGTTGCTGAGTTCAGCTCCTGGTTTTCTGAACTAGATAAAAACAGAAACACCTGAAAGTGGGCTCACTTATCTTCTGTGTCTGTCAAAGGTCAGCAGGTGTGTTTGATCTCTGAAGCTGAACTCTGGGACCTGAACGTAACATGACAGGCTAGTTTCTGCAGAAATATTAACTATTTGTACTTTTTGTGTTTATTTGTCTCTCAGCAACAGTTTATCACAGCACAGCTTACTGTGTGTCAGTGGTACATTCAGGGACACGATGTACGTTTGAAACTAACACCATTTTGTTCCCCTTCCTGCTGATACGACAGCAGAGGAAACAGCAGATGTGAGTGACATTAATTAAAAATAACCTCCACACTAGCAGTGAATCACTGAACCTGTTAACTCTCTGTCTCCCTGTGAGCAGCAGCAGGATGTGATAAAGATTAAATCCCAAATTTGGACACAAAGTGTTTCAGCTGCTGATCAGAAGTTTCAAACACTGACTGATTTGTTTACTTTAAGAAAGAAACATGATGATGTTTCTATAACTGCGTTTCAACCAAAGGAACTAAACTAGGAACCTCTGGAGGAACTCACTGCGTTCCCACCGTTCCCAAAAAGTCCCTGCTTGGGAATTAGTACTTTCTGAAAGTACCAGTACTTAGGGGGGGGTTTATTACAGCAGGTGATAAAGCTTGTTAAAAATCATGTTCCTCTGAAGCTCAGGCGACACAGACGTGAGTCCTGCAGCTGATCTGCAGCTCTTGATGCTGGAAACGTTTCAATAACCTTCCAAACTGTTCTGATCTTATTTGTGTGTTGTTCCTCTGAGCTGGAGTTATTTGCAGGATGTGGATCCTGATGAGAGGGCGGAAACATGAGCACATTACCCCCATTCTCCACTCGCTCCACCGGCTTCCCATCTCCACCAGGATAGAGTACAAGGTTTCCCTCCTCACACATCAATGCATCCATGGACATGTGTTTATCTAGTTTGTTAAATGTGCAACAAACTTTATCGTGCGTCTCCTCATTATGCTTCCACACAAAAAGCTGCTTTAATGGTCAAACACAGCCTGTAGTTTGTCATTGAATTCCAGTCAAATCCGATGTTCATTTATAAATGTGGCTCATAGTGGTTACAACTGATGATGCCTGTGCATCGCTGTGTGCGGCGTGCAGGCCTACATACTTACAGCCTACGTCAGCTGGTTCATTTGCCAAATCTGGAAACCCACATTACAGTGGGCTGAAGGAACCTGTTAGTTCTGAGCAGCCGCCTCGTGTGCTCCACCCTCCATCTTTACTGAGTTTGAATGTTTACTCTGAAAGTCAGTTTCAAAATTAATCCACAGATGTAAATGTATTAAGACCCACCCTCATGCTTTTTATAAAAGTATAAGACACAGAATACAACAAAAACCTACTGAACATTATTGGTGCCTTAAATTATTAGAAGAGGCGCCTCAGCTGTTTAGTTTTTTATTTTATTTAAATATGTGTCTGTAATATGTTTTAATTCTGTTTACATCGTGTGATTCATTTTCTACTGCTGATGATTTATCACTTGCCGTTTGTTAAGATGTTGATCTTAAACCATGAAAATAAAAAGTTCTGGTTTCCCGTCAGAGAGAACCCAGTTCATCTCAGTTTCCTGCTGTCTGTTTACACAACCTTTTTTACACAGTTACTCCCATAATGCAGTGGGAGGGGGTCTGCCACATATTTCAGCTGATGTCTCTGCTTCACCTCCTTGATGCCAGCTGTCTGTCTCACTCTGGTGGTGTTAAAGCTTCAGCTCTCTGTTCCTGGTGGAGGAATCATTTTATTGTCTCAGTTTTCGCTACATGATCAACACATGAGCTGATGTCTGAAGTTCCTCAGACCCTCTCACTTGGGACACAAACTGTTTCAGCCGCTGCCCTCTGTCTGGCAGGAGGCTGCTGTTTCCATCTCAAACCAAAGCTCTCGGCACAAGAACAGCTTGTTCCCGTCTGCAGCTGGCCTCACCCACAAGGCCCGGGTTCCTCCCTGACTCTCAGTCATTAGTTTGACTCTTTTAATCTGCTGGGTTTAAGTCGAGTGGAGCAGAGTCTCCACTCGACTCAGAGGAGCCATCTTTGATCATGTTTCCTCCTCCTGATCAACAACTGCTGGATCAGGATACTCTGATAAACTGTTTCAGGAAAACTTCTTTTTCTGGACTTTGATGGAGTGAAAGTCTGATTCTAGTGTAGAAACATCATCTCATCGTTTAGTTTTTATTTAAACACCTTGTGTGAAATGTCCCCCTGTGCAGCTGACTGGTTTTCTCTCAGTCGTGTTCATATTTCAGTGCAGTCGTTATGAATAGAGTCATTGTGGCACAGAGGAAAAATAGAGTTGCATGTATTTCTTCTTCTGCTATGTGTTTCCTGGTTGCTAAAGAGACAGCATCCGCCTACAGGAAATTAGGTAAGTGCTGTAAAAACAGAGTGCAGAGAGAGGAAGCTGCTCTCGGCCTGAAACTGCTGAAGTCTGAAGTGTGACAATAAAACTGAGAAAGACTCTTAGTTTGTGACTCTTTATTATAAAGATGCAATTTAAGTGTGTTTTTAAAAAATCCGTGGAAAGTTTTTTAATATATTCATCCCTTTTTAAAATGTTTTCATGTTTTATTAACTGTTTGAGTCGTCACCTTTCAGTCTCAGAGCTCCTGGTTCTTTGAACAATAATATAAAAACATCATATTTACCTGAAAACCTTCTGTGTTTGTCAGCTGGTTCTCATATAATCAACATGATTATGTGTTTGTTTCTAAAAAAACTGAGCGTGACAGAGAAGTCATGATCTCCTGATTAGACAACCTGCCACATTCATACCAGGACAGTTTTCCCACTGTGTGTCCATCAAGTGTGATTACAAAGTATTACATTAATATAATCGTCTGTTAGGACTCCATTAAGTAAAGATTGTTTAAAAATACAAATTATTGTCTCGATATCTCCTCTAATAAATTCTGAAATTAGGAGATAATTCTGTGATGCTTCATAATTTATTAAATACAGGTGTGTTCTCTTCTTCACGTTTAGCTGATGAAGATCACATCAGTCAGATCCACATAAAATAAGAGCAGTTTATCTTTGTGTTTTGCAAAAAAGTAAAAGAAGGGAGCGAGTCTGCAGCAGGTTTCCTGATCTGTTTATCGCCTTTTTCTGTTTCTTCTTTAGTTTCTTTCTTTTGTATTCTTATTAATCTGCATTCTAGTTGATAGGATAGGTAAAATAAGCCTTGGGCTTCAGCCTAAACTTTCTTGGTTGTAAATTGTTTGCATTATTTTGTGTGAAATTGACTGGTGTGAGCATGTTCACACAAATCACTGAAACCTGATCTCATCATTTATTTAAACACCTTGTTGAAACGTCCCCGTGTGGCTGCTGACTGGTTTTCTCTCAGGGTCGTGTTTAATGTATGTGTGTAAATAAGAGTCAGTTTTAAAGGAAACTTTTCTTTGTCTCATGACCTCTGATGATGTCATGGAAGTTTTATATATATATATAAATGTTTTTATCCCATTGGTCCGTTGCCGTGTTGCTGTTTGTGTCTCTCATGTCGTCACATTTAACTCTCAGAGCTCAGCGCCTGGTTTTCTGAACAATATATAAAAAAATATCATGTTTACAAGGAAACAGCAGACGGAGGGTCCACTGACCTTCTGTGTTTGTCAGCAGGTAGCTTTATTTATTACAGATGTTTATGTGTTTGTGTCTCTGAGGCTGAACGCTGTGACCTGAATGTGATGTAAACACCTGACAGTTTGGTTCCTGTAGAAATATTAACTAGGCCTATTAGTACTTTTTGTGGTAATTTGTCTCTCAGCCACAGTTCATCACAACACAGCTTACTGTGTGTCAGTGGTACTTTCAGGGACATGATGTAAGTTTGAAACTAACACCATGTTATCTTTACCAGCACAACAGAGGAACTATGAACTATCAGGGGAAAGAGCCGGAGACTTTAAGAATAGACTCCACATAAGGAAACATATTTCTGCATTTAGCAGTGAGTCACTGAGCTCTTTAACTCTCTGTGTTCCTGTGAGCAGCAGCAGGATAAACTCCCTCATGTTACAGTCTGCAGAAGATAAAGACGGATTTGAATCCAAATATGGAGGCAAAGTGTTTCAGCTGCTGTTGAACTCAGAGCTGATCAGGAGCTTCAAACTCTGATTTGTTTACTTTAAGAAAGAAATGATGATGTTCTACCTGCGTTTTGACCAAAGGAACTGAACCCCAGAACTAGGAACATTAGGAGGAACTCACCGTTTTTCAATGAAGGGACCAGGGTCTAAATGTAGTTGTGGGGTCCCAAAAAGTCTGTGCTCCGGGGGGCTAGTACTCCCTAAAGTACCGGTGCTTTGGGGGGGTTAGGGGGGCTGCCTTACTGAATGGGCCAGTAAAGGCCACTGGCTTGAACTGGAGAACGGCTGCTGTTTTTCTAGACTGTTCCTCTCTTTTTCATTGATTACAGTCTGTAATAAAGCTCGTTCAACGTCTTTTTCCTCTGACGCTCAGGAGACACAGACGTGAGTCCTGCAGCTGATCTGCAGCTCCTGTCGGCTGGAAATGTTTTAATAACTTTCCAAACTGCCTGGATTTTAATTTTGTGTTATTTATCTGTGCTGGAGTTGTTTTAAGAACTTTATGGTTTCATCCAGTTTATTATTAAATGTGCAGTTTTGGTGGAAAAGCAGCTCATGTTCAGTTTTCTGCTTCAGGACTTCCCCTGGCTGTGAGCCAAGTTACTGATCACAGGAAGAAGTTTAATCACTAATCTCTTTGCAAACCAATCAGACAGCTGGGTTTCAGGAGCTTTTACTAGACGTTTTATTGCAATTTGAAGCTAATTTAATAACTCTGAAATACAGAATTATAAAGTAGGAAGGTTTTGTTACAACAACAGAGGAGCAGCTGCCTCCTGTCCTCCATCTTTACTGAGCAGCTTGTTGTTCACTTTCTCAGTCTTCGCTCTCCCACACTGCTGAATTCTAGCTAATAATTTACTGACAAACATCTGACTGGTATTTCTACATTATGTTATTAAAATGGGTCCTTTCACCCAGAGAGCTTTGGCCTGTCAGAGATGTGATTGTACCAGCCGAGTGTCAGATGGAAAATGAACCAAACTCTGGCTGTGAGCCGAGAAACTCTGAAGAAACAACATTCTTCTCTTTGCTTTCACTTTGTACAATACAGTCAGTGTCTGTGCAAAGGAAAGAGTCTTACAAACACAGAATATAAATATATAAACAGAAACGAAAAAGGATATTGTGGATATTAGTCAAATAAGACTGTAGAAAACAAAATAAAGCCTCATTTAGGTGCAGCACACAGGAGAGTTATCAAAACAATATTTTTCTGCAAATCTTACAATTCTTACTTTTACTTTTTTCAGTCAATCTGAAATCGATTATGAACCATGAAAAAGAAAGGCATAGAAGATTTACACTTTACACCACGATGGATGTGATATTTACTCATGATAAAAAATCATATTAATCAGGTCAGATGAGGATCTACTCTGTCCATATTAAAGAGGACGTGTGACAAGTTCATAAAATGGGATCTTATCAAAGTTTTTTGTACATGGGACATAAAAAATGTTTTCCAGGGTCTCTTTGAACCTTCTTTTATTTTTTTTCACTTTTAATTTTAAATGTGGTTTATTTATAGAGAAGGTATACTTTGAACCTGTTCACAGATCCTCTGTTGTAAACAAAAAATAAATGAACTTAACGTAAATAAAAGACTGATAAATATGTTATTAGACTTTTTATCATGTATATCTATGTTCATTAATTAAAAGGTGAGGTTGGCAGTGGTCTCATTCTTGCATACAACAATGTGTTTTGGATTCGCTCTATTGATGGTAGTGATAGTGCTTTACATGTCTTCTCATATTCTTTCTGAGTGAAGCTTTAGAGAACATCAAGACCACGTTCATTAGTAATCGCTCTGGAGTCAAAGGAAACGACTGAGATGGACCAGACATTTGGGATTTAGAGTCTCTCAGTGGATGTTTTACTGAAGTTTGAAGCTAATTTAGTGATGAGATTTGAAGAATTATAAAGCAGGAAGAGTTGTGAGGAGCAGCCGCCTCGTGCGCTCCACCGTCCATCTTTACTGAGCAGTTTGAATGTTTACTCTGAAAGTCAGTTTCAAAATGAACCCACAGATGTAAATGTATTAAGACACACCCTAATGTTTTTTATAAAAGACAAAGAAAACAACAAAAACCCACTGAATCATTTTATTGTCTCAGTTTTCGCTACATGATCAACACATGAGCTGATGTCTGAAGTCACTGATGCTGGATTTTCCTCAGACTGGTCGTGGCCGACCCCTCTCACTCCGGGCTCAAACTGTTTCAGCCGCTGCCCTCTGTCTGGCAGGAGGCTGCTGTTTCCATCTCAAACCAAAGCTCTCGGCACAAGAACAGCTTGTTCCCGTCTGCAGCTGGCCTCACCCACAAGGCCCGGGTTCCTCTCTGACTCTCAGTCGTTAATTTGACTTTTTTTAAACTGCTGGGTTTAAGTTACATGATGTGTTTTCTCAGAGTAGCTGGCCGCCACATCTGCCTGCACACCATCACCAAACCTGCATATATTTACATTTGAACTCCTTTATCTCCTCAATCCAAGATCAAACCTTCCTGTTCCTTCAGCCACAGATTGTCTCCTGAGCAGAGTCTCCACTCTGATCATGTTTCCTCCTCCTGATCAACAACTGCTGGATCAGGATACTCTGATCAACTGTTTCAGGAAAACTTCTTTTTCTGGACTTTGTCATCCTTTAGTTTTTATTTTAACACCTTGTGTGAAATGTCCCCCTGTGTTCATATATTTAGTGCAGTTTCTGTGAACAGAGTCATTGTAACGCAGTTAAAAAATAGAGTTGCATGTATTTCCTCTTCTGCTGTGTGTTTCCTGGTAGCTGCAGTGACAGCATTCGTCGAAAGGAAATGAGATATGAGATATATTCTGTGAAACTGCTGCAGAGGAAAGAGGAAGCTGCTGAGGTGTGAAAATAAACAATATATGAAAACATCGTATTTACCTGGAAACCTTCTGTGTTTGTCAGCAGGTTGTTTTATTTAATATAAATGATTATGTGTTTGTTTTTTTTAAAAATCTGAGCGCTGTGACAAAAATGTCCCAAATATGATGTAAACACATGACAGGCTGGTTACTAACAACGAAACTGTAACACAGAAAACACACGTTTATTTTTATCCAACATGACGTCTGTTTGTTGGCAACATGTTGATCACAGCTCAGCTCATCATCTACAGGCCTGTTAAAGTCAGAGGTGGGCAGAGCAGCTCAAACTGTACTCAAGTAAAAGTACTGTTACTCTGTAAAAAACGGTTCTCCCGTAGAAATAAAAGTTCTGTGCTCCAGTGAGTAAAGATTGTTTAAATATTTAAATTATTGTCTAGATATCTCCTATAATAAATTATGACATTAGGAGATAATTCTGTGATGTTTTATAATTTTTTTAATCAGGTGTGTTCACTTCTTCACGTTTACCTGAAGATCATCTGCGGTTCAAACATCAGTCAGATCCACCTGAAGTTTGTCTTACACATAATCTGGTCTGTCTTCATCAGGCTGCACCAACGAGCAGGACTATTTAAATACAGACTGCTGGTTCACTGTTAGCTTCAATATTTATGAAAATACAATATTTATTATTAAACATATTCGCATTAACACAACAGACGCTGCTGTCAGCTCACAGGATGAGACGGGCTGACTGCACGGTGCAAGTTTTAATCTGTATCCTAAATATTAGCTGCTAGCGCCATCTGAAGGCCACATGCTGCAGCTGCAGCCGTTATTCTGCTCTGCAGGACTTCACCTGGCTGTGAGTTACCGAGTGACTCTGAACAAACAGGTTTCATTAGTGATCGCTGTGGAAGGAGTCGCAGGAAACCAGCCAGGATTGGGATTCAGAGGCTTTCAGCAGACGTTTTACTGCAGTTGGAAACTATTTTAAGATGAAAAACTGACAAAGATAGACAGAGCAGCAGCTTGTTGTTTTCTCTCTGATATTTAATATTTTCAGCATCTGCACTATCACACTGTATTCTTATTACAATTTACAGAAACATTTGACTTGTATATGGAAATTATGTTGCTGTTTGTTGTTTCTTTATACATACTTACTTTCATTGTTGTAGCTGATGCCCCTTAATTTTCTGCCTCTGCAGCTAAAATTTTCAAGTGCTCCTGGTAAAAAGTTAGTGTGGAGCCCTGTCATATGTAAACACCAAGCACAAACACACTGACACACCTGTGAGCAACAATAACCTCAGTGCACATGGTGTTTCATATGAAGCCCAGCAGAGTCAGCATCGCCCTCTGCTGGGCTCAGAGTGAGCAGCCACTGCTGACGACTGCAGCTGAGGACACATTATATTTATTAGCTCTTGTTTCCCATCAGGTGATGGGAGATGATATAACACAACAAGGAGGGGGAGGTGTCTCATTTTAACACGAGGAAAGTGACAGTGAAACAGCAGCAGCTTCATTTTAAAGGACACGTATCTAATTAACTGAAACTTTTAATCCTATAAATTTATGAAAAGTTAACTTTTCACTTTCTGAGTCATAAATGTGACAAACTGAGTTGTTTTTATCTAAAATAGAATCATTTCCTCTCATGATTGTGACTTTTAAATGTCAAAAGTTCCTCTGCTTCCTGGCTGATGTTTTGGTCACTTTTGAATGCTGGTGGTGCTTTCACTCTAGTGGTAGCATGAGACGGAGTCTACAGCCCACACAAGTGGCTCAGGTGGTGCAGCTCATCCAGGATGGCACATCAATGCGAGCTGGGGCAAGAAGGTTTGCTGTGTCTGTCAGCGTCGTGTCCAGAGCATGGAGGCGTTACCAGGAGACAGACCAGTACATCAGGAGACGTGGAGGAGGGCAACAACCCAGCAGCAGGACCGCTACCTCCGCCTTTGTGCAAGGAGGAGCAGGAGGAGCACTGCCAGAGCCCTGCAAAATGACCTCCAGCAGGCCACAGATGTGCATGTGTCTGCTCTAACGGTCAGAAACAGACTCCATGAGGGAGGTATGAGGGTGGAATCTGTGAACAGATGAAAGCGGGTTCACACTGAGCACATGTGACAGACATGACAGAGTCTGGAGACGCCGTGGAGAACGTTCTGCTGCCTGACACGTCCTCCAGCACGACCGGTTTGGCGGTGGGTCAGTAATGGTGTGGGGTGGCATTTCTTTGGGGGGCCGCACAGCCTCCATGTGCTCGCCAGAGGTAGCCTGACTGCCATTAGGTACCGAGATGAGATCCTCAGACCCCTTGTGAGACCATATGCTGGTGTGGTTGACCCAGGGCCATCCGCACCAGCACCAGGAATCCTTTACCTTATTGATTACCAACAGTACTTGATGCAGGTACAACTTTATAACAGCAGGTGGCAGAGTTTAGAATGATTTAACCTGACTTTATTAACTTTGTTACACAACACACTATTTACTCAAATGTGTAATATTAATCTTTGCTGCTATTTTGTCAAATATGCAATGATAATCTGTGCTGGAGGCACCACTTTTAACACAATTTTGGTCTTAATATATATTTATGTTATTGAACTGTTACTCAGTGTTTCCCCACACATAGACTTTACTTCGGTGGGCTGCCCTGGTTAACAGTAACCCATTTTAGCACTTTGCAGAGAAACATAGAGAGAATTTTTAACTTTTACGTAACAGGACGTGCACACAGTGGATATTTACGAGCACAGACCAAGTGAACACACCGGTGCAGATGTCATTCGTTAGCTACCACATTGGTTTCGTTCTGATAGGCAACTTCGTCAACAGTCCCCTGCTGCCTTCTGGGAAGAGATATAGAAGTTTCAGCTGCAGAGCCGTCTGGTGGTGCAGCAGGGCGTAGGAGCGACTTTCAATCTGGAGGGGACGCTGAAATGCTAGGGGAGCTGGGGGCACGGAGTATAATATAACTAGAAGTATAATATAAGTAGAACAAAACTCCACTGACTACCTACCATAAAAACCATGGGACAGCTGCAAGTTACAGTACAAATATATTCAGTTAGCAAATGTTACAATTCATGTAAGCTGTCTGTGGTATTTCCTGTGTCTCTCCTGGCTCTGACTCTCCCTGAAACAAATATTTGTGAACACAGATCTGTCTTCAATGCAAACTCTGATGACATGCCATTGACCTAACAAAGTCTCTTTACTACGAGAGTTTTATGTCTAGTAGCTATTCATACAACTTACAAGTCGTCCTCCTCAGTTTGTTCTACTCCTGCTCCTTTGACCTCTGTCCTCTTAAAATCCTGCAGGACGCTCGTCTCTGTGTGAACATTTTGACTACTTTTATATTGTTTATGGACACGTAGCAGAGACACATACACACCTCAGGACACAAGTTTTTAGGTCAAGGATGGTCAGGAAAAAAAGTGGCCCATGAGTCTGTCCCTGATCAGCCCACTCTCCAGACAAAGCATTAGTCGGGCCTCTGGGTCTTTAGAGACATTTATTCCTGGATTCTTTAGAAGCCATCTCATCTGTCTGACCATAAACTGCTGCTTTGGACTGTGTTGACTCTGACTGTTCTGCTATTGCCCTCATCTCTGCTGTCTGTGTCATGTCCACCATGGCAGGTTAGCGTTGGTACCACAGTTTCCAGTAGTGGGTAGAGTAGCTACTAAAAACCTTTATTCAAGGAAAAACAATTACTCCTATAAAAAGTACAAGAACAAAATGACAGAACTACTCAAGGAAAAGTATAATATATTTAATAATATTTTAATCAACTGTGCAACAGGTTATTTCTAGGGAATGCAAATTGCTTTGCTGGTTGATTATCTGTAATTTAGCTATTTCAGTTTAACATAATTATTTTCCTTTTTACATCTCCATGAATACATTGATAAGATTACTTTAAAATATCAGGCTTGCTGCCCAGCCGCTATTTGCACTATTTGTTCCAAAGTTTTATCATGTTAAGTGCAAACACTCTTAATCCCCAGCTTCTCCTGGGGGTCCCAAAGTATTCCCACCCCATATAAGAGACATGCAGTGTCCCTCAGTGTCCTGGTTCTACTCTAGGGTCTCCTACCAGTTGGATGTGCCCGGAAAAGACGAAATCCAGCAGGATCCTGATCAGATACCTGAACCAAATCAACTGCTCTTTTCAACATGAATGGGGCAGCGGCCGTAGTCTGAGCTCCCTCATGAAGTCTGAGACCTGAACCCTCATCTCTCTCCCTCCTCGCCCCACCTGCACCTCTGTGCCCGCCTGAAAAGGTGAACCTCCCAGTTTGTAAAACTCTGGCCTGACATACAGAAGACTTTCTTTGTATAAAGTCATTTCAGAGAAAATGCTGAAATATCTAAAACAATAACTTCAGTGCACCTCCACAATGCTGCAGTTATCCTGAGGATCCGTCTCTAAAGATGAACTGGCTGTAACACATTACTGGATTAAAAGAATGGACACATGAAATGATTTGGGTCAAAGGGTACAGATGACCCCGGCTCAAGGCCTAGAGGGGCTCATGCAAAGGTCTATGGTTAACCCTTAAATGGGATCAAGTTAGACACTTTACTTACTGTCTTTTATGAATAACAAAACTTTTAATGATAATAATAGGCTACATTTATTTGTCATGTAAATACGTCTAAAAACATATTTCAAACTTTTCATCTGAGCAAATATAAAGCGAGTCGTTTTAAGGGAACACTGCAGGCTGGCGGGGGCCCAGAAACGAGCAGCCAAAACAAACAGAGAAAAATAAAATAGGGAATCAAAGGCCAAACCTCTGTCCAAACAATGTGTTCAGAAGCACCATGTATGTCTGACAGGTGAAGGTGAGGAGCCAACAGGCGGACTAGCAAAACTTTAGCCTGCTTAACTTTTAAATAATGTAACACCAGAGCTGAACTCTGCAAAGACTCGCTCTGGACCAGGATGGTGTCACCATCATACTTTTGGATAAGCAAGCGTGTGTTACCCCCCTAACCCAGGCACCGTATAGGGGGGTAAATTAGGACAATTCCAAGGGCCCCTGACTGACAGGGGCCCCAACAAATAGGTAAAAACAAATTAAATTTTTTTATTATATTATACATTATATAAACCATCATCATTGGGTAGATTTCAAATAATTATAAAATGAATCATGTCTTTGATTTTACTTATTTTGGCAATAAAAGTTAAATATCCTCATCGATAGTTGGAAACAATGAGTAGCTTAGCTCAGCCTGTAACTTACAGACAGTGTTAAAGTAATTCATAACAATAATACGTTCTTTTAGATATAAATTATCTATAGATATTTACTTTATTATTCCCATCATGAAGGGCAATTGATTTAAGAAGCTTGCACAGTCACAAATCTATCGTATCTATGTAATAAAGTGGTGATAAAGAACTGTAGGTAATTTGTAGTGTTAGTGTCATTTAATGATATATAGCATATTTGAATATATATACTGTATATATCACAGTATATTTATATATTTATATATCACATGCATTGTGTACATCCTACAGAGCCAGGGCCCTCTCTGATAGAAGGAGGAAGATGTGAGGAAGCAAAGGAAGAAGGGAAAGAAAGTTACAGTGATGATGAGGATGAGAGATGCATGGTGGAAGAAGGCAGAAGTCATAAGCAGGATGTTGACCCAGGTGTGTGGCCAGCGGATTTGACAGGGACAAGGAGGCTTTTGTGAGGGCACTGGCCACCAGAGATGATGAGGGAAAACCATTCCTGGAATACTTATTGTACAGCAAGGCAGCCAATGGGAGGGACAAGGTGAAGAGAGACTGGGTGACTTACAGCAAATCTTCTAATGCGCTGTACGGCATCCCGTGTGAGCTTTTCTCTCATTTTAAAAAAACCTTCTCTTAGTGCACTGAACAGCCAAAAGGAATATAAAATGTCTGATGTGAAGTGGCGTCGGATGTATAATAAATTCCCTGTCCATGAGAAGAATACGGCACATAGAGACTGCTATTTGAAATGGAAAAACTTGCAACAGTCAGTAATGGCTGTTAGTGACATTGACTCTCCAATCCAAAGATCCGCAGATCCAAACAGAAACTGAAAAACAGAGCTCTCTTGCAGAGAATCCTGGATGTAACACGGCACTTGGCATCAAGGAATTTACCTTTCAGAGGTAAAACCAAAGACCTGAGCAAAATTTCTTAGGCACACTAGAGCTTTGGTGTCATTATGATCCACTGCTTAATGAGCACTTGCAAAAAGTCAGGGGCAAAAAAAAGGAACCAGGTTGACACATGAATTTATTGATTTATGTGGCAGAAGAATTTTGAAAACTATTTTAAAGGAAGGGGAAGATGCTATTTATTTTTTAGTCATCTGTGATGACCAGACATTTCCCACACTGAGCAGAATGTGGTGCTCATCAGATATGTGAGGTATAAAAGGTGAAACAGACGACTGGGAGATCAGGGAAAGGTTCTTAGACTTTAAGGACTTTCACAAAAAAACAGGAAATGAGATGTCAGAAATGATTGAAAATGTGCTTGATGACGTAGCGATTAGGGGACTGCAGAGGGCAAACATGTCAGGAAGGGTCAAAGGAGTCCAAGCCCAGATTTTAAAGAAAAATCATCTAGCTACATTTTGACTCTGTGCCTCCCACTCCTTACATCTTGTAGGTGAGCATGCTGCACAGACAAGCCCCGAAGTAGCAACATTTTTCGGATGCATCAATCGCCTTTACTCACTTTTTAGTGCCAACCCAGAACGCTGGGCCATCAAGAGAAAACAGGTTGCTCTTTGCCTCTCAGATACCCGCTGCAGTGCAAGAATCGTGGCTATTAAACCTGTAGCACAACACCTTCCTTCTGTCGTTGAGGCCCTTGAAAGGATACTCACGACATGCAGTCTCACCAGCGAGGCCAAATCAGAGGCTAGTGGTCTGAAGAACTACTTTATGTCATTCAGTGCTATTGTCCTACTCACTGTCTGGCTCAAAGTACTGCAGCGCATTGACAGAGGCAGCCAATATCAGTGCCTTAACAAAAGAGATGCTGGCTCTGAGAGATGGATGGGAGTCTCTCCTATCTGAGGCAACACTGATTGAAACACAAATGGATGTTGCACCTCAGTTTAACAAGGAACACAGTCGGCAAAAGAAAAGGAAGAGATTCCATGATGAGACCTCTCAAGAGGAGACAGCTCATGACAGAGCAGCACCAGTGTTTCGTAACGCAGTGTTTTTGCTATGGACAGCATCATAAGTGATCTGGACACACACATCTGCACAACTGCAGAAATAGTTGAGGAATTCGCTTCTGTTTTAAAAGTTGGGCAGATGAGAACAAAGTCCCTTCTGTGTGCCAGCCACTTATCAGAAAGTATTCCAGAGATCTCACGTCCGAGTTTGAAAATGAAACAAGACACCTGAACACAGTCTATGCTGCCACTTTCCCTCCTAACTTGTCCCTTCTTGGTCTCCTGAATGCAATTAACAAGAGGAAGCTGCATTGCTTTACGTATATTTTGTACATTGCCTGTGACTGTTGCTGGTGGGGAGAGAGCTTTCAGTAATACTGTAAAAAAAAAACTATTTGAGGTCCACTATGTCTCAGGACAGGCTTTGCAGTCTTGCCAAGTTGTCCATTGAAAGTCACTTGGCTAGAAAGCTAGACTTCAAAGACCTGATCAGTGACTTTGCTAGCACGAAAGCTCGGCGATTGAATATTACCACGTACATAATGCCCACACGGCCTTAAAAACAAACTGAGAACAAGATGTATGGCTGAACTTCCAAAAACATGTTGAGCTGTTATTTGAGAGAAAAGCCACGTTAACTTACCTTTTAATTTGATGTCACTGGTACTGTTAGTTTGTTATGACCTTTTTCCAAACCTCAAAACCTATTGATTTAGTCATCACTTGATCTGTTTTGTAGCACTATAATAACCCTGATGTGAAAATTCTGTTTTACAGGTCAACTTTATTTTCTTGTTGGCGTGTAAAAATCTGCTGTTTTCATTGTTTTGGGATGATGATGTTAATTTATTTTGAATAAAAACTTAATATATATTTAGGTTTTTTTCATTTTTCTTCTTTTTTTAATCTGACATTAATGTTAAGAGAATTTAATCTTATAATTTTACAATAAAAATACATGGAGACTGTAAAAGATTGTCTTAAGGACATTTTTCATGGTGTTTTTTAATCTTCCATCAAATAGTAAACTGCATCCTGTCTGCAGACTTGCATGTACAAATCACCAGCAGTAAACATTGTGCTTGTATTGAACTAATCAAGGTTATTTCCGTAGTGGAGTCTGACCACAACACAGCACAAGCCACTGTCAAGGTAATTTCCATCTTGAGGACACGAGCCAGCTGCGCTTCAACCAGAGCTGCACAGAGCTGCAGGCGTGGGATGAATGCAGACATCTTGGAGCTACTCATGAACAAGCAAAGATGAAGGACAGGTGGATCTGGCCTTCCTTGTCCTCAGTTCTCACGCAGGGTACAGCTCCTTAAGCTTGCTCAGAGGTGTCTGTGAAGATGTGCACCTCACGTGCGGCACCCTCAAGGTCGCCTGCAGGCACATCTGTCCATTTCTGAATGGGCAAGTAGAAGCAACAGGCTTTAACTGGAGAATTTGGGGTGTTTGTGTCTCTTTTCAACTGTTGTTTGCAAACCAATGAATCACAATCAGCAGTCAAATAGCCACACATGTCTCCGCCTGAGATCAGTCGTCGGTGTTAAATGTAAATAGCAGCCTGCCTGGGTGCGAACAGTTACTACTGGGTCCAGAGTTGATGTTTTTAAGTTTTCATCAGTCAGGAAGTTTCTACACAGAGCTGAAGTCGGTCTCCTCCTTTTCAAAACCAGCTGAACAGCTGATTACAGCAGGTGAGAAAGCTCGTTAAAATCACGTTCCTCCGACGCTCAGGCGACACAAACGTGAGTCCTGCACCTGATCTTCAGCTCTTGTCGCTGGAATGGTTTTAATAACCTTCCAAACTGTCGCGATTTTATTTTTGTGCTGCTTTCTCTGTGTTGGAGTTATTTTACTTTAGTAGTTATATTAGTTATTAACTTTATGGGTTTATCCATTTTGTTATTAAATTTGTAACAAACTCACCTTCTTCTATTTGAGTATTAAAAGTCAAGATTCAGCTTCACATCTGCTTCTGCCTCTTGTTGGCTGAGGCGCTGACTGCATCTTGCAGACTGTCAGAGTGAGAGGATCTGGGTTAGTAGATCTTTGGTTAGAATGACTATCCTGCTAAACTTCTTACTGTTAGCTCAGCAATCATAAAGTGAGTTGGTAAGGAATGTTTATTTCTATAGCACATTTCATCAACAAAACTATTCAAAGCTATTTATTTAAAACATAAACAAAGGGAAAATGAAGAAAAACACATTGTTTTAAAACGAAAACATAAAATAAAAACAGGATAAAATAAATTTTAAAGAGTTAAATAGGAAAGAAACACAGGATAACAGGACTGTAAAAGTCACAGTGTACGATATTAATCCACAGCCCTACATTTAATTTAATAAAAGGCAAAGGTAAAAAGAAAAGTCTTCGGTCTTGATTTAAAAGAACTGACTGTTTCAGCAGACCTGCAGGTTTCTGGGAGTTTGTTCCAAATATACGGAGCATAATAACTGAACGCTGCTTCTCCTTGTTTAGTTTTGACTCTGGGGACAGAAAGCAGACCTGCCCCAGACGACCTGAGAGGTCTGGATGGTTCATAACGAAGCAGAAGATCAGAAATATATTTTGGCCCTAAACCATTTAGTGCTTTGTAAACTAACAGCAGGATTTTGAAATCAATTCTCTGACAGACAGGAAGCCAATGTAAAGACCTCAGAACTGGAGTGATGTGATCCACCTTTTTGGTCTTAGTGAGGACTCGAGCAGCAGCGTTCTGAATCAGCTGCAGCTGTCTGATGGATTTCTTAGGGAGCCCTGTAAGGACACTGTTACAGCAGTCAAGTCAGATGGTTGAGTGTTATATTGTGATCAGATTTGTTTCTCAGTATTACAGGTACCTTGTAAGGAAGTTGAGTTGTCATGGCGATAAGACAACAGTCTGTGAAGATTCCATCGGGTAAGGATGACGTAGATTTTGGCTCAAGCAGCAGCCACTGGCACTATAGCAAAACCTTGTGGGATGACCCTCTCACCAGCAGGGATTGGGGCAGGTGTACTGCCCCTGAGTTTTACTAGGTCAAGTCTTCCACCAGAGCACTGCTGGTATTGGGTTTTGAGTACTTGAGCATAGCCACAGGATTGTGTTTATCTTATCTATTAATTTTATCCTATTGTGTCTCCTGTTGTTGTGATGTACAGCACTTTGGAAACCTTGTGTTTGTTTAAATTGTGCTCTATAAATAAAGTGGATTGGGTTGGATATTTGGTACATCTGAGTGTCATCACAGAACTCCTCATAGAGAGTTTCCGATGAGTGCTGGTATAATGCTGTTTGAGCGAGTTTCTGGTTCTATTAAAACTAGAGTTTTTACTTCAGGTTCTGAGGTGATAAACTTTAGGAAACGTCAGACCCACATAACCATAGTCAGGAAAATAGACTGTAGATAAGAAGTGGATGTGTGACGTCACCTGTTGGTTTGTGGACTGCGGTTTTGAAGCTTCGAGTTTGGCCAATCGGGCGCTGCCATGTTGAGTTTTTGCAACCAGCTGCATCGGACGTGACCATATTTATATTATTACCATTATCATTATTATTATGTACATGTCAGAGGTGGATGTGATATACAGGTGCACATACACATACAATCATGCATGTACACAGTGTGATGAGTGCAAAGAAAATAAGTGGTAACCAGTAAACAGGCGGCTGATTAGAGACAGAGTTACTGGGCTGGAGCTGTTCCTGACACTGTGAGTCAGAAGCAGCTGTTCATCAGAGTGATGGCTTGTGGGAAGAAACTGGTCTTGAGTCTCCTGGTTTTGGCGTACAGTGCTGTGTAGCGCCTGCCAACTGGTGACTGTTTGAAGATGGTGTTAGAGCGGGGGAGAGGTGTGACTGTGGCCTACAGTAGAAACCATTCAGCTCGTCATCCAGTCGTTTAGTAGCAGCAGTGTTGGGTTATGGTCTCCTGTGGTTGGTGAGTCTCCACCAAGCGGCAACCTCCGGCTCTCACTTCCGATGCAACCAGGAAGTAACTAAAAACTGCAATTCATCGAGTGGCCACTTGAGGCTGGCTGCAGAAGGGAGTCAATCTCCATTGACCCCCATGTTAAAATGCCCAACTTTACAGCAGAATAAAACATGTTTACAGCCTGGTTCAAAAAATGGTTTTAGTGCATATCGCTAATTTTGCCCTTCGTTGACAACTGTGAGGGGGTGAATTTTTTATAACTCACCTGCTTAAATTATATTAAGCCTTAAAGTTCTGCATTATTAGAGGCGTGAGTGGCTTTGATTGACAGGCGTCTCTAACCTCTGCCACTCCGTAGCAATGTGTCCGCCGTCTGTTAGCCTCACTCAGCTACGCGGAGCTCTGAGGCTCAGCCTGTCGGAGGCTTTTGGACATTTCTACATGCAGATACCGGATGAATAATGGCAGGCTGTGCAGTTCATTGGAGAGAGAACCTCCAGGAACTCCTCCGTGTTCTACTTGGTGAGTGAAATTTTTTTATCAATGTATTTTATGTATGTGTTAACATTTAACAGGTATCGCTTCGGCACATCAGCTTGTTAGCTTAGCGTTAGCTCGTTAAGCTAATTAGCCAGAATCTGAAGCAGCCCCAAGCTGCTAAGTTAGTGTAAGTAAGTAATTTAGTGTGCTCTGACCGCAGCTTTTAATGAGTCAAAGATAAGTCAGCAAGAAGAAGCCAAAATGTAGCGTTATTAGATTAACCTTAGTGTTGAGACATTAGTGTGATAATGCTTTGAAGAAAAGCGTCTGTGTGAAGTTGTAAGTAAAAGGCTCAGCTCTCAGTTAGCTGGCGTTATGCTAGCGGTAACTTTTACTAGCGGGCGATGTGAGATTTAGCCACGTCCTGTAACGGAATCACTGTTCAGTTAACGTTAGGTGCTAGCCAGGTACTATTATAAGTGGCTGCTTCTGATACCAATGGACACAAAGGGTTTAAAAGCAGAGAGCCGAGGGGGCAGCGGCTGCCTGAAACTGTCACACCGAGGAGCACCGATGCCGCTATGTGAGCTATAGCTGTTTCTCCCGAGGGGAGCCGTGCACGTTACCGTTACGACACCGTTATACTATTCTTTGTGGGGTTTATCAGTGGGGATGATTGATTCAAAGTACATATTAAAGACTGTTTAGTCATCAATAAGTTATTACACTCAGTAGATGTAACGTTAGCATTCATTGAGATTCAGCAAATAATCTGAGGTGAAAACTTCGTTTGATCAGCGACGTTTCTGAAGAGTTTAAGAGGTGGATGCATAATTTGACTGAACAGCTGTTGTAGGCTACATGCAGAGATTTGCATCCACCTTTTTGTCAGCATATAATGTGCGTTCTGCCTGCAGACAGGTAGCTGGGCTGTGACTAGGGCGACGGTTTAGTTAAGGCCAGAAATTAGGTGTGTGAGAGCCGCCTCTGAGTTTGTTTGGTGGACTAGAATTTGCCAAAATGGTTGTACAGTTCAATAAAAAATAAGATCCTTATAATAAGCGTTAAAAAAAGATCTGACTTGAGTATTTATTATTGCACAGTGTCCAACAGCAACCCGTTTATTCCACAAATTAGTAAACAGTGTATTTCACATTGCCACCCCTAATTACTGTCACATGCCAGAGAGGTTATCATGCTGAAGCGTCTCAGAGCTCAGTAGCTTTATGGCTCTTTGGAAGAAGCTGCTTAACTGTCTACCTATTGTTGTCTTTACAGGTGCCAGAGGAGCTGATTGCAGAACCCTCCAGATGTGATTAGCTGTGTCCAGCTCATCAGGAGAGAACAGCTCCAGCTTCCAGCTCTTCAGCTCTTTCTTTTTACTCAACACCTGAACACTACTGGCGTAAAATTATGACACTGGGTTCTTATCAACAGATTCTATCATTATAATAACTCAACACATTTCAAGTCATACAAAACTACTTTTACATTTGTAACCTTTCAATATTGATGTTTTCATTAATGCAAGACAAAGAGTTTAATTTATTAATCTATTGCTTTTGTATTAGGAACACTTTGTTTTAAAGTGTATCAAACTAATTATACATAATAAAATCATTCTTCATTCATTATCAGTTTCATATTTTAATTTTTAAATAGTGTGATCTAAACTTCAAAATATTTTCTAGTTAACAGCTGTAAATGAAAAAATATTAAGATGTTATTTATAGGTTAACATTTTTTTTGTTAGTAAAAAGTAAAACACTAAAGGTTGGTGTTGTATATGGTTTTATTTTGACATTTCTTTAAGAGACAAACGTGACATTGACTGAGAAGTTACTCAGTAGTGAAAAACAAAGAATTATCTGCACACTGAGTAGTTTTGAAGCCCTGTAGGTGTCATTTATTGCGACCTGAGAAGGTTTTGTGTGGTTTACATTGTATAGACTCACCTGTTTACTACATATGCATTTGGTCAGCTCAGAGTGCTAATATATAGAATTTATTACAAGTGAACCATAAACTGTATATTTTTTAAATGGATCTATGATACAAATATGGACAATATTAAAAGTCAGAGTAAACAGAAGGAGAGAGGCCTTTCCACGTCAGTCCACCCCATCAGCACAATGAGGACTCCCAGGTCTCTGCAGCTCTCTGGGCTCCAGGTGGGACATCTGATCCACAGTGTGATTCTGGGAGAAAATGGAACAAGGGAGACAGTCTTTAAATGGTTTTGTGTTGTCCTTTTAAGACAGACGATTTTATATTTGCTATAAAAATGTCCAGTAGCCAAGACTAGCAACGTTATTTAGACTTAAAGTTTAAGCTTTGAGTAGCAGATGTGGAAGCATCAGAACCGCAACAAGAATCTTGTGACAAATATAAAAAGAACCTTTCTCTCTCTCGAGTCCTATTCCAGACAATAATCCCACACAAGTTGACACAACCCTGCCGACAGCAGCAACTTTACTGAAAATAGCGGTGTGGGGAATTTACTAAGGTGATAGCAGCCATAGCTAACGTTTTACAAGTTATACAGCGTCCATCATGTAACAGGACTCTACCGCTAGCTTATTACGTTTATTACAAGTAACATTAACATACTGAGGTAACCAGCTTCGTAACCAGCGGTATGTAAAGGGTTAATTGATTTAATTGTTCGTTTGAGATGTAGCGTTAGCGTTCAGTAAACTTAAGGTAGCGTTAATTAATAACTGATTCATAGTTAACTGTTCTAGCGTAGCGTTAGTGTTGCAAAATAACGCTATCACATTTATATATTAAAAAGCATTTAAAAGCTTATGAAGTATGTAGCCCTGGTGTAAAATATAGGGATTAAAAATAAGTTAGTTCTAGTAAAAGCAGAATAAAATAATTCAGTATGGAGATTAGCTAATCTAATTAACCTAAAAGAAATTTAGGTTAATAAGGAATGATGTAGCTCAGACATTAAGTTGACTTAGTGATTAAATGAGATAAATGTAAATATTTGCAAAATAGACTGTT
>JALXJV020000002.1:35648912-35813934 GCA_024633595.2 Lepomis macrochirus | reverse complement strand
GTAGCATCTCTTTGAATCTTTGACCTCTTTAGTCAGCGTGTTCCTGGACTGGTGGTACAAGACTCTGTCCCCACTTCTGCAGGCGGCCTCCTTGGTCTGACGAAGCTGCTGAGTTTCCCTGTAAACCAGGGTTTTGGTTGATGTATGGAAGGTCTAGTTGGCACACACATCCTCACAAAAGCTGATGTAGGATGTCACAGTGTCTGTCAGTCCGTGCTCCCCAAGAGCAGTCGTGTTCCCCAAATAATGATCAAAAAGATCTAAAATATGACTCAACAAATTCATCAAAGTCATCGTAATACAATAATTTTTTTGTGCATGTAAAAATGACAAATGAATATAGGAATGATTAAAAATATGAATAATAAAATGACAAATATCAAAATATGATATAATATGGTATTGAACAGTAATCAAATTTAAAGACTTGTTACCCACTTCCTGGGTGAGGACCTCCTAGACTGCACAAAATTGATTAGTCACACAATTTAATTTTGCAATATTTCAGAATTTAGGTTATTAATTACCTGATTAAAAATCTTAATGGCCGTCTTAAATTTAGTTTAAACCTGTTTAAAGAGATGAACCCAGGTGTTGCCGGAGAAATTGTCCCTGCTAATACTCATTGTAGTGAGTTCCATTCCCAGAGTGATTTCCCAAGTCACACAGGTCAACTTCTGCTTTTCTCGTTACAATTGGCTTATATTCAATTAACTATTATAAATTAGCTTTAGATTATTTTATGTTCTCCTCCCCAGTGCAGAGTGCTCCCAAAAGTTATTTTGCAATTGAGAAGGAATGTTGCATTTGGAGTTCTTATTGTTTATAGATTAAATATCAAACTGACCTCCGTGTCTGTTCACACAACACTGCTCTAAAAAATGCTTTTCCAGTTGCTTCTCCTGCACCCCGTGATGTTGGTGACAAAACACCCACACCCTGTGGTGAAACGCCTTAATGCAAAACATGTTTTCTACCAGTAATTTCAACAAACACTCCCGCTTGTCAAAAAACACCTAAGCGTAAAATATATTGCACTGCCAGTAATTGTGATGTACTTGTTAAAAGCGCCCTACAGCAACCACTTCTGCATGTAGGCCTTCTTTATTACCCACAACAGCCAAAGCAGGCCTGTAACTCCAGCTTTGACTCGTTGGTCCATCTTTCCACAGTCTTTACAGGTTTAGCAGGTTTCAGTCACAGCTGATAAGCGAGGATAAGATGAACCAGACAGTGCAGTCCTCAGGCTGCACGGGGAACAAAGCGATAGGCGTCCATTAATTTTGTGTAGCAGTGGTCTGAAACAACCTCAATACAACCGCATCAGCTTCTCAGAAATGACGTGACCCTCCCGGCCCGCCCCCACAGGTCCAATCTCAACAACAGCCACAGAAGAGCTCATTCTGGTTTGATCTTCATCAGCTGCTGCAGGTCTGCCGTCATGGCCGCTTTAACTTCTGTGTTATCCGTGGCTTTGTTCACAAGTTCATGGATCTTTCTGTGCCAAGGTAAGAGGAGTGTGTGTGTGCGTGTAAATAACAAATTTCTGTGTTATTTGTACCTCATGTTCCTGTGGTACTGTACTGGTTTGTATTGCATTTTGGGATGATGCTGATGCCATACGGTCTGTGGTACTTTACCATACGTCCTAAGGATTTTCAACAGGCCAGTTTTAAAATACAAAACATTAAAACATTTATTGCCGTTGTTCACACATTGAGGATGCTGTGTACACACAAATTAATGTCATTTTTTCCAATTAAATGATTTTAGTGTTTGTTTTTTTTCAGCTACAGAAACTGTCTGTGGCCTTATGGTGCGACCATAATTTATTATAAAATTAATTAATTTCCTTGACATGGTTAACAGTTTTTACAAGTTCTCACTAATATAAAAGGTTTTAGATACAATGTATTTGCTTTTCTTTTGGGTTTTTGTAAATAATGATTTAAATATTTTTGCTCTATAATGTCACAATCCCCTTCTTAAATTCTTAAATGGAGTTAATTGATTCATTTTCTCTGTAAATTGCATAAAACTGATAAAAATGTTTAAAAAAAAATACCATTCTCTTAAAAATACTGTATCAGTAATTAATATTTCAGTAACAGGAGATATTTTATTTTTTATTTAATACAATTGTTATTATTGGTCACACCACATGATGAGTGGTCGCTCCAAATAACATGAACACTGCATATCATTAAAAATCTATATTTTCAGAGATCAATAAACAAAAACTTCTAAACAAAAAATATATTTAAACAAGATACCATTATTAAAATTTAAAGGAATTTTCATGAACACAAACATTTCATTAACATTTTTGGATGAAGATCTCATGACAAACATTTATTTTAGTGAGGTACACATTTACGGTTTTGTTTTGAACAAACATATAGCTTGAAAATATATTTAATATATTTCATTTACTGCAGGCCTGTGGTGTTAACTGCAAGTATGTTCTTTCTCATTTATTGGGTGTGTCAGAGGTGTTACCCAAACAGCAGCCACATTTAAAGGACAGTGACGTCATGGAAGCCACTTTTCAGCAGTCGCACCACATGAGATTTTCTAACTTAGTAAAAATTTAAAGGCAGAGTGTTAAGGTTCATGGTGGTGTGGCAGGTTGGAGGACCCAAATGCAGGACTCGAGGCAGAAGTGGTACAGTTCAAAAGGAGGGGTTATTGTGGCAAAAGGCAAACAAAAGGCGAGCGCACTTACAGGCAGAGCGGCTGGAGAACCAAAACAAAGTAATTCCAACAGAAATCCAAAAGTTCAGGGTGACAAGACGAGCAGGGCTGACAACAGGAACAGAATGTATAGGCACAACAGACTGGGGGGTAACATCAACAATGACCGGGCAAAGACTGAAGAGAAACACTAAACATATATACACCAGGGACAAACGAGCAGGGCGGGAGCACACAGGTGACAGACATGAGGCTAACGAGACCAGGCAGGAAGAGAGGAACAACAGGGGAGAGAAGCACAGCTGAGACACATCAGGTAAACAAGCAAAGCCAGACAAGGACACCAGGTACGGAAGATTACCAAAATAAAACAGGAAGTAATGTTCACAAGGACAGATCTACAAAAGTAAAAACAAAAAGACAGCAAAATCAGGACATGAACAGAGACGGGACCAAACAGGTGACAAGACTATACTAAAACATGGAGACAAAAAACTAAGACAATCAAAGACGAGCACAGGAAGTAAAACAAGACGAGACACCAGGGCAGACTACTACAAACTAAAACAGGAAATAAAGCTATCTGAAACACACAAAGAACAATGTCACAACATGAAACATAACAGACAACATAAGTGACTAGACAAAATCTACAGAAGTAAAGAACCTAGAAACAAGACTAGAAACACTGATGAACACTTAAGTAAACTTGAATAAACAAAATAACAAATACTACAGAGAAGACCAAACACTAGGGCAGGAAATGAACACAGAAACTAGTACGAAACACAATAACAAAACATCTTTAAACACAAGGAGAAAAACACAGAGAATAGGCCACCTAAACAAAAAAATCTTCCTACAAAAGGACTTGATGGAATTTATAATTAAAAGAAATATTGGAAGAAATAACTTTATATTAATTGTTTTTCTGAGGTCGCACCACATGATACCCAAAAGTACATACATACACACCAGCTGTTACAATTTTACATTTTTCCAGATTTGAGAGAGAGTTACAAACCTACTTGCTGTTTAAATGGGTCCTTTGGTGCATTATTCAACTTCCTGTCTTCTAATGGATTTCAACATAAAAGTCCCAAAGTGGTCACACCGGTGGTCGCACCACATGATATTTCATAAAATGGACATCATCGGACAAAGTTTGCTTGTGTATTATTATGGAAATATAAATACAGATAATTTTCAGAGGACTACAAAACACTTTGGAAATCATGCCAAATAGGATAAAGCACATTTTTGAATAGATTTAAAGTAATTAAGTTTTCAAAGCAGCAGTCGTGGCCAGACGGTCGCACCACATGACATTTTGACACTTCAACTATCAGACAAATTACTAAAAGCTAATGTTTTCTTAAAGTTAAAGGTGAGTACGTATATGGGAGAGGTCCTGCGTTTATGGTACACTTTTATGCTTTCAACCTTTTTTTTGCTGAAAAATATCCAGTTGGACACACAAAGTAGGCGTCACGTCATTGACCCAGAGTTTTTTTAAAAAGTGCTTACTTCTCCGATGTTTCCTCCGTCTAGTCTGCTTGTTTTGCCGGTGAGAAACAGCAGCAGCTTCATTTTAAAGGACACGTATCTAATTAACTGAAACTTTTAATCCTATAAATTTATGAAAAGTTAACGTTTCACTTTCTGAGTCATAAATGTGACAAACTGAGCTGTTTTTATCTAAAATAGAATAATTTCCTCTCATGATTGTGACTTTAAAATGTCAAAACCTTTTAATTTGTCCTTACTTTATCTTTTGCTGCTATAAATTGATTAGACAGATCTAAAGTTCATTTATTTTGAATGGCAGCAGCCAAACCAGAGCTCAGCAGCATCCAGAGAGTAAAAAAATGAAGGAAAGAGCAGAAGATGGAGGAGCAGCAGCTCTCTGTTCTCTTTATTCTTCATCTTTATTGGTCTGTCTGCTTAATGAGCAGCAGGTGGCGCTCAAACACAGTCTGACTCTTCAACTAAACCTCTGAAGGTCCAACTTCACTCCTGCGTCTCTGGAGGTTTGAGGGTTTGTTACTTTTGACCAAAGACATTAGTCTATATATTCTATAGAGTTTCTTATATATTATATATTATATATTATTTAGAGTTTGCTATTAAAGTTTGATTATATATTATAGAGATACAGAGAGTTGATTTATGCAGCATTAGGTCATCACAGGCCTCTGATTATTGATTGGAATAAAATAAAATCATTTAAGAAGTAAAATAATCAAGTAATTCGTTATTATTTAGTTATTATAAGTTTTTGGTGACTGATTAATTGATTGATTGTAAGGTCAGTGAATGATTCAGAGTGTTAACTGTGTTGATATAAAGACACCATGTGGACAGTGGAGATGCAGTACGGACAGAACACCACCAGGTGGCAGACCAGTCTGAACACAAGCTGGAGGGGGTCTGAGGCAGGAAGTAAGCCACAGTTGAAACAGTGAAGCTGACCAAATCCTGCATGGACGTCTGTGTAGGCAAAAAATGACGTCAAAAACTTGTGATATTCTGTCGCACATCAGAGACGTACGGAAGCACATTGCATTCAACAAAGAAGAAAAAAGCCTTATCTCATAATTATGAGATCAGGATGTCGTAATTGTGAGAAAAAATGTCAGAATTACGAGATAATGGTAAAGTTGGAAATAGCCTAACAGATTCTAGCTTCCGGGATCAATAACTTGTCAGCAAAACGTGTTTAAAACACAAACGGCGCCTCTTTATTATCGTAGTTAAGTAGACAACAAGCTACAAGAACATTTTCACCTAAAGGAGTCCTCCTCCGAGCGGCACAAATAACATTGGTCTCTACGTGCAGCCGGCTGTGAGACGAGGGCGCAGGGACCGTCTACAAAGTGCAACGCTGAAAACACATTCTGCAGAGATATTCAATAACTTCACACTTATACAATGTAGTGCCCCTAAAATCACCTTACACATAAATGATATACTGCTGGTTATACTGCAACTCTTAGTTTGGGGGGAAGAAAGACTTTTGCATACCTAATATTAGTTAGGCCTATTTTTAATATTCAATAACTACACTATTAAAGGCTGTAGTGTCTCAAAAATCACCTCACATGTCAGATCTCCTGTTTAACATAGTTGTGGATATTATATTACATTTCTAGACCTTCAGAAATATTACACACTCGAACTTTAAAACAGGGAAAAAACTTTACAGACTGAATCTCAATAGTTCACAGACTAAAGAATCAAAACTCTTCAAACACAAACACTTTGTACTGAAGTTATGACGTCCATGCTGTTCAGAGTCTGCAGCTGCGGTTTAGTTTGTTTCTTCTTCTCTATCTGCTCTGAAGAGAGGTGAGTCTCGGTTAGCCACAGCCAAACCTGAACACGTCTGATTTTCCATCCGACAGCTTTGTGAAACCCACAGAACCACAGGAGACAAACAGGAACGAGACCAAAGTTTATTGATCCTGCAGAGAAACCAGCTGCTGCTGCAGGAACAAACATGACTAAAATATAAATAACAGTAAAGTATTTATATAATATATATATAATATATAATCAATCCTTACACAATGTTCAATATATTTTGATTAAAATGTTCATGTACTTTAAATATGTTTCTCACCTGACTTGTGAACAGAGTCTCCACCTCTGACCTTCACGAACCAATAAGGAACTGGGACTGTTAATGAGTGTAACACGGGGAGTGTGGCGGCGGTTAAACACAGTCATTGCAAAGTAATCGGCGACATGCACAGTAGGCTACGAGTTTAGGGAAATAAGTGTTATTTGCACCGAGCATAAGATTTTAATAAAAATACGAAGTTAAAAACCCGGTCAGCAGCATCGTGTTTCTGCTTTGCAAGATCCAATCAGAGAGCCGAGTGTGAGCGACTGCGTCATCGTTTCTAAAGTCCTCCATTTTAAAAAGGGCTCCGTTTTAATTTGAAAACGCAGAAGTGTGGATGAGGCCTAAATTTCCCACAGATGTCAGATTAAGTTATTTGCTACCAGTCGTTCACCAGAAACAGGCAGAGCTGTTTAACCTGTTGATGCTGGATCTGAAAGCAGGACGCCTGAGCAACCAGGCAGCTCTCCAGGTATCAGGTTACATGTAAGTGTTTTGTCCTCAGAGTTCATCTCCAGCTGTTTAACATGTAACTCAGTCCAGTCTGACTTCAAATAAAAACAGACTTCAGATCAGTTATTTGTTGAGTTTTGAACAGCGTCCTGCTTCTAGATAGATGAAACCAAGTGGGCCAGATCAAAGTGAAACTGAAGCTGTCTGTTTTCTGCTGGACTGGACTTAAGTTTGTCAGACTTTAGTGATGCAAATGAAAGCTGTTGTTTGCTTGAGCTCAGGCCCGTCGCGACAGGACAGGCAAACCAAGCAATTGCTTGGGGCCCCGAGCTGGACTGGGGCCCCAAGACAACGACTGTTTAAGGATAAAACGCAACGACAAACTGTGAGCGCCCGCGCCCCTTTGATAGATAGTCAATGCAGCAAAGTGCAATGACACTGTTATCGGAATCCACCTCAAAGGGGCCCCTCTCAGTAGTCGCTGACAGCCATAGGCTGACAACAGCGCCAAACACGTTATCTCTGCTGCCGGCAAAATACAAACCTCCTGTCGGCAGTCATGAAGCGGAACTATGCCTCGGGAAGCCAAAAAAGAAAGAAGAGAAAGGATGAAGAGGATAAGAAAAAACAAGACAGTGGTAAGTTATAAATTAAACTGGATAAAAATAGCTCTACTTGTCTTGTACAAATGGTGTAATTTTGCAGCAGGTTAACTTTAACGACGTTAGGCTAGCAAAACAACAGAGCAAAGCAACTTTTTTTTTTCCGAACGAACGGATACGGATTATATGGTTACATAAATAATACATAATAATAAATAATATCTATGTTTTTTAACGGGATAAGGACGCAGATCTGTTCCAGAATCGCTGTTTATCGTATTTAAAGACATGACATTGCTATAGCTTTGTAGGTTTTGATGAAAGTTCCACCGTGATAACCTGACATTTTTATAAGTTATCATATCAATGGATCTTGAACACTTACTTTATTCTGTGTGGCAATTTTTACACTGTTACACTTTTGAAGTAGGCTACTACAGTATCAGGACAACCCACATGTTTTACTGGTACTGTTTATTATTATCTATTTTACAAGGTATATAGTCATCTGTTGCAACTTTATAACCATCCAGATAATGTTTATAGTTTATAGACAGTTTACAAACCAACTAGTCAGTAACCCTTAACAAAGTGTTAGGAATATCTGGTCCGTCTATCGTTTATAGATGTTTTTATGGTAAAGTGGTGTTTTTTGCAAATGTTCAATTGTTGAAAATGTTCAAATTTTATGCAACAGCAGTATTTGCACTGTAAAATATTTATATAAAGTGTGGGTGAACTTTAACTGTATGGCTATGCTGTGGTTCCTGTAGGCTTTGTGTGCGTGTATATGGGGGGGTTGGGGGGGGCCTCCATGTCCATTTTGCTTGGGGCCCCCAAATTCCTTCAAACGGCCCTGCTTGAGCTTGAAGCTGGCCATGATCACAGAGGGCCGTGAGGTGTTCCCCCTGTCGGCGGTGTGAAATATGTAGTTGCATTAATTTCTGTCAGTGAGACAATCAGCTGATCAGTAACATTAAAAAAAAACGTAGAGCATGGAAGCGAAGCATCAGCCAGCTAAACTTTTACCGTAACCAGTGAACTAAAACAAAACAGCACACTGTAATTTTTGTGTTTGTTACAAAAACATTGATCAGTAAAACAGTTCAAATGGGGAAATTGTGAACGATTTCAGTTGGGGCCAAAGTGCTCCTGGTAAAGAGTTAGTGTGGGGCCCTGTCATATGTAAACACCAAGCACAAACACACTGACACCTGTGAGCAACAATCATCTCAGTTCTCATGACATTTCATTTGAAGGACTGCAGAGTCAACAGGGCCCTCTGCTGGGCTCAGAGTGATGCTGCTTCTGTCACCAGGCTGACTGGGACTCCACTGAGCATGTGCAGCTACACAACAGCCAAACAACTGATAAACATTTCTGCTGGATGCTGCACTTTGTACAGAGACCTGCCTTCAGCAGCTGAATGGATGCAGAGGGAGCTGGAATGAATCACATATGACTGCTGGCTCGTTCTTAGCTTCACCACCAACAGTGTGAGGAGGCTCCTCCTTGTGGTGCAGAGCAGCTCGGTCCGGCTGTGATTTCACTGACAGGATGAAGCAGAAGGCTTCTGAAGAACCTGCTGTCCATCAGTAACCAGCAACCACCAACCAGTAACCATCAGGGAACAGAACAGCAGCACAGTTCACACTCTCCTCCATCTGCCTCAAAGAAAACCTTTCTCTCCTGTGATGATGATGATGATGATGATGATGATGATGATGATGATGATGACGATGATGATGACGATGACGATGATGGTGATGGTTTGCTTTGGCCTGTCTGTTTTTTGCCCTGCAGGACGATGAAGGCTGAACTTAATGACACCGAGTCGTGTGGCCAGGTGTGCTGAAGATGTTTCCTCCAGACAGAATGAAATAAACTAAACCCTCGTTAAAGTTTGTTTCCTGCTGACAGTCAGCAGAGAGAGAGAGGACTCAGTAGCTCAGTCCCTGGGGATTTGGTTTGGAAACAGAGGGTGGCTGCTCCAGGTCCAGGACAGACAAGTCATCCAGATTGTGGACTGGTAGCTGGAGATGTGTCAGTTCACCTTCTGGACCCTGAACCCCCGCCCAGCAGCATCCAGAGAGTTTTCCCTTTTTAAGTAGATGGTGACTGAGGTCATGATTCAGTGTGACCTGTGGCCCTGTGTCGATATAAAGACACCATGAGGACAGTGGAGATGCAGTACGGACAGAAGACCACCAGGTGGCAGACCAGTCTGAACACAAGCTGGAGGGAGGCTGAGGCAGGGGGCGGGGCTGAGCAGACAGCAGGAGAGAGAAAAGAAGAAAAGACGGTGCCCGTTTAGTTAAGTTGCGAAGTCAATATACAAACTGTGGCTCCGCTGATCTGTGCACAGTTTAAATATAGAATTATGCAGGTTTTTACTGACAGAGAAAACACAGAGACAAAATAAAAGTAGGCCTACTGCTCAGGGCTGGACTGGAACAAAAAATCGGCCCTGGCATTTTTGGCCGAGGCAGCCCTCCAAAATCGGACACCCCTCACCAACATCCTCGTTTCATTTAGGGGGTCAGATTAGTGGTGTGATGAAACACTGAGACGTGACATTGCACAAGATTGGTGTCCATGATAACAAGACAAGAATATATTTTAATAGACCTACTATTTATAAAAAAAATATTGACAGATTAAATATTTGATAGGGGTTCTGGGAGCCCTCCCCCTGAAGATTTCTAGCATTAAACAGGCATTCTGAACATATTTTCTGCACCAATTTATGGTGGAAATACTTTTAATTCTTTTACTCCTTCAGGTGCCTGTGCCTGCACTACGCAGGGTACTGCAGTTGATGTTGAAGCTACTGCAGCCCCGTTAGCAAACAGATGGGTAATTTTCGCGCATTTGGCGGCCTATGTCTGAAGAATGTTTTTTTAATGGCCTGCAACGCAAGAAACAGAGAGCAGAGGGGGTTGGGGCTGGTAAGAGATGTGATTGGGCCAGCCCAATGTCAGTGTAGAAAATTACCCAATGGGCCGCTGTCCATGCTTTATGGGCCGATCGTTGGCCCGTTTAAAAAAATAGTTATATAAGTAAATAATTTTGTTACACCGGCCCCAAAGGTGCGTCGGCCCACCGGGCATTTGCCCAGTATGCCAGATTACCAGTCCAGCCCTGCTACTGCTGCGCAGGCAGAGGAAGGTAACGGCATCCAGCCGTTCAAGTTGAAATCAGAAACAGATGAGGGTTCAGAAGAAAAGTTGTGTTTCCTTGTTTCCTCTCTTCAGTGGGACGGACTGAGAGACAAGAAAAAGGAAACGTGGATGTGACAAAGAGAACATGTTTGGTGTCACAGAACAGCTACTGTCAATCTGCTTATATTCTGTCCAGAAGAGACGTGGTCAAACTAATTATGAGCAACTGATATTAGGTCTGCAGACATTTCTTTTGTGCTGCTGTTACTTAGCCTGAAGACAGTGAGGACGCCTGCAGCTGGGTGGATAGTTAGACTTGTTACAAGTAACGCAAATTTGCAAAATGAATAAATACAATAAACATAGTCATTGGCACATTTTCACGTTACTTTTTTAAAACTGTACTTTTACTTTTTTCTCTAACATTTTCTTTAGGCCAGTAATCTACTTTTAATTGCGCTACATTTCCGATTGATACCTTCATAATTTAACCAGTCTGTGATCTGCATCAGGCTTCATTAACCCAAATGAGCTTTCATCAGGCTGTGCGCGCGCAGAAGGGCCCTGGTGTCGGGGTGCTTGTCACCGTCACAGAGCTGAGCAGACGCAAATATTTATAAAATCGGACAAGTGTCTTTTCATTTTAAGGCTTTATTGTTCTATTAATACAACAGAAATTCAGCGCGCGCATGGCACTGATGGCCGTGTTGGAAAGCTGCCTGCGTCGCGCTTTAACAAGCCGGTAAATAAATACTTTTACTTTCCATTAACGGCGCATTTAAAGCGTCTATAGTCTCTGCAGAGCAAACATAGACTTCACACTGTAACATCTAAGTCAGATGATCACTGGATTGATTCTGATATATGTTTCTTTCACATCAGTTACTATTTGTTTTAGCGATGTCCGACGGTGAGTCCATAAACACAATGTTGCAGGTGAAACTAATCTTCGCTTTCACTCAGAAGCTCCCAGCTGTTATTAATTCACCAAACAGTCGTTTTTGAGATGCAGAGAGAGAAAATATGGGTGGATAAAACAGACCTTTTGGGTTTTACACATGACGCGCAGCTTCCTCTGTGCAGGTTTATCTGCTTCAACAATGAGCTGCTCCTCCGTGTTTCTGCCACAATGATTCTTCGTGTTCTAAAGATTATTTGGATGCTTTAGGAATAATCAGGTTGGATTGGCTGCCTGTGCTACTTCAAAGCAAGCGGTTTGGTTGGCTACATGTTCACAGGAAACAATAGGGGCTTGGAAGCAAGCTGATATTTTAAAGTGACCTTATCAATAAGTTCATGGAAATTTAAAAATAACTAAATTAATCAACAAGCACAGCAAATTGCATTCCCTAGAAATAACCACGTTGCTCAGCTGTTTCTAACCTGATGAACAGCAGATTAAATATATTATTAAATAGATCATACTTTACCTGAGTTTTGTCATTTTTTTCTTTTATTTGATTGGATTTTTATGGGAGTAATTGTACTTTTTCTTGAGTAAAGCAAGTGGTTTGGTTGGCTATATGTTCATAATAAAATATACAGGCACTGGCCAGCGGCACCAATACTCTGACATGGTGAACAAGAGACAGACAGCAGAGATGAGGGCAATAGCAGCACTTTAGGAGAGTTAGAGGAGTTTCTAGTTTTGAAAATGTATTTTAAAGGCTCATTTAATTATGTATTCTACTTGCATAAAATTCTCAAGAATGCAGGAATAAAGGTCTCTAAAGACCCAGAGCCCTGACAAATGCTTTGTCTGGAGACCTCTGGGCCATTAGTTCGCCCCTGTCCTTGACCTTAAAACCCTGTCCTAAGGTGTGTCTGTGTCTCTGCTATGTGTCCATAAACAATTTAAATTCTTATGAAATTCTAATATTCCATTGGCATGTCTTCAGAGTTTGCAAGACAGTTCTGTGTTCACAAATATTTGTTGCAGGGAGAGTCAGGGCCAAGACAGACACAGGAAATATCACAGACAGCTCACAAGTGTATCATTAGGATAACAAAATACATTTATGCTGTGGCAGCTACACTGACTAGCAGCTGTTCATGGTTTTTACTGTATGTAGTCGGTTATGTTCAAGTTATATTAAACTGACCCCGAGTTTTCATGACCTCCCCTCTCCAGTCTGTTCTCCATCTTCTGTCACTCAAGCGTCATTAGAAATGAGCATTTAAGTGCTTTATTTATAAAAATAACAAGCAAACAAAAAAACGCCCTTCTGCGTCCCCCCCCAGGTTAAAAGTCGCTCCTATGCCCCTGGTCAGAGCACAAACAATCACTGAAGTCTCATTTTAACTTCAGGATTTTGTCTTTCATCAGCTCAAGAGATCTTTTAATATCCAGTATGAACAGGAGGATTACAGCATATTGTTATTATTAGGGGTCCAAGCCCGAAGTGGGCATGGAACCCGCGATTGCAAGGCATCGCGGGGGCCATACCACGAAGTGGCATGGAACCCTATTGTAATCGTTAGGATTTTTATTAGGGGTCCAAGCCCGAAGTGGGCTGGGAACCCGCGTTTGTAGTAACGCGGTTCCCATACCACAAGTGGCTGGGAACCCTATTGTAATCGCTTCGCTTTTTATTATTTTTTTCTTCCGTGCCTAATTCCACTACTGCAGCCTAGACGGTAAGTGCTGGAGACACGAGTTCGCGGTGTAGGTCAAGTTCAGTGCACGTAACTCAGGCGCAAAAATTCGCACACGTCTACCACTAGGTGGCGCTGTGACAAATTTTTCGCGTTTGGGCTTGGCACTCCCGCCTACGAAGGCGGATATGGAAAACCTTATATCCACGCTGCTCGGGGATCCTGCTGAATCACGTGGTATAGGCCACGCCCATTTCCGCCTAGACTTTTTTCGAGCTACATCGCGAAAACTGACTAGCCAGCTCAGAATTAACTCCTCCGAAACCGCAAGTCCAATCGACACCAAATTTGGCACAGGCCATCTCTGGACACACATCATACTGGCTTGTGCTCCCCAGATCGATACGCGAAAAACTCTTCCGGCTATAAGCTAACGAATATTCACGCACAACGCTACTAATGCTAACTGATGTCATATCTTCGGTTTGGAATGGCCAATCGACACCAAACTCGGAGGACTTATGTGGGACGCCCCCCTGAGGGCCTGTGCAAAATCTGGTGCAACTAGCCTCTAGGTGGCGCTGTTTAACGCAAGAAATTAGTTCTGGTATAACCGCAAGTCGCATTGACGTGAACTTTGTGCCAAATTGTTCAGGATGGACCCCTGACCTCAGGCACCAATGTGCATCCTAATGTGCCCATAGGTGGCGCTGTTATTGCAGATTAAGCACGAAAAAAAAAATCCCATTGACTTACATTCATTTTATATCTCCGGAACCGCAGGTCCGATTGACACCAAATTTGGGTCAATTCTTCCCCATGGGGCCCTGATGACACCTGACAAGTTTTGTACAATTCGGCCAAAAGGTGGCGCTATAATGGAAGCTGGAATACCATGAAAAAGCCCATTGAAATGAATGGGATTTCAAACCAGGCCACAATTTGCCTAGGTTAGGAATGGCTGATCAACACCAAACTTGGGGACCTTATGCGGCATTACTTCTGTAAGGTCTGTGTGACATTTGGTGTCAATCGGCCCAAAGGTGACTTTTTTAATAATTTATGAAAAACACTCCCATTGACTTACATTCATTTTATATCTCCAGAACCGCAGGTCCGATTGACACCAAATTCAGGACAAATCTTCCCCATGGGCCTGTGATTACACCTGACAAATTTTGTGATATTTCGCCAAAAGGTGGCGCTATAATGGATGCTGGAATGCCGAAAAAGTCCCATTGAAATGAATGGGATTTAAAACCACGCCACAATTTGCCTAGGTTAGGAATGGCCGATCAACACCAAACTTCAGGATCTTATGCGGCATGACTTCTGGAACTGCTGTGTGAATTTTGGTGTCAATTGGCTAAAAGGTGATTATATAAATAATTTATGAAAAATCACTCCCATTCACTCCCATTCATTTTATATCTCCAGAACCGCAGGTCCAATTGACACCAAACTTGGGTCAAATCTTCCCCATGGGGCCCTGATGATACCTGAAAAATGTGGTACAATTCGGCCAAACGGTGGCGCTATAATTGAATCTCAAAGCCCTTCAGAAAGCCCATTGAAATGAATGGGATTTCAAACCAGGCCACAATTTGCCTAGGTTAGGAATAGCTGATCAACACCAAACTTCAGGATCTTATGCGGCATGACTTCTGAAAATGCTGTGTAAATTTTGGTGTCAATTGGCCAAAAGGTGACTATAGAAATAATTTATGAAAAAACACTGCCATTCACTTACATTCATTTTATATCTCCGGAACCGGAGGTCCGATTGACACCAATTTTGCGTCAATTCTTCCCCCTGGGCCCTTGATGACACCTGACAAATTTGGTACAATTCGCCAAACGGTGGCGTTATATTGGAAGCTGGATTGCCGTGGAAAGCCCCATTGAAATGAATGGGATTTCAATACATGGCACATTTTGCCTAGGTTAGGAATGGCCGATCAACACCAAACTTGGGGACCTTATGCGGCATGACTTCAGTAAGGTCTGTGTGAAACTTGGTGTCAATTGGCTAAAAGGTGAATATTTTAATAATTTATGAAAAACACTCCCATTCACTTGCATGCGTTTTATATCTCCGTAACCACAACTCCTATTTATACCAAATGTGGATCAATTCTTCCCCGTGGGACCCTGATGACACCTGACAAGTTTGGTGAAATTTGGCCAAAAGGTGGCGCTATAATGGAAGCTCAAATGCCGTCAGAAAGCCCATTGAAATGAATGGGATTTCAAACCACGCCACAATTTGCCTAGGTTAGGAATGGCTGACCAGCACTAAACTTCAGGATTTTATGCGGCATGACTTCTGGAACTGCTGTGTGAATTTTGGTGTCAATCGGCCAAAAGGTGACTATATAAATAATTTATGAAAAAACACTGCCATTCACTTACATGCATTTTATATCTCTGTAACCACAAGTCCGATTCATATCAAATTTGGGTCAAATGTTCCCACTGCGTCCCCGATGACACCTGACAAATTTGGTGCAAATCGGCCTAAAGATGGCGCTGTAATCGATGCTGAAATATATCGCTAAATCCCATTCATTCCAATGGCATTTTCAAACACGGGACGTTTCGCCTCTGTTTGGAACGGCCCGTCGAGACCTAACTTCGGGGACCTTACGCGGCATCGGAGTGCGTATGCCGGACGACTTCAGCTACTCTTCAGCGGGGCGGAGTTTCGCCAGGGGGCTTGGACCCCGCTTACAACTGCTTGCAGTTCTAGTTAGGGGTCCAAGCCCGAAGTGGGCTGGGAACCCGCGTTTGCAAGGCAACGCGGTTCCCATACCACGAAGTGGCAGGGAACCCTATTGTTTTCGTTAGGATTTTTATTATTATTATTAGGGTCCAAGCCCGAGTGGGCATGGAACCCGCGATTATAGGTATCGCGGGGCCATACCACGAGTGGCATGGAACCCTATTGTAATCGTTAGGGTTTTATTATTCTTTTATTCTTCCGTCCCTAATTCCACTACTGCAGCCTAGACGGTAAGTGCTGGAGACACCAAGTTCGCGGTGTAGGGTCAAGTTCAGTGCACGTAACTCAGGCGCAAAAATTCGCACACGTCTACCACTAGGTGGCGCTGTGACAAATTTTTCGCGTTTGGGCTTGGAACTCCCGCCTACGATGGCGAATATGGAAAACCTTATATCCACGCGTTCGGGGGATCATGCTGAATCACGTGGTATAGGCCACGCCCATTTCCGCCTAGACTTTTTTCGAGCTACATCGCGAAAACTGACTAGCCGCTCAGAATTAACTCCTCCGAAACCGCAAGTCCAATCGACACCAAATTTGGCATGGATCATCTCTGGACACACATCATACTGGCTTGTGCTCCCCAGATCGATACGCGAAAAACTCTTCCGGATATAAGCTAATGAATATTCACGCAAAACGCTACTAATGCTAACTGATGTCATATCTTCGGTTTGGAATGGGCGATCGACACCAAACTCGGAGCACTTATGTGGGAAGCCCCCCTGAAGGCCTGTGCAAAATTTGGTGCAACTAGCCTCTAGGTGGCGCTGTTTAACGCGAAAAATTAGTTCTGGTATAACCGCAAGTCGCATTGACGTGAACTTTGTGCCAAATTGTTCAGCATGGTCCCCGGACCTCACACACCAAAGTGCATCCTAATGTGCCCATAGGTGGCGCTGTTATTGGGGATTAAACACGAAAAAAATAATCCCATTGACTTACATTCATTTTATATCTCCGGAACCGCAGGTCCAATTGACACCAAATTCGGGTCATATCTTCCCCATGGCGCCCTGATGACACCTGACAAATTTTGTGATATTTGGCCAAAAGGTGGCGCTATAATGGAAGCTGGAATGCCAAAAATGTCCCATTGAAATGAATGGGATTTCAAACCACGCAACAATTTGCCTAGGTTAGGAATGGCCGATCAACACCAAACTTCAGGATCTTATGTGGCATGACTTCTGGAACTGCTGTGTGAAATTTGGTGTCAATCGGCTAAAAGCTGAAGGTATTAATAATTTATGAAAAATCACTCCCATTCACTCCCATTCATTTTATATCTCCAGAACCGGAGGTCCAATTGACACCAAACTTGGGTCAAATCTTCCCCATGGGGCCTTGATGATACCCGAAAAATTTGGTACAATTCGGCCAAACGGTGGCGCTATAATTGAAGCTCAAAGCCCTTCAGAAAGCCCATTGAAATGAATGGGATTTCAAACCAGGCCACAATTTGCCTATGTTAGGAATGGCCGATCAACACCAAACTTGAGGATCTTATGCGGCATGACTTCTAGAATTGCTGTGTGAAATTTGGTGTCAATCGGCCAAAAGGTGACTATATAAATAATTTATGAAAAAACACTCCCATTCACTTACATGCATTTTATATCTCCGTAACCGCAAGTGCGATTCATACCAAATTTGGGTCAAATGTTCCCACTGGGTCCCTGATGACACCTGAAAATTTTGGTGCAAATCGGCCCAAAGATGGCACTGTAATCAATGCTGAAATCTATCGCTAAATCCCATTCGTTCCGATGGCATTTTCAAACGCGGGACGTTTTGCCTCTGTTTGGAACGGCCCGTCGAGACCCGACTCGGGGACCTTGAGCGGCACGCGGTGCGAGCTCGGACGACTCAGCGCTCCAGCGGGCTGGGGCGAAGTTTCGCCGGGGCTTGGACCCGCTTACAACTGCTTGCAGTTCTAGTTATTAGGGGTCCAAGCCCGAAGTGGGCTGGGAACCCGCGTTTGCAAGGCAACGCGGTTCCCATACCACGTAGTGGCAGGGAACCCTATTGTTTTCGTTAGGATTTTTATTATTATTATTATTATTCTTTTATTCTTCCGCCGCTAGTTCCACTACTGCAGCATACCCTGTAAATGCCAGGGACGCTGAAACTCACAGGGTTGGTCAAGTTCACCGCGACCGACCGCAGGCACAAAACACGCACACTTCTACTGCTAGGGGCGCTACAAGCAAGGTCCAAAAATTTGCGCATTCAAGTCCCCGTAACTCCCACATACGAAAGCGCATATTCAAAACCTTATATGCACGCTGCTCGGGGATCATGCTGCATCTCATGGTATAGGCCACGCCCATTTCCGCCTAGACTTTTTTTCGCGCAAAATCGCGAAAACTGAAAAACTCTTTTAATTAACTCCTCCGAAACCGCAAGTCCGATTCACACCAAATTTGGCATGGACCATCTGTGGACACACATGATACTGGCTTGTGCTCCCCAGATTGATACGCAAAAACCTCTTCCGGCTATAAGCTAACGAATAATCACGCAAAACGCTAGTAACAGCATCTGATGTCATATCTTCGCTTTGCAATGGCCGATCGACACCAAACTCGGAGGACTTATCTGGGAAGGCCCCCTGAAGGCCTCTGCAAAATTTGGTGCAACTAGCCTCTAGGTGGCGCTGTTTAACGCGAAAAATTAGTTCTGGTATAACCGCAAGTCGCATTGACGTGAACTTTGTGCCAGATTGTTAAAGATGGTCCCTGACCTCATACACCAAAGGGCATCCTAATGTGCCCATAGGTGGCGCTGTTATTGGCGGAAAAAAAGTCCCATTGACTTACATTCATTTTATATCTCCGGAACCGCAGTTCCGATTGACACCAAATTTGGGTCATATCTTCCCCATGGGCCCCTGATGATACCTGACAAATTTGGTGAAATTCGGCCTAAAGGTGGCGCTATAATGGAAGCTGGAATGCCAAAAAAGTTCCATTGACTTACATTCATTTTATATCTCCGGAACCGCAGGTCCGATTGACACCAAATTTGGGTCATATCTTCCCCCTGGGGCCCTGATGACACCTGACAAATTTGGTGAAATTCGGCCTAAAGGTGGCGCTGTAATTGAAGCTGGAGTGCTGTGGAAAGCCCCATTGAAATGAATGGGACTTCAAACCACGCCACAATTTGCCTAGGTTAGGAATGGCCGATCAACACCAAACTTGAGGATGTTATGCGGCATGACTTCTGGAAGTGCTGTGTGAAATTTGGTGTCAGTCGGCTAAAAGGTGCCTTTTTTAATCATTTTTGAAAAAACACTCCCATTCACTCCCATTCATTTTATATCTCCGGAACCGCAGGTCCAATTAACACCAAACTTGGGTCAAATCTTCCCCCTGAGTCCCTGATGACACCTGACAAATGTGGTACAATTCGGCCAAACGGTGGCGCTATAATTGAAGCTCAAATGCCGTCAGAAAGCCCATTGAAATGAATGGGATTTCAAACCATGCCACAATTTGCCTAGGATAGGAATGGCTGATCAACACCAAACTTGAGGATCTCTTGCGGCATGACTTCCCCAAGACCTGTGTGAAATTTGGTGTCAATGGGCTAAAAGCAGACTGTATTAATAATTTATGAAAAAAAACTCCCATTCACTTACATGCAATTTATATCTCCGTAACCACAAGTCCCATTCATACCAAATTTGGGTCAAATGTTCCCACTGGGTTCCCGATGACACCTGACAAATTTGGTGCAAATCGGCCCAAAGATGGCACTGTAATCGATGCAGAAATTTATCAATAAATCCCATTCATTCCGAAGGCATTTTCAAACACGGGACGTTTTGCCTCTGTTTGGAATGGCCCGTCGCGACCTAACTCGGGACTTTGTGCGGCACAAATGCGGGCTTGGGACGACTCAGCGCCTCACAGGGCAAGGGCGAAGTTGCGTGGGGGCTTGGACCCCGCTACAACTGCTTGCAGTTCTAGTTAGGGGTCCAAGCCCGAAGTGGCTGGGAACCCGCGTTAGCAGTAACGCGGTTCCCATACCACGAAGTGGCAGGGAACCCTATTGTTTTCGTTAGGATTTTTATTATTATTATTCTTTTTATTCTTCCGCCGCTAGTTCCACTACTGCAGCATACCCTGTAAATGCCAGGGACGCGAAACTCACAGGGTTGGTCAAGTTCACCGCACCGACCGCAGGCACAAAAATTCGCACACTTCTACCGCTAGGGGGCGCTACACGCAACGTCCAACACTTTTTTCATTCAAGTCGCAATAACTCCCACATACGAAAGCGCATTTTCAAAAACTTTATATCCACGCGTTCGGGGGATCATGCTGAATCGCTGGGTGTAGGCCACGCCCATTTCCGCCTGGATTTTTTTCGAGATACATCGCGAAAACTGAAACACCGCTCAGAATTAACTCCTCCGAAACCGCAAGTCCGATCGACACCAAATTTGGCATGGACCATCTGTGGACACACATGATACTGGCTTGTGCTCCCCAGATTGATACGCAAAAACCTCTTCCGGCTATAAGCTAACGAATAATCACGCAAAACGCTAGTAACAGCATCTGATGTCATATCTTCGCTTTGCAATGGCCGATCGACACCAAACTTGGAGGACTTATGTGGAAGCCCCCAGAAGGCCTCTGCAAAAGTTGGTGCAACTAGCCTCTAGGTGGCGCTGTTTAACGCGAAAAATTAGTTCTGGTATAACCGCAAGTCGCATTGACGTGAACTTTGTGCCAAATTGTTAAAGATGGTCCCCTGACCTCATACACCAAAGGGCATCCTAATGTGCCCATAGGTGGCGCTGTTATTGGCGAAAAAAAAGTCCCATTGACTTACATTCATTTTATATCTCCGGAACCGCAGGTCCGATTGACACCAAATTTGGGTCATATCTTCCCCCTGGGGCCCTGATGAGACCTGACAAATTTTGTGAAGTTCAGCCTAAAGGTGGCGCTATAATGGAAGCTGGAATGCCGAAAAAGTTCCATTGACTTACATTCATTTTATATCTCCGGAACCGCAGGTCCGATTGACACCAAATTTGGGTCATATCTTCCCCCTGGGGCCCTGATGACACCTGACAAATGTTGTGAAATTCAGCCTAAAGGTGGGGCTACAATGGAAGCTGGAATGCCAAAAATGTCCCATTGAAATGAATGGGTTCTAAAACCACGCCACAATTTGCCTAGGTTAGGAATGGCCGATCAACACCAAACTTGAGGATCTTATGCGGCATGACTTCTGGAACTGCTGTGTGAAATTTGGTGTCAATGGGCTAAAAGGTGAATATATTAATAATTTATGAAAAAACACTCCCATTCACTCCCATTCATTTTATATCTCCAGAACCGCAGATCCGATTGACACCAAATGTGGGTCAAATGTTCCCACTGGGACCGTGATGACACCTGAAAACTTTGGTACAATTCGGCCAAACGGTGGCGCTATAATTGAAGCTCAAATGCCGTCAGAAAGCCCATTGAAATGAATGGGATTTCAAACCATGTCACAATTTGCCTAGGATAGGAATGGCTGATCAACACCAAACTTCAGGATCTTATGCGGCATCACTTCTGGAACTGCTGTGTGAAATTTGGTGTCAATCGGCTAAAAGGTGACTCTATTAATAATTGTTGAAAAAACACCCCCATTCACTTACATTCATTTTATATCTCCAGAACCGCAGGTCCGATTGACACCAAATTTGGGTCAAATCTTCCCCATGGGCCCATGATGATACCTGATAAATTTGGTGAAATTCAGCCTAAAGCTGGCGCTATAATGGAAGCTGGAGCATCGAAAAGTCCCATTGAAATGAATGGGTTCTAAAACCATGCCACAATTTGCCTATGTTAGGAATGGCCGATCAACACCAAACTTCAGGATCTTATGCGGCATGACTTCTGGAACTGCTGTGTGAATTTTGGTGTCAATCGGCCAAAAGGTGACTATATAAAAATTTATGAAAAACACTGCCATTCACTCACATGCATTTTATATCTCCGTAACCACAAGTCCGATTCATATCAAATTTGGGTCAAATGTTCCCACTGGGGCCCTGATGACGCCTGAAAATTTTGGTGCAAATCGGCCTAAAGATGGCGCTGTAATCGATGCGAAATCTATCACTAAATCCCATTCATTTCGATGCCATTTTCAAACGCGGGACGTTTTGCCTCTCTTTGGAACGGCCCATCGAGACCTGACTTCGGGCACCTTATGCGGCATCGGTGCGAAGCCGGGACGACTTCGCACCTCAGCGGGCTGGGGCGAAGTTTCAGCCAGGGCTTGGACCCGCTACAACTGCTTGCAGTTCTAGTTATTATTCTTTTTATTCTTCCGCCGCTAGTTCCACTACTGCAGCATACCCTGTAAATGCCAGGGACGCGAAACTCACAGGGTTGGTCAAGTTCACCGCACCGACCGCAGGCACAAAAATTCGCACACTTCTACCGCTAGGGGGCGCTACACGCAACGTCCAACACTTTTTTCATTCAAGTCGCAATAACTCCCACATACGAAAGCGCATATTCAAAAACTTTATATCCACGCGTTCGGGGGATCATGCTGAATCGCCGGGTGTAGGCCACGCCCATTTCCGCCTGGATTTTTTTCGAGCTACATCGCGAAAACTGAAACACCGCTCAGAATTAACTCCTCCGAAACCGCAAGTCCGATCGACACCAAATTTGGCATGGAGCATCTGTGGACACACATCATACTGGCTTGTGCTCCCCAGATTGATACGCAAAAACCTCTTCCGGCTATAAGCTAACGAATAATCACGCAAAACGCTAGTAACAGCATCTGATGTCATATCTTCGCTTTGCAATGGCCGATCGACACCAAACTTGGAGGACTTATGTGGGAAGCCCCCCTGAAGGCCTCTGCAAAAGTTGGTGCAACTAGCCTCTAGGTGGCGCTGTTTAACGCGAAAAATTAGTTCTGGTATAACCGCAAGTCGCATTGGCGTGAACTTTGTGCCAAATTGTTAAAGATGGTCCCCTGACCTCATACACCAAAGGGTATCCTAATGTGCCCATAGGTGGCGCTGTTATGGGCGAAAAAAAAAGTCCCATTGACTTACATTCATTTTATATCTCCGGAACCGCAGGTCCGATTGACACCAAATTTGGGTCATATCTTCCCCATGGGCCCCTGATGATACCTGACAAATTTGGTGAAATTCGGCCTAAAGGTGGCGCTATAATGGAAGCTGGAATGCCGAAAAAGTTCCATTGACTTACATTCATTTTATATCTCCGGAACCGCAGGTCCGATTGACACCAAATTTGTGTCAATTCTTCCCCCTGGGCCCCTGATGACACCTGACAAATTTGGTGAAATTCGGCCTAAAGGTGGCGCTGTAATTGAAGCTGGAGTGCCGTGGAAAGCCCCATTGAAATGAATGGGATTTCAATACATGGCACATTTTGCCTAGGTTAGGAATGGCCGATCAACACCAAACTTGGGGATCTTATGCGGCATGACTTCAGTAACGTCTGTGTGAAATTTGGTGTCGATTGGCTAAAAGGTGAATATATTAATAATTTATGAAAAAACACTCCCATTCACTTACATGCAGTTTATATCTCCGGAACCACAAGTCCCATTCATACCAAATTTGGGTCAAATGTTCCCACCGGGTCCCCGATGACACCTGAAAATTTTGGTGCAAATCGGCCCAAAGATGGCACTGTAATCAATGCTGAAATCTATCGCTAAATCCCATTCGTTCCGATGGCATTTTCAAACGCGGGACGTTTAGCCTCTGTTTGGAGCGGCCCGTCGAGACCGACTTCGGGGACCTTGAGCGCACGGTGCGGAGCCGGGACGACTCGCACGCCCTCAGCGGGCTGGGGCGAAGTTTCGCCAGGGGCTTGGACCCAGCTACAACTGCTTGCAGTTCTAGTTGTTTTTATTTTTATTCTTCCGTGCACGATTCGCATACTGCAGCGTTCGCTGTAACTCCTAGGAACGCAAATTTCGCGGTGTAGGTCACATTCACTGCACGTAACTCAGGCCCGAAAACTCGCACACTTCTACTGCTAGGGGGCGCTATAAGCAAGGTCAACGCGTTTGGGCTTGGAACTCCCGTCTACGAAGGCGGATATGGAAAACCTTATATCCACGCGTTCGGGGGATCGAGCTGAATCACGTGGTATAGGCCACGCCCATTTCCGCCTATAATTTTTTCGCGTAAAATCGCGAAAACTGACTAGCCGCTCAGAATTAACTCCTCCGAAACCGCAAGTCCGATCGACACCAAATTTGGCATGGATCATCTCTGGACACACATCATACTGGCTTGTGCTCCCCAGATCGATACGCGAAAAACTCTTCCGGATATAAGCTAATGAATATTCACGCAAAACGCTACTAATGCTAACTGATGGCATATCTTGGGTTTGGAATGGCCGATCGACACCAAACTCGGACCACTTATGTGGGACGTCCCCTTGAAGGCCTGTGCAAAATTTGGTGCGACTAGCCTCTAGGTGGCGCTGTTTAACGCGAAAAATTAGTTCTGGTATAACCGCAAGTCGCATTGACGTGAACTTTGTGCCAAATTGTTCAGCATGGTCCCCTGACCTCAGGCACCAAAGTGCATCCTAATGTGCCCATAGGTGGCGCTGTTATTTTCGATTAAACACGAAAAAAAAAATCCCATTGACTTACATTCATTTTATATCTCCAGAACCGCAGGTCCGATTGACACCAAATTTGCGTCAATTCTTCCCCATGGGGCCCTGATGACACCTGACAAGTTTTGTACAATTCGGCCAAAAGCCGGCGCTGTAATGGAAGCTGGAATGCCAAGAATGTCCCATTGAAATGAATGGGACTTCAAACCACACCACAATTTGCCTAGGTTAGGAATGGCCGATCAACACCAAACTTCAGGATGTTATGCGGCATGACTTCTGGAACTGCTGTGTGAAATTTGGTGTCAATCGGCTAAAAGGTGACTCTTTTAATAATTGTTGAAAAAACACCCCCATTCACTTACATTCATTTTATATCTCCGGAACCGCAGGTCCGATTGACACCAAATTTGGGTCAAATCTTCCCCATGGGCACATGATGATACCTGATAAATTTGGTACAATTCAGCCAAACGTTGGCGCTATAATTGAAGCTCAAATGCCGTCAGAAAGCCCATTGAAATGAATGGGACTTCAAACCACACCACAATTTGCCTAGGTTAGGAATGGCCGATCAACACCAAACGTCAGGATCTTATGCGGCATGACTTCTGGAACTGCTGTGTGAAATTTGGTGTCAATCGGCTAAAAGGTGAATATATTAAAAATTTATGAAAAAACACTCCCATTCACTTACATGTGTTTTATATCTCCGGTACCAAAGGTCCAATTGACACCAAATGTGGGTCAAATCTTCCCCATGGGCCCAAGATGATACCTGACCAATTTGGTGAAATTTGGCCTAAAGGTGCCGCTGTAATTGAAGCTGGAATGCTGTAAAAAGTCCCATTGAAATGAATGGGATTTCAAACCACGCCACAATTTGCCTAGGTTAGGAATGGCTGACCAGCACTAAACTTGGGTATCTTATGCGGCATGACTTCTGGAACTGCTGTGTGAATTGTGGTGTCAATCGGGACGACTTCGAGCCCTCAGCGGGGCTGGGGCTGAGTTTAGCCAGGGGCTTGGACCCGCTTACAACTGCTTGCAGTTCTAGTTAGGGGTCCAAGCCCGAAGTGGGCTGGGAACCCGCGTTTGCAAGGCAACGCGGTTCCCATACCACGAAGTGGCAGGGAACCCTATTGTTTTCGTTAGGATTTTTATTATTATTATTATTCTTATTCTTCCGTGCCTAGTTCCAGTACTGCAGCATACCCCGTAATTGCGAGAAACGCAAATTTCGCGGTGTAGGTCACATTCAGTGCACGTAACTCAGGCCCGAAAACTCGCACACTTCTACTGCTAGGGGGCGCTATAAGCAAGGTCAACGCGTTTGGGCTTGGAACTCCGTCTGAATGGCGGATATGGAAAAACTTTATATCCACGCGTTCGGGGATCCTGTTGAATCACGTGGTATAGGCCACGCCCATTTCCGCCTAAACTTTTTTCGAGCTACATCGTGAAAACTGACTAGCAGCTCAGAATTAACTCCTCCGAAACCGCAAGTCCAATCGACACCAAATTTGGCATGGATCATCTCTGGACACACATCATACTGGCTTGTGCTCCCCAGATCGATACGCAAAAAACTCTTCCGGCTATAAGCTAACGAATATTCACGCAAAAGCGCTACTAATGCTAACTGATGTCATATCTTCGGTTTGGAATGGCCGATCGACACCAAACTCGGAGCACTTATGTACGATGCCCCCCTGAGGGCCTGTGCAAAATTTGGTGCAACTAGCCTCTAGGTGGCGCTGTTTAACGCAAGAAATTAGTTCTGGTATAACCGCCAAGTCGCATTGACGTGAACTTTGTGCCAAATTGTTCAGGATTGTCCCCTGACCTCATGTACCAAAGTGCATCCTAATGTGCCCATAGGTGGCGCTGTTATTGGGGATTAAACGCGAAAAAAATAATCCCATTGACTTACATTCATTTTATATCTCCGGAACCGCAGGTCCGATTGACACCAAATTTGGGTCATATCTTCCCCATGGCGCCCTGATGACACCTGACAAATTTTGTGATATTCGGCCTAAAGGTGGCGCTATAATGGAAGCTGGAATGCCAAAAATGTCCCATTGAAATGAATGGGATTTCAAACCACGCAACAATTTGCCAAGGTTAGGAATGGCTGATCAACACCAAACTTCAGGATCTTATGCGGCATGACTTCTGGAACTGCTGTGTGAAATTTGGTGTCAATCGGGTAAAAGGTGACTCCATTAATAATTTATGAAAAAACACCCCCATTGACTTACATTCATTTTATATCTCCAGAACCGCAGGTCCGATTGACACAAAATTTGAGTCAATTCTTCAGCCTGCGCCCCTGATGACACCTGACAAATTTGGTGAAATTCGCCCTAAAGGTGGCGCTGTAATTGAAGCTGGAATGTGGTAAAAAGTCCCATTGAAATGAATGGGATTTCAAACCACACCACAATTTGCCTAGGTTAGGAATGGCCGATCAACACCAAACGTCAGGGTCTTATGCGGCATGACTTCTGGAACTGCTGTGTGAAATTTGGTGTCAATCGGGTAAAAGGTGACTATATAAATAATTTATGAAAAAACACTCCCATTCACTCCCATTCATATTATATCTCCGTAACCACAACTCCTATTTATACCAAATGTGGGTCAATTCTTCCCCGTGGGGCCCTGATTACACCTGACAAGTTTGGTGAAATTCGCCATAAAGGTGGCGCTGTAATTGAAGCTGGAATGCGGTAAAAAGTCCCATTGAAATGAATGGGATTTCAAACCACGCCACAATTTGCTTAGGTTAGGAATGGTCGATCAACACCACACTTCAGGATCTTATGCGGCATGACTTCTGGAACTGCTGTGTGAAATTTGGTGTCAATCGGCTAAAAGGTGACTCTATTAATAATTTATGAAAAAACACCCCCATTCACTTACATTCATTTTATATCTCCGGAACCGCAGGTCCGATTGACACCAAATTTGGGTCAAGTCTTCCCCATGGGTCCCCGATGACACCTGACAAATTTGGTGAAATTCGGCCTAAAGGTGGCGCTATAATGGAAGCTGGAATGCCGAAAATGTCCCATTGAAATGAATGGGATTTCAAACCACGCAACAATTTGCCTAGGTTAGGAATGGCCGATCAACCCCAAACTTCAGGATCTTATGCGGCATGACTTCTGGAACTGCTGTGTGAAATTTGGTGTCAATCGGCTAAAAGTTGACTCTATTAATAATTGTTGAAAAACACCCCATTCACTTACATTCATTTCATATCTCCAGAACCACAGGTCTGATTGACACCAAATTTGGGTCAAATCTTCCCCATGGGCCCATGATGATACATGACAAATTTGGTGAAATTCGGCCTAAAGGTGGCGCCGTAATTGAAGCTAAAATGCTGTAAAAGTCCCATTGAAATGAATGGAATTTCAAACCATGCCACAATTTGCCTAGGTTAGAATGGCTGATCAACACCAAACATGGGGATTTCATGCAGCATGACTTCCCAAGAGCTGTGTGAAATTTGGTGTCAATGGGCTAAAAGCAGACTGTATTAATAATTTATGAAAAAACACTCCCATTCACTTACATGCATTTTATATCTCCGTAACCGTAAGTCCGATTCATACCAAATTTGGGTCAAATCTTCCCCATTGGCCCATGATGATACCTGATAAATTTGGTTAAATTCAGCCTAAAGGTGGCGCTATAATGGAAGCTGGAGCATGAAAAGTCCCATTGAAATGAATGGGTTCTAAAACCATGCCACAATTTGCCTATGTTAGGAATGGCCGATCAACAGCAAACTTGAGGATCTTATGCGGCATGAGTTCTGGAATTGCTGTGTGAAATTTGGTGTCAATCGCCAACAGGTGACTATATAAATAATTTATGAAAAAACACTGCCATTCACTTACATGCAATTTATATCTCCGTAACCACAAGTCCGATTCATACCAAATTTGGGTCAAATGTTCCCACTGGGTCCTTGATGACACCTGAAAAATTTGGTGAAATTCGGCCTAAAGGTGGCACTATAATAGAAGCTCAAATGCCATCAGAAAGCCCATTGAAATTAATGGGATTTCAAACCACGCCCTAATTTGCCTAGGTTAGGAATGGCCGATCAACACCAAACTTGAGTATCTTATGCGGCATGACTTCTGGAACTGATGTGTGAAATTTGGTGTCAATAGGCTAAAAGCTGACTGTATTAATAATTTATGAAAAACACTTCCATTCACTTACATACATTTTATATCTCCGTAACCACTAAGTCCCATTCATACCAAATTTGCTTCACATGTTCCCACTGTGTCCCTGATAACATCTGACAAATTTGGTGCAAATGGGCACAAAGATGGCGCTGTAATCGATGCTGAAATGTATCGATAAATCCCATTCGTTTCGATGGCATTTTCAAACGCGGGACGCTTAGCCTCTGTTTGGAAAGGCCCGTCGAGACCTAACTTCGAGGACCTTAGCGACATCGGGTAGCCGGGCGACTTCAGCGCCCTCCGCGGGCTGGGGGCGAAGTTACGCTAGGGGCTTGGACCCGCTACAACTGCTTGCAGTTCTAGTTATTATTCTTATTCTTCCGTGCCTAATTCCACTACTGCAGCCTAGACGGTAAGTGCTGGAGACACGAAGTTCGCGGTGTAGGTCAAGTTCAGTGCACGTAACTCAGGCGCAAAAATTCGCACGCGTCTACCACTAGGTGGCGCTGTGACAAATTTTTCGCGTTTGGGCTTGGCACTCCGCCACTAAGGCGGATATGGAAAACCTTATATCCACGCGTTCGGGGGATCCTGCTGAATCACGTGGTATAGGCCACGCCCATTTCCGCCTAGACTTTTTTCGCGCAAAATCGCGAAAACTGACCAGCCGCTCAAAATTAACTCCTCCGAAACCGCAAGTCCGATCGACACCAAATTTGGCACAGGCCATCTCTGGACACACATCATACTGGCTTGTGCTCCCCAGATTGATACGTGAAAAACTCTTCCGGCTATTAGCTAATGAATATTCACGCAAAACGCTACTAATGCTAACTGATGTCATATCTTCGCTTTGCAATGGCCGATCGACACCAAACTCGGAGGACTTATGTGGGACGCCCCCTGGAAGGCCTGTGCAAAATTTGGTGCAACTAGCCTCTAGGTGGCGCTGTTTAACACGAAAAATTTGTTCTGGTATAACCGCAAGTTGCATTGACGAGAACTTTGTGCCAAATTGTTCAGCATGGTCCCCTGACCTTGTGCACCAAAGTGCATCCTAATGTGCCCATAGGTGGCGCTGTTATTGCCGATTAAACACGAAAAAAAAAATCCCATTGACTTACATTCATTTTATATCTCCGGAACCGCAGGTCCGATTGGCACCAAATTTGGGTCAATTCTTCCCCATGGGGCCCTGATGACACCTGACAAGTTTTGTACAATTCGGCCTAAAGGCGGCGCTGTAATGGAAGCTGGAATGCCAAAAATGTCCCATTGAAATGAATGGGGTTTAAAACCACGCCACAATTTGCCTAGGTTAGAATGGCCGATCAACACCAAACTTCAGGATCTTATGCGGCCTGACTTCTGGAGCAGCTGTGTGAAATTTGGTGTCAATCGGCTAAAAGGTGAATATATTAATAATTTATGAAAAAACACTCCCATTCACTTACATTCATTTTATATCTCCAGAACCGCAGGTCCAATTGACACCAAACTTGGGTCAAATCTTCCCCATGGGGCCCTGATGATACCTGAAAAATTTGGTACAATTCGGCCAAACGGTGGCGCTATACTAGAAGCTGAAATCCCTTCAGAAAGCCCATTGAAATGAATGGGACTTCAAACCACACCACAATTTGCCTAGGTTAGGAATGGCCGATCAACACCAAACTTCAGGATCTTATGCGGCATGACTTCTGGAACTGCTGTGTGAAATTTGGTGTCAATCGGCTAAAAGGTGAATATATTAATAATTTATGAAAAAACACTGCCATTCACTTACATGCATTTTATATCTCTGTAACCACAAGTCCCATTCATACCAAATTTGGGTCAAATGTTCCCAATGGGTCCCTGATGACACCTGATAAGTTTGGTTAAATTCAGCCTAAAGGTGGCGCTATAATTGAAGCTGGAGTGCCGTGGAAAGCCCCATTGAAATGAATGGGATTTCAATACATGGCACATTTTGCCTAGGTTAGGAAAGGCCGATCAAGACCAAACTTGGGGACCTTATGCGGCATGACTTCCCCAAGAGCTGTGTGAAATTTGGTGTCAATCGGCCAAAAGGTGACTATATAAATAATTTATGAAAAAACACTGCCATTCACTTACATGCATTTTATATCTCCGTAACCACAAGTCCGATTCATACCAAATTTGGGTCAAATGTTCCCACTGGGTCCTTGATGACACCTGAAAAATTTGGTGAAATTCGGCCTAAAAGTGGCGCTATAATAGAAGCTCAAATGCCATCAGAAAGCCCATTGAAATTAATTGGATTTCAAACCACACCACAATTTGCCTAGGTTAGGAATGGCCGATCAACACCAAACTTGGGTATCTTATGCGGCATGACTTCTGGAACTGATGTGTGAAATTTGGTGTCAATAGGCTAAAAGCTGACTGTATTAATAATTTATGAAAAAACACTTCCATTCACTTACATACATTTTATATCTCCGTAACCACAAGTCCCATTCATACCAAATTTGCTTCACATGTTCCCACTGTGTCCCTGATAACATCTGACAAATTTGGTGCAAATGAGCCTAAAGATGGCGCTGTAATCGATGCTGAAATGTATCGATAAATCCCATTCGTTTCGATGGCATTTTCAAACGCAGGACGTTTAGCCTCTGTTTGAAAGGTCCGCCGAGACTTAACTTCGGGGACCTTGCGCGACACGGGTGCGAGCCGGGACGACTTCAGCACCGCTCGGCGGGGCGAGGTTACGCCAGGGGCTTGGACCCGCTTACAACTGCTTGCAGTTCTAGTTATTATTCTTTTATTCTTCCGCCGCTAGTTCCACTACTGCAGCATACCCTGTAAATGCTAGGGACGCTGAAACTCACAGGGTTGGTCAAGTTCACCGCACCGACCTCAGGCAAAAGAACGCACACTTCTACTGCTAGGGGCGCTACAAGCAAGGTCCAAAATTTGCGCATTCAAGTCCCCGTAACTCCCACATACTGAAAGCATATTCAAAACCTTATATGCACGCGTTCGGGGGATCATGCTGCATCTCATGGTATAGGCCACGCCCATTTCCGCCTAGACTTTTTTCGCGCAAAATCGCGAAAACTGAAAAACCCTTTTTAATTAACTCCTCCGAAACCGCAAGTCCGATCGACACCAAATTTGGCATGGACCATCTCTGGATAGACATCATACTGGCTTGTGCTCCCCAGATCGATACGCGAAAAACTCTTCCGGATATAAGCTAATGAATATTCACGCAAAACGCTACTAATGCTAACTGATGTCATATCTTCGGTTTGGAATGGGCGATCGACACCAAACTCGGAGCACTTATGTGGGAAGCCCCCCTGAAGGCCTGTGCAAAATTTGGTGCAACTAGCCTCTAGGTGGCGCTGTTTAACGCGAAAAATTAGTTCTGGTATAACCGCAAGTCGCATTGATGTGAACTTTGTGCCAAATTGTTCAGGATGGTCCCCTGACCTCATGTACCAAAGTGCATCCTAATGTGCCCATAGGTGGCGCTGTTATTGGCGATTAAACACGAAAAAATTCATCCCATTGACTTACATTCATTTTATATCTCCGAACCGCAGGTCCGATTGACACCAAATTTGGGTCAATTCTTCCCCATGGGTCCCTGATGACACCTGACAAATTTGGTGAAATTCGGCCTAAAGGTGGCGCTATAATGGAAGCTGGAATGCCGAAAAAGTCCCATTGAAATGAATGGGGTCTAAAACCATGCCACAATTTGCCTATGTTAGGAATGGCCGATCAACACCAAACTTCAGGATCTTATGCGGCATCACTTCTGGAACTGCTGTGTGAAATTTGGTGTCAATCGGCTAAAAGGTGACTCTATTAATAATTGTTGAAAAATCACTCCCATTCACTCCCATTCATTTTATATCTCCAGAACCGCAGGTCCGATTCACACCAAACTTGGGTCAAATCTTCCCCATGGGCCCCTGATGATACCTGATAAATTTGGTGAAATTCAGCCTAAAGGTGGCGCTATAATGGAAGCTGGAACGCCGAAAAAGTCCCATTGAAATGAATGGGTTCTAAAACCATGCCACAATTTGCCTATGTTAGGAATGGCCGATCAACACCAAACTTGAGGACCTTATGCTGCATGACTTCTGGAACTGCTGTGTGAAATTTGGTGTCAATCGGCCAACAGGTGACTATATAAATAATTTATGAAAAACACTCCCATTCACTTACATGCATTCTATATCTCCGTAACCACAAGTGCGATTCATACCAAATTTGGGTCAAATGTTCCCACTGCGTCCCCGATGACACCTGACAAATTTGGTGCAAATCGGCCTAAAGATGGCGCTGTAATCGATGCTGAAATTTATCGCTAAATCCCATTCATTCCGATGGCATTTTGAAACACGGGACGTTTTGCCTCTGTTTTGAACGGCCCGTCGAGACCTGACTGGGGGACCTTGCGCAGCACGGGTGCGGGGCGCCCGGGACGACTCGCGCACCCTCCGCGGGGCTGGGGGGCGAGTTTCGCCAGGGGGCTTGGACCCCGCTTACAACTGCTTGCAGTTCTAGTTATTTTTATTTTTATTTTTATTCTTCCGCGCGATTTCCACTACTGCAGCATACCCCGTAACTGCTAGGAACGCGAAATTCGCGGTGTAGGTCACATTCAGTGCACGCACCTCAGGCCCGAAAACTCGCACACTTCTACTGCTAGGGGCGCTATAAGCAAGGTCAACGCGTTTGGGCTTGGAACTCCCGACTACGAAGGCGGATATGGAAAAACTTTATATCCACGCGTTCGGGGGATCATGCTGAATCTCTTGGTATAGGCCACGCCCATTTCCGCCTATATAGTTTTTGCGCAAAATCGCGAAAACTGACTAGCCGCTCAGAATTAACTCCTCCGAAACCGCAAGTCCGATCGACACCAAATTTGGCATGGATCATCTCTGGACACACATCATACTGGCTTGTGCTCCCCAGATCGATACGCAAAAAACTCTTCCGGCTATAAGCTAACGAATATTCACGCAAAACGCTACTAATGCTAACTGATGTCATATCTTCGCTTTGCAATGGCCGATCGACACCAAACTCGGAGGACTTATGTGGGACGCCCCCCTGAGGGCCTGTGCAAAATTTGGTGCAACTAGCCTCTAGGTGGCGCTGTTTAACGCAAGAAATTAGTTCTGGTATAACCGCAAGTCGCATTGACGTGAACGTTGTGCCAAATTGTTCAGCATGGTCCCCTGACCTCACACACCAAAGTGCATCCTAATGTGCCCATAGGTGGCGCTGTTATTGGGGATTAAACACGAAAAAAACAATCCCATTGACTTACATTCATTTTATATCTCCGGAACCGCAGGTCCAATTGACACCAAATTTGGGTCAATTCTTCCCCCTGGGGCCCTGATGACACCTGACAAATTTTGTGAAATTCAGCCTAAAGGTGGCGCTATAATGGAAGCTGGAATGCCAAAAATGTCCCATTGAAATGAATGGGTTCTAAAACCATGCCACAATTTGCCTATGTTAGGAATGGCCGATCAACACCAAACTTGAGTATGTTATGCGGCATGACTTCTGGAACTGCTGTGTGAAATTTGGTGTCAATCGGCTAAAAGGTGACTCGTTTAATAATTGTTGAAAAAACACCCCCATTCACTTACATTCATTTTATATCTCCAGAACCGCAGGTCCGATTGACACCAAATTTGGGTCAAATCTTCCCCATGGGCCCATGATGATACCTGATAAATTTGGTACAATTCAGCCAAACGGTGGCGCTATAATTGAAGCTGAAAGGCCTTCAGAAAGCCCATTGAACTTAATGGGATTTTCAACTATGACACATTTTGCCTAGGTTAGGAATGGCTGACCAACACTAAACTTGGGGATCTTATGCGGCATGACTTCTGGAACTGCTGTGTGAAATTTGGTGTCAGTAGGCTAAAAGGTGACTCTGCTAATAATTTATTAAAAAACACTGCCATCCACTTACATGCATTTTATATCTCCGCAACCACAAGTCCCATTCATACTAAATTTGGGTCACATGTTCCCACTGGGTCCCTGATGCCACCTGAAAAATTTGGTGCAAATCGGCCTACAGATGGCGCTGTTATCGATGCTGAAATCCATCACTAAATCGCATTCGTTCCGATGGCATTTTCAAACACGGGAGGTTTTGCAGCGGTTGGGAACTGCCGATGGAGATTAAACTCGGGGACCTTCGCTGGCGCTGGTGCGGGCCTCGGCGACTCACCACTCAGCGGGGCCAGAGGCGAAGTTACGCCGGGGGCTTGGACCCCGCTTACAACTGCTTGCAGTTCTAGTTATTATTGATATTATTATTATTTTCTTATTTTCTTCTTCTTATTCTTCTTCTTATTATTGCACATAAAACCTGTTTCAGTGTTCTTATGGGAACCTGGCTGCTCTTTATGTCGCTCTGTTTCTGAGTCTCATGAAAACCAGGACGGACCTGCTGATTTATATGATGTGTGATGCTGAAACTGCTTTACACAATGAATCTGTAACGGTTCAAAAACTAAAGAATCAAAACTCTTCAAACACAAACACTTTGAACTGAAGCTGAATTTTGCTGTTCAGAGTCTGCGGCTGCGGTTTTATTTGTTTCTTCTCAGTTATCTGAGCTGAAGAGAGGTGAGTCTCGGTTAGCCACAGCCAAACCAGAAAACGGCTGATTTTCCATCGACAGCTTTGTGAAACCCACAGAACCACAGGAGACAAACGAGAACGAGACCAAAGTTTATTGATCCTGCAGAGAAACAAGTTGCTGCTGCAGGAACAAACATGAATAAAATATAAATAACAGTAAAGTTAGTTATTACATTAACCACAAAACAACATGAAGTTTTCATTAGATTCTGTTCAGAATGAAAGTACAACAAAACAGGTAAAATGTTGGTGCTCTGCACCGTAAACAGCTACAGGAGGAATAAACTATGAGTGTATTGTTTAGTTTTATATTTTTCATGCTTTATATTTTATGAAAATCATAAAGTAAATTTGACCTGTTTGTCTCTTTGTAGCTTTAACGGAAAAATCTAATAAATGGATGTGCTGAGGTCTGAGGGGCTCTGGGGACCAGGTCCAGACCGGCTGGACCTCAGTGGTTGGACTGGTGTGAAGGTGTGAAGGTCTACCTCAGTGAAGAGTAGACGACCTCTGGCTCTGCTGGAAACTCTGAACACACAAACACAAACAGTTCAAACAACCTGAGAAACTGTTGGAGACAAAGAAACTCCATCAGCAGACAACAACTCTGCTTCACTGAGTTCTCAGGAACTAACAAGAGTTTCAAACTAGAGATTCACTGAATCAGGTCGCACCAGTAAAACTTAAGAAACGTCTGAGCTGGTAAAGACTTTAGTGATCTAAATCTGTTGCTAGGAAACATCTGTAGAGCTGTCAAATCAGGAGCAATCAGGAAGTCACTGTAGCAAAACAAGCAAAAATACCATTTTCCGGTCTGTACGTTCAGAGCATAGAGTTTAAAAGACGTCACCAGTTGGTTTGTGGACTGCAGTTTTGAAGCCTTGAGTTTATTGTCAACAATACTAATCAGGCCTAATATGGACATTTTAACTTATGAGTGTCCTCAAGCTGCACCTTCACTACTTTACATTGTAGCAAAGAGTCATTTCTTCAGTGTTGTCCAGTGTTGGGAACATTACTTGAAAAAAGTAATTAGTTATAGTTACTCACTACTTGTTCCAAAAAGTAACTGAGTTAGTAACTGAATTACTCTGTAATAAAAGTAACTCGTTACCAGGGAAAGTAACTATTTGCGTTACTGTTAAAAAAAAATCTCTGCTGCTTCATCGAATCTCTGTTTAGCTGTTGTGTGTGTGTGTGTGTGTGTGTGACGCGTGTGCTGGCATGTGTGTAAAAACACTGGCTCTGATTGGCTACTAAGAAACATGACTCTGCCTTAGCCAACATAATCGCTGGTTGAAAGGCATCCGAGCTTCTCTTGTCCCTCGTCTCTCTCCGCCGACAGAGTTTAGCAGGCAGGTGAGAACGGGAACAGGTGAGCTCACGCTGCTTCCAGAGAACCTGATATGGAGAGCGCAGCGTACCGGTCCACTTCAAGCACTGCTTACCTCGTTGTTAACCCACCTCCTGACTGGCTGTGTGAGCCAGCTGGTGCGTTCGGATTACACAGTTTATAGTATCGCACCAGAAAACTAATGAGTTAGATTGCCCCGTTACAGAAAAAATAACGCCGTTACGTAACGCTGTTCTTTTAAACGCCGTTATTCCAAACACTGGTGTTGTCACATGAAAAGATAATTTAATATTTACAAAAAATGTGAGGGGTGTTCTCACTTTTGTGAGATACAGTCTAATCAACAAGTCCTCCAACCTAAACAACAACAAGTAGGTCATTTTAACCAAGATGTTTGGTTTTGGAGGTGATCTACATCACATGACATAAACACGTGGAGACCTCACGACACAAAGGAGTATTTAACCCTTACCTTTGGATTCCCCATGAGACAGGCGTACAATCACTACCTTACAATCACAGGAAATATGGCCAAACATTGCCAAGGTATGTTTTTGTGTAATATTTTAGTTTATTGTCATAATATACAGTAGTATTAGTAGTAAAGACATTCAGTTGCATTTAAATATGCAGGAGGATGGTTTTAATGGTGATGTTACCTTTGAAATATAGATTTTATACAAGGTGAGGACGACAATGTGATATTTCCTTTACTGCATTACCATGAACTCTGTAATATAAAAATGAACAAATGAATTAAAATAGTTAATTTACTATGGATTCATATTCCTTAGCTTCTGGCCTGTCAAAGGAGACTCAACATGAATCTAATGGTTGAGGAGTGACTCCTGATTCATTTTGGGTCTGTTATTTTAAATTCAAATTCAGGAGGGCAGTGGGAGTCTGTGAGTTGTGGATTTAGTTATCCAGTGGTTCTACAGGTGTGGGTCAGGACCTCGGTCACACCACACGGGTCACAGTTGGCAGATGGGCGGCGTCCTCAAAACAGCCTTTTTTCTCCCGATCGGTGTTGTGGGGAATGTGGGTGACACATCCTGATTACCAACATATAATAGTTTTCATAAACACTCTTTTTCTCTCTGGAAGATGTGAACATTGATCTGCAGTCAGGTTGTGGTTAGCTTAGCTTAGCATAAAGACTGGAAGCGGGGGAAACAGCTAGCATGGCTCTGTCCAAAGTTAATAAAGAGCAGCTGTACCTCTCGTCCTGTGTGGTTTGACGACTATTTGTCCATAACTGACGTCTCCTGTTCCTCTCACTGCTGAGTAGACTGCAGCTTGATCACTCTCTGGAAAATAAAACACATAGGCTACACGTTACATTATTTAAGGTACTACAGCTGTGACCAGTACTCTTAGTATATTAACTTCCATTTGTGCTAGTACTAGTACTGCAATACATGTAAAGAACGCATGTATAGAAATAAAAGTTTTTTAAGGCTTTATAAATGGCAGCAGAGCTATGAAAGCTAAAAGACCAAATGTAACTGGAAAGTATTTAACTGGAAAAGGAAGTTGGACGACCACAAAGCTGCTCATTTCTATTAAAACCAGTTCAGCACAAAGAACAAAACAAACACCATCAGCTAAAACTGACCACACTATAGTGAGAAACCACAGCAGCGTCAGACCCCAGTTCACAGGAATCAACAGGAGGAAGTTGCTGCCCTGTTTAGATGTGCAGAGTGGAAAAAGTATCTTTGGTCTGCTGAGTCCGTCTTCTGTTTTATTTAAAATGACTTAAACACTTAATGTAATTATTATTTACATTAAAACAAATAAATCAATAATAATGTTTGAGTGAAACACAGTAACAGTAAAACAGAAGAATGTACAGACATATGTAATTCTGCACATTTATAATCTATTTAATAATCAACAGTCCAGCAGTGAAACGTGTGCAGAGCCACATTCAGCAGAATTTTTAAAAAAAAAGAGAAACAGGAAGCTGGACGACCACAGAGTTCATATCTGCTGTTAACAGATCCACCACAGGACACAGAACAGACTCACATCATCAGCAAAAAAAGACTGAAGTCCGAAACTTTGTGAAGTAAAAAAGATTAAACCTGATTAAGTTTATGAATAATGTATCAAAACAAATTAAATATACAGTAAATGCAATGTGACCTTTTCTGTTCTTAAAGGTCCAAGCTAGTGTGATGTAATTTAAAATAAATTCTAACTAAGTGACACAATTCATTATCTAGTCCCAAACATTTCGAAATGTTCACAATAATCCTTATAATTCATAATGTCCTCTTCAGTAAAAATGCCCTGTCTTTCACTGACCTCAAACTAATTCTGACCCCAACACAATAAATAGCCTTAATATTTTAAAGAGACAGAAAAGATTTAATCACATTGTATATTTTTTTCCAAAATCTATACTTGATTAAAATGTCCTCAAATTTCACAATGTCAACAGTTCAAAAGAACGTCCCAAACTTTTATCTCAACACGTCAGAACTTCACACAACAAAATGATTGCATTTATAAAAGTGAAATCCAAATGTGAGTCACAATGTGGACTAACTAAGAAACTAATTAATTACATTTTGGTGTCACATAAATGTGATCATATATAAAATTTAACACTACATGAACAGTCCATATCAGTAAATACTGGTACAACGTTGGCTATAATTCTTCACTACATGTACTTTTTATTTAGATTAATTAAACATGTCGATAATAGTAATAAATAATTAATAGTGTAAAACACATAACAGTACAACATTTTTTGATATACTCTATGTGAGCAGAATTAACAGAGAAAACCAAATGTTTAAAGTCCCTGAATGCAACTGCAGAGATCAAATGTTTGACTCCCTGTAGCCGTCTCTCTCTCTGGCTTGGTCATTTACCACAGCAGAGTACTGAACAGTAGGAATCTCCCTCTGTTCACTGGCAACGTCTCACTTTTATGAGAAACATGCTACAAAGATACATCTTCAACCAAGTCCAGTTGCCCTTGACTTCAACCTTCGTTGGATAACTATGACCTGAATGACTGAGAATCTTCATAGACATGCTACAAAACCTTTGCTATTTGCTATTCTTCTCTAACAGATATTTCTGGAGTTGTTTCATGATAGAAACAAAGAAGAGCAGCTGTACCTCTCGTCCTGTTTGATTTGTTGTCTTTGATGACTATTTGTCCATAACTGATGTCTCCTGTTCCTCTCACTGCTGAGTAGACTGCAGCTGGATCACTCTCTGGAAAATAAAATACATACACATTACTGCAGGTACTACAGCTGATACCAGTACTGTTAGTAGAAGTTCAAGGTAAAAGGTACTTTTCATTGTCACATACTAATCCATAGATAAACACTGTTACTACAGCAGTAGTCATTATACATTATACAATTATTTTTGTACAGTATTAGAATATGACACAATAGAAAATGTATCTATAAGGCAGCAAATATGAGGATAAAGCTGAAGACAGATTAATTAAACTAAAGAGCTTTTTCACATTTTGACAGTTTTTTCTTCTTCACACTGCTGCTGCTGTGAAAGCTAAAAATAGACCAAACACAAGTGAAGCGGATTATCTGCATCGGAAAAATGACCACAGAGCTGCTGGCTTTGATCAAGATAAGAGTCAAAATGTTCAGCACGATGAACATGTCGACTATTTGTGAATTTATTTTTAGCACCTTGGACTGTGATAAAAAGGCATTTTGTTCATTTGTATACTCAGTATGTGAATGAATGACAATAAAGAAACTTACACTTGATATCAGGATGTCATATAAGCCAAGATGTGGTCAACATTTTGATTTAAATATTAAGATCCATGAAAATTATTGGTGTCACATAAATATAAACATGAACAAAATGTGACACAAAATGGTAAAGAAAAAAATATTGTTTACTATTTATATAAAATAAACAGACAAATAACAGTGATTGAGTAAAACAGATATGTTTATGAGAGCATTTAAAATTTATTTATATCATTTCTTTATTTTCATTAACAGTGAAACATGCAGAAACACGTTAGGCTGAAGTGTTTTTATCAAAAAACAGGAAACTGGACGACCACAGAGCTGCTGGTGTCTGTTAGCGTTAGCGTCTGTCAGCAGATTCACCACAGGACACAAAACTCACATGTAACACATCATCAGCCAAAACAGCCCGTACTACGGTCTGAAACTTTATGGACTAAAAACACTGATTTGATTCATTTTGATGAATATTTATATCATAACGTCCTTATTTAATGTCCTCTCAAGGTCTAAAACTCAACTTGGTCCTCACAAAGACATAAGAACAAGAACACACAGTCACTGAAAAACCGAATCAATAAAACATCGTTACCTTTGCTGCGTCTGATTGGCTGCTGTAGGTGACGGGATATTTTGACATCACTGTATGTGATGTCATCTGTGATGTCATCATCCCCAACTTCTACCTCAGCAGCTGAATAAAGCAAAAGGAGCAGAAACTTAAATCAAGAAATCATGGACGTCTGACTCAATTTAGTGTCTCTCCAGAAGTGTTACAGTGAAGTTACAACAAACTCCTGTTTCATGAGGAATCATTCATTTTCGACGCCAACAACACGCCTTTCAACAAAAATTCAAAGAGAGCACAACTTTTTTATTCATGTCTTTGATTTCATTTTACATGCTTTGGCCCAAAGTATCAACAGAAAATTGTGACTTTACATGTGAATCGCAGCACGTGGCTGTAAATAAAATGTGAAACACAATTTGTCTTTTGTTTGTTGTCTGAGTCTGTGACTAACCTTTAGCTTTCCTATGGAGGCACCGTCTCACCAGTAGAACCAGTAGAACCAGAAGAACTAGAACACAGAAAGATAGAACAGACCCCAGCACTAATGGAGGAAGAGAGCGGGAACCAGAAGGAGGGGTGGGTGACAAAGAGGAGCCAGAACCAGGAGGAGGGGTGGGTGACAAAGAGGAGCCAGAACCAGGAGGAGAGGTGGTTGAAGGAGGACTTGTAGTGGTAGGTTTCCCTAAAATGAACAAGAAATTATAATTAAAGAAAATAATATCAATTGATGATACATTCAACAACATGCTAACTGAAAGCATACCTGTCAAAACTCAGGTGGCACTACATCACTTAAGCTACACTTGCCAATAAAATGAGAAGAAGAAAAGCACCACAAGGGTTAAAGGATGAATGAACGTGATGGACTAACGTTGCCTGACAGAAAGGCAACCCTACTTCTCCCAATTTTGTAATCACTTGGTTGACGGAGTCACTTAACCAGTAACCTCTCTAAAAGTCACAATTGAAGCCTAATGTCTAAGTGTGCAACGATTCACTTACTTAATGTAGGAATTAGTTTATCCAGTCACTGTTTAGCTGACTCACTGTGTGATTGGCAGTGGTGCAAAGTTGCAAGTAATTCATTACTTAACTTGCTTAAGTAGTTTTCTTCAGTATCTGTACTTGAGTATTTTTAGTTGTTGCAGCTTTATACTTTCACTTCAGTACATTTTAAAGCCAAATATCCGACTGTGTACTTTGTTACATTCTGCACGAGTTTAGTTATGGACTAATGCATGATGGGAAGCCGTGGATTCACAGTGAATATTAAAATGTTAGTTAGCAGCACAGACTGGGCAACATGGATGCACATCTCTCAGTAAATAATTTGTAGCAGATACAGTGAGGGAAAAAATGATTTGATCCCCTGATCCTCCCTAATTTTATTGGTGGGTTTATTTCAACAGTGAGAGACAGAGTAACAAAAAAATTCTGAAAAACGCTGCCAAAAGTGTTATAAATTGATTTGCATTGTGAAGTGAAACAAATATTTGACTGCTCTCTGCAAAACATGACTTAGTACTTAGTATGGTAAAACCATTGTTGGCAATCAGATGTCAGATGTTTTTTGTAGTCGGCCACCAGGTTTGCACACATCTTAGGAGGGATGTCGACCTTCTTCTCTTTGCAGGTCTCCTCCAAATCATTAAGGTCTCGAGGCTGACGTTTGGCAACTCAAACCTTCAGCTCCCTTCACAGATTTTCTATGGGATTAAGGTCTGGAGGCTGGCTAGGCCACTCCAGGACCTTAAAGTGCTTCTTCTTGAGACATTCCTTTGTTGCCTTGGCCGTGTGTTTTGGGTCATAGTCATGCTGGAATACCCATCTCCGACTCATTTTTAATGCCCTGGCTGAGCGATGGACGTTCCTCCCCAAGATTTGACGGTACATGGCTCTGTCCATCGTCCCTTTGATGCGGTGAAGTTGTCCTGTCCCCTTAGAAGAAATACACCCCCGAAGCATAATGTTTCCAGCTCCATGTTTGACAGTGGGGGTGATGTTTTGGGGTCATTCCTCCTTCTCCTAACATGGCGAGTTTAGTTGATGCCAAAGAGCTCGATTTTGGTTTCATCTGACCACAACAAATTCACCCAGTTCTCCTCTGAATCCTTCAGATGTTCATTGGCAAACTTCAGGCCTGTACATGTGCTTTCCTGAGCAGGGGGACCTTGCGTGCACTGCAGGATTTAGGTCCTTCACGGCAGAGTGTTTTACCAATTAATTTCTTTGTATATCTTTGTAGACTTGACAGTTCTTTTGTGTTTCTCCCATTTGCTGACAATGTCACCAACTGTTGTCACCTTCTCACCAAGCTGCTTTGCGATGGTCCAGCCTTGTGTAGGTCTACAGTCTTGTCCCTGACATCCTTGGACAGCTCTTTGGTCTTGGCCATGATGGAGAGTTTGGAGTCTGATTGACTGATCTGTGGACAGGTGTCTTTTATAGAGGTAACATATGTAATTAAGAGCACTCCCTTTAAGAGTGTGCTCCTAATCTCAGCTTGTTACCTGTATAAAAGACACCTGGGAGGCAGAAATCTTTCTGATTGAGAGGGGGTCAAATACTTATTTCATTCATTGAAATGCAAATCAAAAAGTCTGAAAAACACATGCCAAAAGTGTTAGAAATTTTGTTGTTATTCTGTCTCTTACTGTTGAAATAAACTTAACAATAAAATTATATACTGACCATTTCTTTTCAGTGGGCAAATGTTCAAAATCTGCAGGAGATCAAACAATATTTTCCCTCACTGTATTCAGCCAGCCCAGTTCCAGTCCAGACGTCTTTAGCAGATTCCACAGACCCAGGTCAAACACAGGCAGCCTCAGCCAGTACCAGCACGTGACACAAGGACCACACAGATTGGCCCCCAGTCTTATCAGACTTCAACAGGTCTGAGTGCACAGAAGTCTGTTCAAACCAGCACTGTGTTTTTCTAGAAGAGGTTTCTAGTCAGGCTTCTTACAGTGGGAGGATTGTAGTGAGAGCATTGTGGTGTCAGGTGTGACTGTGCAGCAGCTCTGTTGTTGCACTGTGAGTCAAAGCCAGTTTGTGACCGAGTGGTAACCCAGACTTATCCTACTTGTCCTCTTGCGACTCAGTTTTGCTACACATGTCAGAGGTCGCACGCCTCTGGAGCAACGAGGGGTAAAGTGTCTTGCTCAGGGACACAATAGTGGATGTGTCACAGCAGGGGATTGAACCCGGGTCTCTCACACCAAACACACAGCTGTAGTATCTGTACTTTTATGTATGAAAATTTAGTACTTTTTTCACCACTCCTCACCTGTGACAGAGATCCAGCTGGATGGAGACTCTCCATGACCGCTGATGTCACACTTGTAGAGGTCTTCATCAGACTTGGAAACATGGTGGATGGTCATGTGACCTGTAGGCTCAGTCCTGATGAGGGAGCCATCTTTATAGAAACCAGCTGTGAGGTTGGAGGGAGGGGTCTTTGTTTTACAGTGCAGAGTGACATCATGTCCCTCCATCACAGGGAGGACAGGACTCTGCAGGATCACTGGTCCATCTCAACACAGAGACAAACTACAGCATTTCATCATTTACACACAGCTTCATCAACATTAACTCCACAGTCTGATCTTACCAGTGACAGTGATGCTGATGGTGTTACTGGTTGCTCCCTCTCTGGACTCACACCAGTAAACTCCACTGTCCAATGGGATGATGTGGCTGATGTTACAGGAAGAACCACCTGGTCTTCCCCAGCCAGCTCCACACTGAGTCCTGGTTCCTCTGGTTGTGTTCCTCCTCAGCGTCCATCCAGCAGAGCTGTCGTCCTCCTCACAGCTCAAAGAGACAGACTCTCCTTCAAACAGCTGAGAGCTGCTGGGACTCACAGTCAGAGAGGCTGGAGGGGATATGTTACATTTTTAACTAAACGACCAGATGTCTCACAGTGAAAGCTTGACACTTTGTTGGGTAGCTAACGACAGGATATGCTCAACTAACCAGCACCATGTGGTTGTTAACACACTGGGTAATCATAACCTCGCCCACAGCTTGGCCTTCAATGGAACAGCTGTTTTGAAGTAATTAGCTCAGGGGAATGGGCCAGTCTTTTTCCATATTAATTATTTCCAACCAGCCCAGAGAGGTTAGCATTTTAAGTTTAAATCATTAAAAACAGGAGTTGTGATGGTGCAGTGCCCTGTTTTGTACTTCAGACAATCCCCCACTGCCGTTAGCTTCCCACATCTATCTCTGCGAGTGATGGCTCGGAGGGAGCCAAGCTTTGAGTCTCAGGGGAAGTCGCACCTGTCCGGTTGCAGTGTCATAATTTAGATGAGGGTATCTGAAGTACTAATAAACCTGTCAACCATTTAACAATTTCAGTTGTGTTACTTTTTTACCAGAAAGCTTTATGCTAACAGCTTTTGACTGTCAGAGTTGACTCACCTCCGCTGGTCCTGCAGCTCAGCAGAGAGATCAGCACTGAAGAGAAACCAGAGATTTAACATGAAACCAGATCAGACAGAGAACTGGGAAACTTTGAGGAGCTACTGCTCCAAAAATACAGCAATATCTTCCAACCCTAAATGAATGTACTGTGTTTGTGGATATTAAATGTTTAAATAGTATATAAATATAAGAATATCATTTCTGTAATACTTCAGTAAAAATAAAAAGTTAATTCATGCTGAGTTAACAACTGAAGTAACTATGTAAAGATGTGATTTTCTTTCTGTCTGTTTCACACTGAACGAAGGAAGAAAACACAAACATTAAATATGTTGTTGGCTCTGTGATGTTGTTCTATTCCATACTATAACGAGTGGTAATTATTTAATTTCTGCAGCCTAGTAATGCTTGTTACATCAGCTCCGGTGTCTGTAAACAGTTTTGACAGATTGTACTTACAGAGCAGAAAAGATGTCCGTCCCATTGCACCACTTGATATGAAATCACCACTTGTTCTGTCAGTCCACTTAAACTCTCTTCCTTCCTCTTTGTAGGGGAGGGTAGTGACTTTGTGGGTAGGTCATCTAGTTTTGTTTCTTTGCATGCTCAGAGATCATCAGGAGACATGGGGCACAACATACGCTACACAAAGCATTTAATCGCATGCAGGAAATGACAGAGCTGCAGGATCAACATCAAGTATGGTTAATTTAAGAGGTCCTGAGGGTGTATCTGAGATCACTAAGAGCAAGGGCATCACTTTGTGTTCAAAAGTGGTGGACAATACACTTAGCTCACGAGTCGTGATAATGCACAATATTGGCTTCATAAGAACAAGATGCAAATATATTTTAACAGTATTTATTACATATATTTAACAATGAAATAGATTAGTAGTGGGTCTGGGAACTCCCCCAGAAGATTTTGAGCATTAAACACTTAATTTCCTGCAAAATTCCTGCAAAGTGACAATTTAAAATATAAGAAAATATAACAGGAAATAATACAGTAATCAGTAGCTTGTTTTTTGTTTAAGTTACTTTTGTGAACAATAATTTGCATTAAATGTTTTCTTATTGTGCAGATAAAACTTTCTCAAAGCATTTCCATTTGTTATTTAACATTTCTTGTTGCTAGCAATTTTTCAGAACATTTTTAACAAATGCATTCAAAAAGTGATGACAGCTGTGAGACAGAAAAAGTGAGACAGATTCACTAGAAACAAGGATGTTCCTCAGTAGAGATTCTCTCCACTCTGTAAATGTTAGTGTGATAATGATTTCACTTTTTTAAATGTAGAAACACATTTTGTAGAAGCATCAATCAAGCTGTCCTGGTTTCTCTCTTACTTCTGTTTTTGTTGTTGCAGATATCCTGCAGGAACCAGTAAAAAGTGTTTACTGAGCTCCCAGAATGCAGGGTTACTTGTAGTTCCTAGAGTCTCCAAAAGTAGAATGGGAGCCAGAGCGTTCAGCTATCAGGCTCCTCTCCTGTGGAACCAGGTACCAGTTTTGGTTCGGGAGGCAGACACCGTCTCTACATTTAAGAGTAGGCTTAAGACTTTGCTTTTTGATAAAGCTTGTAGTTAGGGCTGGCTCGGGTGAGTCCTGAACCATCCCTTAATTATGCTGCTATAGGCCTAGACTGCCGGGGGATTTCCCATGATGCACTGAGCTCCTCTCTCCTCTTCTCTCTCTCCCTCTGAGTGCAACCTCATCCCATTAATGCATGCAACTAACTCGACTTCTTCCCTCTCCCGTGGTTGTGTGCTTCCTCCTCCTGTCGCTTCCTGCGGGTGTTGCTGGCTCTGGAGCTGTGGAGTCTGGATCTGTGGTTGGGAGTCTCCTGCTGCCCCCGTGTTCCTGCTCGACACCATTTGGCCGCCCAACCTGAGCCATGGTTCTGCTCGAGGTTTCTGCCTCTTAAAAACAGGTTTTTCCTTGCCTGTGTCGCCTAGTGCTGCTCTTGGTGGGAATTGTTGGGCTTCTGTAAATAACACCACAGAGTACGGTCTAGACCTGCTCTTTATGAAAAGCCCTGTGAGAAAACTGTTGTTGTGATTTGACACAATATAAATAAAATTGAATTGAATTGAAAACTAAACTGCGGTTCATATCTGATGTTTAATGAACAGTGTGAGTTCTGTAACATTTACCATTTACATTTGTGCAGCAAAATGATGCAACATCAAGTGTCTCCTTTTATTATTGAGTTTTGCAGAGGTAAGTCATGAGGGAAGGAAACCAAAATAACCACTGTCCTCCTCAATCAGATGTATATGTCTCTGCTGAATGAACATCAAATTGAAATAATTTATTTAAGTGATACTTGTGCATTTCCCAGATGTGCCTCTCCTGAGTATCTCGCACATGCACCTCCTGAACAAGCGTCCACATTCTGAATAATTCTGCTGACATCTGGTGGTTGAAAACTAACTCACACATTCTGTGAATCAACCTCCCTTCCTCGAAATAAGTTTATTTAATTACTCAATCACGTGGTAAATGTTTGGTAACTGGTTAATTGGATAGCCTATTCTCTGAATTTGGGTTTTTTGTGTTATTAATCAGTATATATTTCGTTCTTTGATCATTATTATTATATTAATATCCTAAAGCTGTGCTTCACTGTGGTCTGCTGGTAAAGGTAGCCTAATGGCCAAGCATTTGGACTCATTTGAAGTTCACTGTCTTGCTCAAGGACACTGGATCGCACATGCAATAGTGGATGACCTGTTCCTGAGCCACAGTGGTACATTTCTGTTGTTAATCTCAATATCCGGCTATATGACAGACCTGAATGCACTCTAATGCACTCGGAACTGGGAAATTTCCAACCTCAAACTAGAAAAACTATCCTGAACGCCACTTGAAGTCAGATTTCCTACTTGTGAAGTCGGAGAAAAAAAATTTTACTTCACGAGTAGCAGCTGAATGAGGTCACAAAACAATGTCGGAGCCCATGGAAGCACACTTTGTAAATGGTAAAGCATAAACTAAAAGGCAACAAAACGTATATTTGCATGTGTTTAAATTAAAATAATACATACGATCATATAGTAAAACCTGTTCTGCATGTATATTGATGTATGCCACGGTCAGCCATGGTTTTCGTTCACCTTTGGCGTCATGCACCACCATGCACCTGGAACGCTTTGATGTCGAAAGTTTCAACCGGGGAAATTCCCAATTCCGACCGGTCATGAACGTGCCATAATAGCTCCGCTCTCTTGTAAGTCACGTGATTTACAAGAAAGCGGGTCCGCTTCCAACAACAGCTACACAGCAGGAAGAAGTCATTCTGGTTTCAGCTTCAGCAGGAGCTTCATCAGCTCTGCCGTCATGGCCGCTTTACCATCTGCGCCATTCTTGGCTTTGTTTGCAAGTTCATGGTTTGTTCTGTGTCAAGGTAAGAGGACCGTGTGTGTGTGTGTGTGTGTGTGTGTGTGTTTTATCATAGCCTAAATAAAAACTCACATGACAGTAGACCTCTCAACGTATTTGGTTTTTTTTATTAGCCTACTCAAGGTTTTTAAATGAAAGATGAGAAGTGGATCAGCTATGATGATTTATGGTCTGGGAAACTTCCCGTACCACCTTTGTGTAGCCTACTGAATTAAGAACCTAATTACTGTAGTCCGCACAGTTTATACAATAATTACTAACTTATTATAATTACTGTTACAGTAACTTACTGTAAATTCAATCTTATTTACAAAAAACACATTTGTACAGTAGGCTAGGTTATGCTAAAATATCAAAGGCTTAAAGCCCTCCAGCCACTTTTAACTGCCGTTTTTTGTGAACGTTCTTTCAATTCAATTTGCTTTATTGGCATGACTGTAGAACAATATTGCCAAAGCATCATACATATAACATAACAATCACCCCCATACATTTCGTTAAAGAATTAACGTAGACTCACGGTGTTCCGGACACTTTGCACAGTAAAAGTCCCATAAGAAATCAATCCGCGGAAAGATAAGCTTGATTGGCTCATATGTCTCTGGGGGTATGCCTTACACGCATTTCAAAGTTTGATTGACACAGTTTGGGCAAATGATCTGGGAGAAATTTTGAAAAAACTGCCGAGAAACACGGTGTCCGGAATACGGTGAGGACTCACCGTGTTCCGGACGACTGGAAATTCCAACTCACCGTGTTTCGGACGGGTAAGACGGAGTCATTTCTAATATAAAAAAACCACACATTTGAACAACTATATGATAATGAACCACTCATATTGATCATCCTATTCTGAATAGCGTATTTATTATTTATAAACTATAAACAATGTTAACGTTAGGTCGTCTTTTAACAGGAGGGGGAGAGAGAGACCAGAACACACCAGGAGAGGCACAGCAGTCCAAGTTGTTCACCTTATTTAATGGGTTTTGGTTTATGTTCATCTATTTGTTAATAAAATGTTCATTTATATAACATTAAGTCTAGACAATTTTTTATTGGGTCCTCAAATATGGAATAAACATTTTAACATCGAGGGACAATTACGTTAACTTCACATGTTGTTATGTGCCGCTGGCGCTCAAATTCTTGTCGGACAAAGTGCCTCAGTAAATGTATGTATGCCTTAAAATAGTCCAAATATTTGCCAGTTATAACTCGTAACTATTTTATGAGAGTTTTGGAACGTTTTGGCAATTTTTCTGGTGGGTGTTCATGTTTAAAACCCCATTCTTAGCAGAGGTATGACTCTCCCCTCTTCCTTTTGTCCGGCTGGAAAACCCTCCCCCCGCCATTTTCTGACCAGTCATTGGTGCACGCTGGAAACTCACATTGATTTCTTTTAAATTACAGACTATAGAAAGAAGGGGTTGGTCGGAATCGAAAGAGGAGGAGACAAGGATTACGCAGATGTATATACTGACCATGACCTGGAAGTATTTATTTACAAATTAGCATGATAAGGTCAAGTGTCCGGAATACCGTGATGTCCGATATGGAGTCTACGTTAGAGCGTATCCCCCCATTCTCAAAAAGAGAATGGGGGTGTGGTTAATAGTCGGACGTAATACATTACCATGACAACCAAAAACTGACCGGCTGGAGTGTTCACTAACGATATGCGGCGTTAACATCACTACATTGTAAAGTTTAGTCCACTTTACTGTCTGGCAGGAGCAGCTGTTACTTACCCATGATAGGAACTAATGTGCTCGTATCAGCCGCGTATCCACCGATGCATTGGTAAACATCAGTAAAACGCATGATGCAGACTGTATAGGCCTATAAGATGGTGGCAGGTGAAAGTGCGACGCGTTTTCTGTCCTCTGTCCTCCAACACCGCACGCACAGATGCCATAATGAACATACCTGCTGTAAGTTCTGAGTAAATTACATTATAAATTGGTTAGCTAGCTCACAACGATGTTTATCGGTTTGATGCTCTGATTAACGAGGCGTGACAGTTTTTTAACGAGTTATGACAGTGCGCCTGCGCAAGCTTGGAGAATGACGCATGATTAATGAAATTACTATACTCATACGTCACCACCCGTTTTAACAACTAAGCAACTTTTGCAACTTTGAGCACAAAATTAAGCCATTTGTCAAAAAATATTTGGCGAACTATGTGGTTAATCAACATTGTAAGGAAGTGACTCAGAAAAATATGAAATATCATAGAAATGTCAAAATACACTGGAGGGGGGCTTTAACTCACAGTAACTTATTATAGCCTAATAACTGCTCCTCTAACTTATATTTCAGTACTATTTACAACATATTCATTATATTATTTGTTCAGATATTTAGGGTACAAGTTTTGTAGACTTTGACTCTGGAGGCTGCTGGATATGTTTGTAGCCTCCTAAAGTTTATTCTGACCTGACTTGTGAACAGAGTCTCCCCCTCTGACCTCTGTTCCTCTCCAGCACTGTAGTTTACTGTGTGGACGGATGGACAGCAGAGACCAACATGTGTCCTCTCCCCTCCTGGTGTCTGTCCATGCAGATCCAGCAGCTTTATTCGTCTCTCTGAGAAGTAAAGCAGTTTCATGCTGTAGGGACTCTTTCCTCAGTAGAAGTAGTTCAGACACAGTTTGAGTAGAGGACGGGCAGACTGGGGACACATTTGGAAAACAAGGACAAAGATTCAAAGCTTCTAGGAAATAATAAACTTCACATGTTTAATATTTCAGCTGTTTGTTCAGGCTCAGAAATGCTGATGTCTGTATTCAGATGGGAAATAATATCAATAAGGATCTCCACTTTAAGCTGCAATCAGCGTTGGACGGGCCCTCGCACGTGAAACGAGTCATCGAGTGCCGTGGGCGCGCAGCAGATTCCACAGCTCTGCTCCCGTGGCTCTGAATTTGCAGCACGCTTCGGACGCTGCACAGAGGACTTCAACGTCACTTCCTGTCTCCCCTATGTGGCGCTAGAGAGCATTCGGTAACTATACGTTGTGTCGCACCACGTCAAGTTTGGAACACATGGGGTTTCCCACAGAGCTTAATTCCTGTTGGAAGTAGTGGCGCTATGATTTTAGCTGACTATTGGCGTGTAGATGTGTTCAGGGCGGGACAGTTATCAAGCATGGTACAGATGTGAGCATGTACAGTGAAGTAACAACATTTTCCTGTTTCATAGCGAATCAGCGATTTTGGACACCACGGACACACCGTTCCACGAAAACTCACCATTTGTACAACTTTTAATTTTTAGGGGGTTTAGACTGAACAGCAAAAATTTTAAGTCCATCAGACAAAATCTCTAGGCAGAGGAGTTAAAGTATGGGGCCTGTAAGTGGTGAAAAATTACCATTAAATCTAAAATGGAAATATTTTAGACAGAGACACAACAACAACAATTGGAAATGGCTCAAACACAATTTGTCAAGATGGCAACGGCAATACAGAAAATTATGTTTACTTTTTGTCTCAATACAATCATCAAGATTAGCAGCACGAGGAACGCGTTTCTGTTAGTTGTCACTTGAAGTTGACTGTCTTTAATATTTCTATATGTAAATTATTATATTGATCAAGTAATAAACAGGGTTCCCACGCGTCCTGGAAAACCTGGAAAACCTCGAAAATGAAAGACAAATTTTCCAGTCCTGGAAAACACATGGGAAATGGGGAAAAAAGTAAAATGTCCTGGAAACGTTTGTGTTGTCCTAGAAAATAGTTTACCCTCCTTGTGGATGAACGCAAATGGGTTAAACATTGTACGCATGAATGTCTGTTTTCAGCTGCCTTCAACGGGTAATATTGGGCTGAAGCGCGTGTCTGCTTTCATTTCTGCATGTAGCCAGCACAGCGCCCCACGTGACACAAACCTACCAATATGTACACATTTTGCATAGGAAGTACGCAATTTGACATCTCAGTATGTAGGACTTGCCCCTCTAAACTACGGGCATGTGACAACACGATGCAGCAGCGTGGTGAAGCACTTTCAGCTAATCATTGTAGAAAAGCGGAGAATAACGAGTCTACCGAACCCACAACGTAACATTCCCGTCCCTCTCCTCCTGCCCGCTGCCTCAGCACCGCTCTACTCAATGGCACTGCTCTGCCTCACTCTCTGTATGTTCCCCATTCGCTGCAGTTGGGCTTAAAAAGGTAAACTGTGTGCGTGTAGGCCTGTCGCGATAGTCAATAAATCAGCAAGTAAAATAGCAGTGCATGAACTAAAGTAGAGAATAACTTCTGCTTTAGTAGTGTGGCATTGCAAATAGAGGAAAGCAGGTGGCATTGTGAAAGACAACAATCTTTGCACAACTATAATACAGATATAACAGTATAGGTACAATATCACATCTGTTTCAAAATATATCTCGATATGATAATATCGGTATATCGCCCAGCCTTAGTTGTGATAACTTGATTCGCACTGTAGCAGGTAAAAAAGTCTTGAAAATGTCCTGGAAAAGTCCTGGAAAATCATTTCAAGAAAAGAGTGAGAACCCTGAATAAAATAATCATGTTTAAGCTTGTATGTTAGCACTTAGTCGCCTCACAGCAAGAACGTCGTCGGTTCAGACCCAGGTTGCCCCGGCCTTTCTGTGTGGAGTCTCCATGTTCTCCCCGTGTCCCACCATCCAAAGACATGCAGGCTAGGTTAATTGGTGTTTCCCAAATTGTCCTTAGGTGTGACTGTGAGTGTGAGTGGTTGTCTGTGTATGTGTGGCCCTGCGATGGACTGGCGACCTGTCCAGGGTGTACCCCGCCTTGCGCCCAATGTCAGCTGACATTGTCAGCTCCAGGCCCCCCGCGACCCTGTACGCAGGATAAGCGGTTGACGATGGATGGATAATCATGTATAAATAATGCATTAGATTAAAGAAGGAACTCACAGGGACACGCAACAAAGAGTATCATCCGAGTGAGCTGCAGTGTCACAGCACATGCAGCTTTTATCTCTGTCTCAGGGTCAGAGCCTCATCTCACAAAAGAACAGGATGTCTTTGAAGATTCCTTAAGAGACACTAAATCTGAGTCTGTGCAAAGACACCCATGTCCGAAGAATGTGGTGAATGTGTCTTGACCCCTTCGGACATGGGCATAAAACATCACATCCCTTGCATCCCTTGACCCCATACCCAGAAGGTCGGATGGCCTCAGTGATAAATTACAGAGCAGTGTTTTAAAGGTGTTCTCATGGAATTCCCATTACACAACTCATCGGGAAAAAATGTTGAAAAGATGTTTGAACAGCAGGAAACATTACAAGTCCTGACTGGAGGCTTTTCTCTTTCTGCTCAGGGACACAGGAGCTGAAGGAGACAGTGAAGGCTGGAGAGGACGCCACTCTTCAGTGTCGGGGTCACAGAGGTGCTGACATCACACTGATAAAGTGGAGCAGAACTGACCTGACGTCAGTTGATGGTTATGTCTTCCTCTTCAGAGACGGCTTCCAAAATGAAATCGACCAGCATGAATCTTTTCGTGGTCGAGTGCATCTGACAGATCCAGAGATGAAGGACGGAGACGCTTCTGTGATTCTGAAGAACGTCGAAACCAACGACAATGGAACATACAAGTGTTCGATTATAGAGGGAAACTTAAGACGCAGAAAGAGAGATGCATCTCAGCTCATCAGCACCATCAGGCTGACAGTGACAGAGCCAGGTGAGTGTGTAGAGCTCAGAGTGTCTCTCTGTCTCTCAGGTCAGCGTGTAGAGCTCAGAGTGTCTCTCTGTCTCTCAGGTCAGCGTGTAGAGCTCAGAGTGTCTCTCTGTCTCTCAGGTCAGCGTGTAGAGCTCAGAGTGTCTCTTTGTCTCTCAGGTCAGCGTGTAGAGCTCAGAGTGTCTCTTTGTCTCTCAGGTCAGCGTGTAGAGCTCAGAGTGTCTCTTTGTCTCTCAGGTGAAGCTGCTTCCTGGTAGTTGAGCTGAGAAACATCACAGATCAGATGTTTGTGTTTTAGAAAGATGTTGCTGATGAGACTTTAGAGGAAACAGCTGCTACGAGTCATGTGATCAAAGTGCAGTAGATAATGTCTGACATTCTGTTCACCTGCTGACAGCTGATACCTCACACCTGTTTCTGCTCTGCAGGTCACACAGCTGGACATGTTGGACTAATAGTTAGTCTGACAGGTTTTGCTGTGCTTCTTGTTGCTGTTGCTGGAACGATCGTTAAAAAACGAGCAGAGGAAACACAGCTGACCCAGGAGAACAGACAGAATCCCTGAACCCACCAACATCAGGCTGACAGATCCAGGTGAGTGTGTCGAGCTCAGAGTGTCTCTTTGTCTCTCTGTACCATGAAGCAGGATTTGAGCTCATCCAGGTAACTTCAGGATTAACCCTGGGTTTTTTAGCACTACGGCGGTGGTTCACTTCTTTCCGGGGTAGATCTCCATGGTAACTTATGCTGAACAGCTAACCTGCTCCGGAGCAGGTTGTGTTCCCGATTACAGATCAACTCTATAAACACTGTCCGCCTACTGACCAATCAGCTCTCTGGAAAATGACATCACCACCTGTAGGAGATCCTGTTTCACAGGCTGCTTCATGTTTGTTGATGTGGAAACACTTTAATGCAGCCCAGCATCCTACAGAGACTGAAGTCGGCCACTAAAACCTTGTAGGCTTCTTGTTGTAGCTGTTTAACACGTGACAGTGAGCCGACTCATCGCTTTGAAATGTTTCATGTTTCATATCTGCTCCTTAGTCTGTTTCACACAACCAGTCACAGCTGTTTTCTTTTTATGTGAGAACATATAGTTTAGTAGGATTATTGTAATTAAGTATGCGTTAGTTTATTTTAACCGTTGGTTGCATTTGTTTGTTATATTACAGAGACCTTTTTGTATGTGGGGACGTTTTCAGTAAATGTTGAAATGCTATTATTATTATTGTTACTACTATTATCCTCTTTTATATGAACGTGCTCAGGGCTGGATTTAGAAACCCTGTGTTGACTTATCAGGTTAAAAACCAGCATCATGTGACCGTTTAGCCTGATCGTGGTTGTTAGTATCAGTGAAGCCAGAAAACACAAAGACATCCTGAGCATGTTGAACTTGCTTCGTATTAAAGGCTCCTGGTAGTTGAGCTGAGAAACATCACAGATCAGATGTTTGTGTTTTAGAAAGATGTTGCTGATGAGACTTTAGAGGAAACAGCTGCTACGAGTCATGTGATCAAAGTGCAGTAGATAATGTCTGACATTCTGTTCACCTGCTGACAGCTGATACCTCACACCTGTTTCTGCTCTGCAGGTCACACAGCTGGACACGAGGAGGGAGGAGACAAGGAGGGAGGAGACAAGGAGGAAAATGTTTCACAGTCAGGTGGTGTTCTCGCTCTTGTTGGTGTTGGTTTTATAATCTTTAGAAAGGCTGGACAGAGCGTAATTCAAGAGAAAAGTCTTGATCTTGGCTTATTCATGATGTAACCATCTGTTTCTGCTCAGCTTTCCTCGATGCAGCTTAAATACCATAAACATTTATACATGTAATCAGGGATGGGCGGTATTAAGACACATGTATTTGAACTGTGTATTTCAAATTAAGTAGGACATTGTACATTTTTATTTACGGAGCTCTGAAGAGTCACAACGAGAATATCTGAGGACTACTTTGGCGTTCCTTGACAATACTGTTCTTCATCCATCCCTTCTGAGCCAGTGTGGATCAGCTCATTTAATTGAACTTTGAACAGTTCATTAAAGGCCCCCTCCAGTGTATTTTGACATTTCTATGATATTTCATATTTTTCTGAGTCACTTCCTTACAATGTTGATTACCCACATAGTTCGCCAAATATTTTTTGACAAATGGCTTAATTTTGTGCTCAAAGTTGCAAAAGTTGCTTAGTTGTTAAAACGGGGTGGTGACGTATGACTTTAGTAAATTCCATAAGTCATACGTCATTCTCCAAGCTTACGCAGGCGCACTCTCATGCCTCGAAAAAACTGTCAGGGCTCATTCAGAGCATCAAACCGTTAAACATCATTGTGAACTAACCAATTTATCATGTCCTTCACAAAAGCAGCGTCGCACTTTCACCTGCCACCGTCTTGTATACAGTCTGTAACATGCATTTTACCGACGGCCGTTTTACCAATGCATCGGCGGAGACACCCCCCACCTCCGCGGTAAAGTAAGTGCACCATAAAATGTAGCGGGAGTTATCGTGTGCAGCGCGTGACAGGACCATCGACTGTGTGATTGATAACAGCTGATGCGCACATTAGTTCCTATCATGGGTAAGTAACAGCTGCTCCTGCCAGACAGTAAAGTGGACTAAACTTTACAGTGTAGTGATGTTAACACAGCATATCGTTAGTGAACACTCCAGCCGGTCAGTTGTTGGTTGTCATGGTAATGTTACGTCCGACTATTAACCACACCCCCACTCTCTGTTTGAGAAAGAACGGTCGCCAAAAACGGCCGTTAAAACTGGCTGGAGGGGGACTTTAAGCTGGTAGAGTATCTGGACTCAACAGTCACAATATTCACAGTGCATCTCTCTCACTTTAAATTAGAGTAAGGCAAGTTTATTTGTATAACAAGGCAATTCAAAGTGCTTTACACCAAGCATAAAAGCTACATAGGGAAATTGAAAAAATACACGTTGCAATATCATTTTGGAAAGCGTGAAATAGAAAATAAAAACAGGATAATAAAAAAATATTAATAACAAACATGCTAAAACAGGAAAAAAAGGACGTTAAAGTTCAGTGCCAATCTATGGATTTAATAAAAGGCAGTGGTAAAAAGAAAAGTCTTAATTTAAAAGAACTGAGTTTCAGAGTATTTGTAATTTTATTTTAAGACACATTTTGATGTATCTTTGCCCATCGCTGTATGTTCAGTATGTATATGTAGCTATTCTGTGTTGATCAGAAATGTGACTAGATCTTTATTTTGCTTGTGTTTAAATCAGCTGACTTTGTATCAAAAGAAAAGACTTTAAGACTCAAATTTTACTGTTTAGGAAAATATAAAGTAAAAGTCCTTCTTTCAAAATGTGACTTAAGTGAAAGGTCACAAGTTTTACCTAAGTGTAACTACGTTACATAATGTTGGCAGGTAAATCTAAATGCTTCAGGTAAAATATTAATCTGCAGAGTAACATGTTAACACTCTGAACATGTTTTTATTCAACAATGTATTTTTTTATTTCAATGTTGCCAATAAAGCTTCTGTGAAAGAACCTACAGATGTCAGATTATCGTGATTTTCCACCAGTTGTTCACCAGAAATGAATGAATGAGTTCCTCTCCAAAGGATTTTTAAATCAAGCTGAAGCTCATTAACTTCTTTAACTGTGACTCTGAAGCTGAGAGAGGAAAGTCAGTTTGGTTCTAAATGTCTGTCTGGGCCTGTCCCTGTAATCTGAGAACAAAATGGCGGATCGTGTTATGAAGCAGCTCTGAGCTCATTTTAACTTCACCATCCCCCACTAATGTCTCAGTCTGAATCAGGATGTGAGTTCAGTTCTTCCTCTTTACTGCTGGTGGGTAGAAACTGTCATGAGAACAGACTGCTGCTGTTTTATTCATTTACATCTGAAGTTTTATATCAAACACCAAGTTGAGAGTTCAGATCTTCTGTTTCTGTCAGACTGAACTGAACTCTTCATGAACAGAAACATGATCTGCTGCTGTGGGCAGAATCACATTGAATAGCTTTGATTGTCTGCTTTGTGTTTGTGGTCGTGACTATGATGGTGTTTCACATGACAAAAGTCCCCAGTAGTTTTTCCCCTGCAGCAACACGTTACACTCAGATGTTCTGCTGTGATGAATTTCCACAAAATAAAATGAACAGTCTGACTGCAGCTGTTAACATGGAGGCTGTTGTTCCTCCCACAGAGCTCAGTCTGTACAGCAGCTGCATGTGAACAGGATCAAACAGATTGTCTCCTGAGCAGAGTCTCCACTCGACTGTCATTTAGGACCTTGTGTCTGGATCAGGATCACTGAAACCTGATCTCATCATTTATTTAAACACCTTGTTGAAATGTCACCTTGTGGCTGCTGACTGGTTTTCTCTCAGGGTCGTGTTTGTATCTTTCAGTCCAGTCGTGTTTGTGTTTAAATAAGAGTCAGTGTGACCAACAAGGGAACTTTTCTGTCTCATGACCTCTGATCATATCCATGAAAACACAAATTTTTTTCTTTTCTGTGAATCTGAATGAATGAGTGAAGTGAGTCTAAAAGTTTGAGTGTTTGAACCTGTTGGTACATGTCTCATTGCGCCTGGAGCAAACACACCACGCCTCAGTTTAATTTAACATTTCAGCTGCTGGTTTTAACAACACAGTTTCTCACAAAAGTGAGAACAACCTCATATTTTTGTGAATATTTGATACATTTTCATGTGACAACACTGAAGAAATGACTCTTTGCTACAGTGCACCACTACACAGCTTAGTGGTGCTTTCAGGGACATGATGTAAGTTGTAAAAGATGTAAGATGTATGTTGCAAATACAGAGGAATTATCGGCAGATGAGTCACAGGTCAAACTAATTCAGTTTAGACTGCACATAAGGGACCACATTTTAGCATTTAGCAGTGAGTCACTGAGCTCTGTAACTCTCTGTCTTCCTGTGAGCAGCAGCAGGAAAAACTCGTCTCCCTCATGATACAGTCTGCAGGAGATAAAAGACTGATTTGAATCCCAAATATGGAGGCAAAGTGTTGCAGCTGCTGTTAAACTCAGAGCTGATTTGTTCGCTTTAAAAAGGAAACATGATGCTGATCATAGTTTAGTTTCATTTCTCTTCCAGACTTCACGCCGCCTCATGTCCTCCACCCTTCATACTTACTGAGCAGCTTGAATGTTTGATCTCTGAGTCAGTTTGAAAATGGATCCACAGATGTAAATGTATTAAGACATTAAGTGTTTAAACATAAGTCAAGAGGCAGCTGTTTGTGGGTCGCATTGAACATTACGTCGCAGCAGTTGTGTGTGGCGTCGCTGTGACAACCAGCGACATTGAGAGTACTACCTCTGTGTACAGGCCTACTCATAATGGAAAAATGGCAAAAGTCCCTCCAAGCTGTCCTCGATTAGAGGGACAGGCCCAGACCGACAGTTTGAGCCATCAGATCTCATCTCTCAGCTCCAGAGTTACAGATAAAGTTACTGATTCTGGTTTGATCAGGTTTTTATTGACTCTTGTTTCATCTGCTGGATAAAAACGGCCATTGTTTCAAAAAGTTCTGGTTTTCCACCAGAGAGAACCAAGTTCGCCCTGTAATTTTCTGTAGGCTATATTTATAGACTACACCCTTTTTATACATCTGTAAATCTAAAGTTTCACCTTAATGAAGGCTTCTGTCTCTGTGAGTGTGACTACAAACAGTTACACCCCATGATGATCAATAACTGATCACATCAGGATATTCTGATAAAACCTCTTTTCCTCTGGACTGTTGGAGTGAACCATCTCTCTGATTCTAGAAACCTCAACTCACCTTTTATTTATTATTTAAACACCTTGTGTGAAAATTTCACCTTGTGCAGCTGACTGGTTTTCTCTCTCAGTCTCTTTCATTTCTTTAAGTCCTCCTCCTGATCAACAACTGCTGGATCAGGATCACTGAAACCTGATCGTGTTTACTGTGTAAATAAGAGTCAGTGAAGCTTGGTGGGAAAATAGATTTGCAATTCTTCTGCCACGTGTTTCCTGGTTGCCATAGAGACAGACCAGAGGAAGTTAACTGGCTGCTGACCACAGAGCGAGAGAGGAAGCTGCTCTCAGCCTGACACACAATTATTAAACTGAGAAAGACTCTGTGTTACAGAAATTTTCGGTTTAAGTGTCTCCTGACGTCTGCTGAAGTTTTTAAAATGTCCGTGGAAAGTTTTTAAAATACTGATCTCACTCATCTTTTTTATTCTCCAGCTGTTTGAGTCTCAGCTCCTGGTTTTCTGAACAAAATACAAAAACATTTCATATTCACTTATTTAGGTTTTAAGGTCAGCAGGTAGTTTTATTTATTCTAGATGATTCTGTGTTTGTTTCTCTTAAAGCTGAGCGCAGTGACCTGAATATGATGGTGACACATGATGACACACACAGAAAACACACATTTATTTAACATTAAACATGATGTCTGTCTGTTGGGAACTTTCTGATCACATAACAGCATCATCATCTAAATGTGACCTGACCAGTTTTCTGGCCGTCAGTTTGAAAGTCAACACCCCATTGTTTTCTGTTCCTGCTGATAAAACAAAGAATTCGCTCAGGGGAAGACAGAAAAAACAGACGAGCAGCAGCTCAGAGTCACAGTAATAATTCAGTTCAGGCTCCACATAAGAAGCTTAAATTAAAAGTTTAACTTTGTGTCTGTGAGCAGCAGCAGGATAAACTCCTCCATCATGATAAAGACTGATTTGAATCGCAAATGTGGAGGCAAATTCTTTCAGCTGCTGTTGAACTCAGAGCTGATCAGGAGCTTCAAATTCTGACTGATTCTTTCACTTTAAGAAGGAAACATGATGCTGTTGCTATGTTTAGTTTACCCGCTTCAAGAATCCACCTGGCTGTGAGCCAAGTAACTCAGTACAAAGAGGTTTCATTTCTAATCGCTCTGGAAGGTTTCTCAGAAAACAAAACAGAAAGTTGAAATTCAGAATCTTTTACTGGACTTTTTCTGCAGTTTGAAGCTAATTTAAGCTGAAAAAACTGAGAAATAAAGATTTATAAAGCAGGAAGTGTTTTGTTACAACAGAGGAGCCTCGCGTCCTCCAGCCTCCATCTTGTTGTTTACTCTCTCTGCACACACTGTTTTATTCTTGTTAATAATTTACAGAACAGTTGACTTGTATAAAGAGATCATGTTGTTCATTGTTGCTTAAATATACAGTATGTATGTGCATGCTGTTATTTGTCACCTCATTCTAATAGTTCTGCACACTGGAGACGTTATTATGTGCATGAGGGTGTGGCTGCTGCTGTCGTTGTTTTACAACATGTCGCCATCTTTATGAGTCTTTTCCCAGAAGAACCTGAAAGTGACTGTGAGATGTTTTAGATAAAATAACCTGCAGGAACTGATCTGAAGTTTCTTGTTTTCCTGCAGACGGACAGATGCAGTGAAACAGTTTGTCACACAGAAACTTTGCAGGACGCTGACTTTGTGTCTTTGTTGCTGACACAGTTCTGTTTTCCCGTGAAGCTCCTGTGCTGCCCCCTGCTGGCTGTCTGACTGCATGTTTATGTGGAGTTTACCCAGAGTGCTTTACAAAGTGCGTCTCATTTCCTGATTGGCTAAATGTTCATATCATCAGTCAGTGATTGGCTCAGCTGCTGCACTGACTGCTCAAAGACAGAACAAACATTTAGCATTTCTCCAACAACCAGACTGATTTATATTTAATGTTTCCAACATGTAAACGAGTGTGTTGCACATTTTAAACAAATTACAGTTGTTTTAAAATAAATAAGACTTTCCAGCAGGGAGGGCGGCGCCCTACAGGACTGTAGACACACAACATATCATTAAATAAATCATGCAGAGGTCTGAGGACCAGTTAGTGAGCAGCAAACCAGCAGCTGGACCTCAGTGGTTGGACTGGTGTGAAGGTGTGAAGCTGGACCTCAGAGAAGAGTAGACGGCCTCTGGCTCTGCTGGAAGCTCTGAACACAAACAAACAATTCAAACGTTACTAAAGATCACGTTTATTAAAAGCTTTGGTCAGACCTCACCCTCCAGTCATTTTCTCTTCTCTGTTTAAAGAACACCGTGTCGTTTGTCTGAACTCGCTGCTTATCATCTAACTTATCAGCATGTTGCATCAGCTCTGACAGCAGCTTTACCTCTCGTCCTGCTCCCTCTGATGGATATTTGTCCATAACTGACGTCTTTAGTTTTTTTCACTGCTGCATAAACTGCATGTGGATCCGTCTCTGGAAAAGAAAACAATGTTCATGTCACGATCCTGTCCTGTGTGCTGGGTGTTTGGGTTTTTGGTTTTTGGGTTTGTGTTTCTGCATGTTAGTCTTGTCGTCTGTTCTGTTTAGTTCTGAGTTTATTCCTGTATCTGTTAGTCTGTGTTTTGGTATTTTCCTGTTTTCAGTTCTGTCACTGTTTAATGTATCAGTTACTTACTATCTGTCTTGTCTAGTGTTTTAGTCCCCAGTCCTGTTTTCCAGTTGGTTCCGTCTCTGTTCGTACGCCGTCCTGTTTGTCAGTTGTCATGTTTCTGGTCTTGTGTTCTGTTAGTTCAGTGTCGCAGTTCATGTCTTACAGTTTACTTCTGGTCTGTGTTATTTTGCCCCATGTCTACCTGAGTTCTGTTTAGTTCCCATCTTCAGTCTGTGTTCCTTGTATTTATTTGTGATCTGTTTGCTGGTGTCTGTTCCTCCTGTAGTTCCTCTGTTCCTTTTGCTTTTCCACTAAATACCTTGTGTTCCAGTTAATGTATGGTCTTGTGTTTTGCATCTGTGTGTGTGTCTCTCTCTTTCCCCATGCTGTCTCTCTACCTGCCTCGTTAGCCCTGATCCCACTCACCTGTTTTGCTCCCGCCCTGCTCGTTAGTCCCGTATGTGTATATATACCTGGTGTGTCTGTTTTGTCCTTGTCCGGTCATTGTTCTGTGTGCAGTTGTCATAGTAAGTCACCGTGTGTTCCAGTGTTTTGCCATTGTTGTTCTGTCTCGTCGCATGCCCTGCCCTGTCTATCGTTTGTTGGAGTTTGTTTTTTGAGTTTCTCTTTTGGATTGCCAGTTTTGTTTTTGGAGTTTGGATTTCTGTTGGCATTACATTTTGGACTCTGTTTATCAGCCACTCAGCCCGTAAGTGAGCTCGCCTTTTGTTTCTGAATAAACCCTTCGAACTTTACCTGCTCCGCCCTGTCTGTCCTGCATTTGGGTCCTCACCTGCACTGCCCTGCACTCCACACTCACTACCGAGCGTGACATTTCATACAAGGGCTGTGACAGCACTGTAAGTGTGTCTACAGCTGGAGCTGCTGCAGTAAACTAATGAATATCAAAACTACTGCGTTTAAAATAATCTCATTATCTTTATTATTCTCTAATAATATTCTTTGAATAAATGAAAGTGATGACAGAGGGCCGATTCAGCTGGAGGTTATTTATGAAGCTGTAAACTGGACAAACGCAGAGCTGCTTGTTTTAAAACCACTGGACACAGTTCATTTTATTCTCCAACAGTGTTTCAGCACAAAACTTTAAAGTGAGTAAAGAGTCAAATTAAAGTTAAGAAGGATATTAAAGGCTCAGGTGGCATTGCATTAATAACACTATTTAACTACCTTACTGTACTGCTTACAGTATCAACCTGCTGTCACCTCCAACAGAAACAAACATCATTTACTAATAATCTCTCTGTTGGCTCTGTTTTTTTGTCTCCACCAGCTCCTGAGGGAAATATCTGGCTCTTTAGCTGCTCGATGCTCCAATTTAAACATCTGAGTGAGCACTGGAAACAAGAATAATATTAAAATTTATCAAAATTGTGGTGAAATTTGGACAATTTAGTGTTTTACAGATGTTTGTCAGGACTCTGGACGCCCAGCTTTAAAACAGACAAACCGTATTTATGATTGTGCACACGGCCCCTCAGCAGTCTGCACAGCGGTGCTCTGAGCTAAATGTATCAAAAACTATACACCTCCTCTTTTGATCGTCAGTCTTTTTTGATAAGGTTTATCCATTTATTCCTAAATTAAGTCAGGAAAACGTTGAAATATGTGAAAGTTGTTTAACTATGAGTGAACTGGAAGCTGTTATACATAAAAGTCCATCCAATAAAAGCCCTGGTCCTGATGGGTTCCCATTTGAATTTTACAGAACTTTCTGGGAGGACATTAAAGATATGGTTTTGGCTGTTTTAGAGGAATGCATGGAGAAAGGAGAGCTAAATGAATCAATGAAACAAGTCCTCATTGCCCTTATCCCTAAGCCAAAAAAAGACACTCTGTATTTACATAATTGGCGTCTAATATCCTTACTAAACTCAGATTATAAACTGCTAGCTTCCCTATATGCTCAAAGACTTAAACCCTGTCTGAGTGAAATAATAGCACCTGGCCAGTCTGGCTTTATGAAGGACAGACATATAAGTAATAACATCTGTTTAATCCTAGACACATTAGATTATTCAGAACTAATTAATTAAGAAGCAATTCTACTTTTCTTAGACTTTTACAAGGCCTTCGACACTGTGGGACATCCCTTCATAAGTGAATCTCTGCTTCATTTTGGATTTGGAGAAAAATTCATAAAGATGTTAACACGCTTTATAAAAATATCATTAGTTAGCGGTACTTCACCTCGTTTTAATGTTAAAAGATGCATAAGACAGGGATGCCCAATATCTCCATTCTTATTTTTAATCGCTGCTGAACTTATTAATTTATACACTATATACTGCTCAAATATTGAAGGAACACAAATAGGTGATAATAACTTAATAATTAGTCGACTAGCGGATGACACCTGTCTCTTCCTAAAAAATGAAGGTCAAGTTCCGATTATATTGGAGGCTTTAAAGTATTTTTCTAAGGCATCAGGTCTTACGATTAACCAGAGTAAATGTGAGATATTAACAGTGCTGATAAAACATCCATGAGTGGCATAAAGGTAAAACATTCAGTGACATATCTTGGTGTTTCATAGATAAATCTGCATCTGAGAGAGTATCTACTAACTTCTTGCTCAAAATAGAAAAAGAAAGTTTTTAGTTGTTGGCTGCAGAGAGACCATACAAGGTCGAGTGTTACTGTCAAAGGCTGAAGGTATTTCAAGAATAGTATAAGCTGCCATTTCACTGTATGTTGACCCAAAGACATGTAAAGCCATTGACTCGCTTTTATTTAACTTCATATGGAAAAACAAAACTGAGTATGTGAAAAGGAAAACGTGTATTAGAAGCTCCTCTGAAGGTTTAATGCACCAGACTTTCCAACTATTAACCAGATTTTCAAGATTAATTGGATTAAGCAGTGTTTGTCTAAAGGCAGGTGTCAATGGTTTTACATTCCTAATTTGTTATTTGTTAAGTGTGGTGGTCTACAATTTCTATTATCTTGTAACTATAAATGTACCAAACTGCCCCTCTGACTTTCATAAACAAGCTCTTGAAGCATGGAGAACGGCTTTTAAATACAACTTGTCCCCACATTCATGCATATTATGGAACAACCAACATGTATTATTTAGAAACAAGTCCAGGTACATAAAGGAGTGGATCGATAAGGGTGTTATATTTATTCAAGACGTACTTAATGATAGAGGCGAATTTTGTGAACATGAGGATTTTGTCCGTAACAAGGGTTTGGATATTTCTCGAAAAGAATATCATAATGTTTTAAAAAGCATCTCCAAAGTTACTATTCTTACTTAAAGGTGCATTGAAGGGAGAGATCCCCAAGCTCACACTTGGTGGGAAAGATCTTTTTAACCGTATGTGTGATAATCGTCATATCAGAAGAGCACTGACCTCTGGTCATAGTGATTTTCCCAAGTCGGTTCTCTTATGGAAGTTACACTTCCCAGAACTCTTGGCAGAGGATGTCTGGTCGGATTCTGACAAATTCCTCATTCCAAATAAAATAAAAGAAGTCCATATGAAAATCTTGCATAGATACTATCCCTGTAATAAATTGGTAAACAAATTTAAACAGATTTTTCTCCTTTATGTACTTTCTGTAATCTAGAGGCTGAATCTATTAGTCATCTTTTCTTTAATTGTACTATCAAGGATTCTGGATAGAAGTTGCTTTGTTGATTTTTCGGAGCTTTAATACGTTAGTACCTAAATTAGAAGACATGGTCTTGTTTCTAAACTGAAAAACTGACTCCCAATCCATTGATAATGCTGTCAAATTTCTATGTGTTGTTGGTAAATTTCACATCCATGAGGCTAGATCGCTTCAAAATACTCCCTTTCCGTCTAAAATACCTTTAAACAAAAAAGCTATTAAAACCTCTCTATTAATTAGCAAATTACTACATAAAGAATCTATCAATACATAGGCTCTACATTACTTTATATCTCCCTCGTACAACCTTATGTATTATTATTTTTCTTTTTTTTAAATGTCTTTTTTATTAATGATATTTACTTTAATGGCCTACACTTATGTTTGTCCCCCTTTGTTTCTTAATCAAAATATTTGTATCACAATATCTGCTAACAAATGTATAAATGTTACTGGTGATTCTGTGGTTATTCGATGCTTGTTGATATGTTTTTGATTAATAAAGACTGGAAATTAAAAAAAAAGGTTCAAAAACAGGAGGCGCACAGAAAATAGCTTTTTAGTTGAATTTAGAGAAAAGCAAAGCGCTGAGTTTTAATCATGTATATGCTGAATATGTCATTAATATCGTAAAAAATATCAAAATAAGATTACATGTAACCAGTGTTTGTAAAGAACATAAAGATCACCTGTGTCCACTGATGACTTTCACCTGATCAAATGTGATCTCACTCTACATTTACAGTATTTTTCAAAATGTTTCGTGTGTTGCACTTTTGTCAGTGATCACAGACTCAGCAGAGATCTGCTAACCTTGCTGCTGTCTCAGAATCTCTCATCAGCACTGAAATATCTGAAGGATTTTTAACCTTTAAATGTTTTACTGAAAAACATTTGATGAGATCCACGATTGGGACAAAAAATGTGTTTATATTTTGTTCAGAACACTTAAACAATTATGCTGATTTTTTTTCCTCCTCAATTTTATTATGAGTTTGTTTGGAACAGGTTTACAGTCACAATTTATAACGTTTCTCTGATAAAACATTACTCTGTCAACATGTGATCAAAAAGAGATTTAAGAGAATACTTTAAATCATGCTCTGACATCTGCCCGCTCCACCACAGGGTGGCGCAACACACAGTTCCTACTGCCTTATCACTTCCTGCAGTGCAGCACAGACTCCACCTGCTCTCTCAGTGTGAACATTAAGATATTGATTCGGCACAGTCACAGCAGCACACGGACATCACCTCCTCTCTAATGGAGAAGTTTGTGCTCCTGTTGGTCCTTCTGTCTCCAGCAGCTTCTGGTAAAGATGAGATCTTATTATGAAAAGATAAAACTTTTTTATCAGTGTTACAAAATAATGTCATCTTGTTCTAGATGTTCAGATGTTTGAAAGATAAAATATTTACTTTGCCTCTTTTTTTGGAGTTCATGGGTTTAGGAAGGTGTAAGAAAAATGTAGGAGCTGTTTCTCATGAAATAGTTTGGTCAGTGTCCTGTATTTATAAGAAGTAGGCTACAACGTATTTTCTTACTGAATATTGTTTTGGTCTTTAATAAATATTTTACTCAATTACTCAGAGTGATCATACACACTGTCAGACTGTTTGGATTAATGGCGCGTTCGAGACTGGTCGGAACTGGGATATTCCCCAGTTGAAACTTCCGAATTCTGACCTCAAAGCGTTCCAGGTGCATGGTGGTGCAGGACGCCGAAAGTGAACGAAAATCATGGCTGACCGTGACAAAGTGTGCACACAGCTGCACCCTCAGCAGTGCTTTAGGTGTTAATTAAAAGGATGGCAGTTTAACTGCAACACTGACATATAAGCCCATATGTAGGTTCCCCTCTGACTGTACAAGTTGGTAGCCCTGAAGTCAGTCAATGTTGTAGGTTGCACTTCCTAATGTTTTGGCATTTTTAACAATAACTTTTATGCAGAAAAGATGACTTTATGAGATTCTTTACTGTAACCAGCTACCGTATTTGTAAAACATATTTCTACATCATTATACATGCAGAACAGGTTTTACTGCATGATCGTATTTATTATTTTAATTCAAATACATACAAATATACGTTTTGTTGCCTTTTAGTTGATGGTTTACCATTTACAGTTTGTGCTTCCATGGGCGCTGACATTGTTTTGTGACGTTATTCAGCTGCTACTCGTGAAGTCGGGGTATAATTTTTTTCTCCGAGTTCACAAGCAGGAAATCCGACTTCAAGTGGCGTTCAAGGATAGTTTTTCTAGTTGGAGGACGGAAATTTCCCAGTTTCGAGTTGCCAGAAACGCAGCATTAGTGCGCAGTTTTGAAAAAGGCGTGTTGCTTAAATAAGCTGTGAAATGGATGGAGGGACAAACAGAGGGGCGCAGGGTGTGATTTGAGTCTTATCAAATTTCAAACCTAGATGTTGACGTAGAGCAGCAGAGACTGTTTAACATTAGAAAGTTTTACATTTGTAAAAGCTTGTTTGTGTTTTTGTTTAAGAAATGCAGACTTTTAAATAACATCCGCCATTATATCAGAGACTCCTGAATAATGTTTTATTTATTAAATTGTGTTGCTATTTGATTGGCTGGATGAAACAACAACAAACAAACAGATGTCCTGACGTTACTGTGACTCTGAAGCAACACGTCCCCTGCCCTGTCTCTTTAAATTATTTTGAGCCTGTGACCTTGTCTGAACTGATCGATATCATCCATGAAGCCTACTTTTGCTCCTACGGACAGTGTCCCCTCCCATCTTTTAAAAGAGGTTTTAGATGTTGTTGCTCCTAGCCTTTTGTTTATAATAAATAGCTCTCTTTTAAATGGATTTTTTCCATCCACTTTTAAACATGCTGTGGTTCGGCCTCTTATTAAAAAACCCAATCTTGATCTTATGGATTTTAATAATTTTAGGCCCATTTCTAATTTATCTTTTATCTCTAAAATATTGGAGAAAGTCATTTTTTCTCGACTCTCTTCATTTTTAGCTGAAAACAATGTGCTGGATAACTTTCAGTCAGGTTTCAGGATACATCACAGTACAGAAATGGCCCTGCTTAAGGTATTAAACTATTTATTGCTGTTTGGTGACTCTGGAAATTGTGCAATTCTACTCTTGCTTGACCTCAGCTCAGCTTTTGATACCGTTGATCATGACATCCTCCTGGATCGCCTCCAGCAAGGGGTTGGTATCCGGGGTGCCGCGCTACAGTGGTTTCACTCCTATTTGAAAGATAGAACCTTTTCTGTTAGCTTTGGTAACATTTCCTCTTCTTCAGCAGCAATTATAACATAATATATTTTACCATTGCTATGCTGATGATACACAGCTGTACTTACCTCTGAAGCCAGGCGATTCAAAGTCCTTACAGTCTATTTACAATTTTCTAAATGATATTTAGCGTTGGATGGCAATCAACTTTCTCCAACTAAATGAAAACAAGACAGAAGTGATTTTATTTGGTTCCCCTAACTTAACTGAGGAATTATCAAAAAATTTGGGCACCATGTCCATTAATGTACAACCCTTCGCTAGGAACTTAGGGGTTATCTTTGACTCAGCATTAAAATTCGACAAACATATAAACTCTGTTGTAAAAGGTTCCTTTTTTCATTTAAGGACCATAGCAAAACTTAAACCCATTCTCTCTGTTAAGGACCTTGAAACTGTCTTGCATGCTCTTATATCCTCTCGAATTGATTACTGTAATTCCTTGTACTCTGGCATCTGTCATTCATCTTTATCACGCTTGCAGCATGTTCAAAATGCAGCAGCCGGATTACTAACTGGTACAAGGAAGAAGGACCATATAACCCCAGTATTGGCTGCTCTTCATTGGTTACCAGTCAAATATAGAATTGATTTTAAGGTGCTGCTAATTGTTTTTAAGGCATTACATGGTCTGGCCCCATCTTATATCTCAGAACTCCTAATGTTTCATCACTCCTCCAGAACCCTCAGATCATCAAATCAATCCCTCTTAGCCATCCCACAGTCTCGTCTGAAAACAAAGGGTGACCGTGCCTTTTCAGTGGCGGCCCCGAAACTGTGGAATAATCTACCCCCGATTATTAGATCATCCCCCACCATCCATACTTTTAAGTCTCGACTTAAAACACATTTGTATTCTTTGGCGTTTGAGTTTGTTTAGGGGCACCTGTGCTTGTGTCTCTATTTATGTATATTGTTTCTAACTGTGTTGGTTCTACATAACTTGTCCAGCACTTTGGTCAATTCTGGTTGTTTTTAAATGTGCTTTATAAATAAACTTGACTTGACTTCACTTGACGTAACCTGCTGAAACACATGTTTGTTTTCTCTGTTTTGGTCCCTGAAGCCATCAAATCAAACAAAGATGAACTTTAAAGACACTTTTGCTTCTAATAAAATCAGCAGAGAATTAAACAGAACAGATTAAACTTTACAAGTCATCAGTTTTGATCACATCACAGAGTCCATCCTCACCTGGTAGCTGCTGCCACTGACAGGGACAAATGTACACATCATTTTCTCACAGAGAAGAGAAGATATTGACAAGAGAGATCAGAATCAGTTTTATTTCCAGGTATGTGTTCATACAGGAGGAATCTGACTCTGGGTTGTACATTTTGCTCACAATGGCCCTCATTTATCATTGTTGAGTAGAAACGTGCATATTTTTGTGCGTGAGATTATGCTGACACTGCTCTCAGCGCCTGATTTATCAATGAGTGCGCACCCTGGCATTTCAGGTGTACGCACCACCTGGTGTTGATAAGTGCGTCATTTTAATGAAACGCCCTCAATCAGGCACGCGCACACATAGATATCAAAAGCGACTTCAGCATCTGCCCTTTTTCTTCCTTTAGAGAAAGTGCCCTTTTTTCTGGGATGTTTTTTTCTATTTTTTAGAAATGAATATACAGTTTATTTATTGCCGTTCCCAAAAGATTCCTTGTCAAACAAATATATATAGGGGAAAAAATCTAAATAGCCTAGGCGAGCAGGTCGGAAGATTTGTGGAGACTTTGTGGAGTTCCGCCCTCTCTCTCTCTCTCTCAGCAGTGTTTTTCTTGGCTTGTGTTTTAGTGTCTGTGTATGGAGGACCAGCTCTATCATTTAAAAACAAATACAGAAATAAATAAATGCTCAATAAATATATAAGCATACAATTAATTGCCCCAAAAAATAAACAATAAACAAATAAATTTAGGTAGAAATTAAATTATACAGTGAGACATAAATGTATAGATCTCTTTTAATTAGCTTCCTTATTTATTCACCTTTGTAATAATTACCTTATTTATTTATTGTCCGTTATAATCTTCAACTTTATTTATTAATTACTACTTTTTTAGGTATTTATTTATGTGCATGTTATAATATTTTTGTCTGTTTTATTCTTCCTTTGTATTTTTTTACCCTATTTATTTCTTCAATGCTATTTATTTCTGCCTGTCGTTTTTACATTTCTGTATGCATTTCTGCCTCATTATGCAAATGAGGAGGGGCTGTGTCTTAAGGGGTCAACTTCTGCCCATTGGTTGGTTAGCATTTTACTGCATCGGTCGAATCTACATGGCTTACATGCCACTAGGGGCATTTATTTGCAGATCTCACTTTAAACACATTCTGCACTCTGATGTCATCCAGAGTGGGAAACACAAGGAGCAACAATCAAACACAAACAGAGACACAACCAGTTTAATCCAGTTCAGAGAGCAAACAGGTTGTCTGGCCCTGAAGACTGAGCTTCCATTTGTTTAGAAAACTGACTGCTCAATAGATTTCGACTGGTTGCAGGTTCACATCAACAAAGAAGAAGAATTACAGTATCACAGAAACAAAGGACACGTTTGTCAGATGGAGGGTAAAGAAATGTAAAAATAGGAGAACAAGGAGGAAGAAAATATATTGCAAAGAGCAAAGCAGATAATTTCTGATCAGTTTTGAGCTGCTATGATAGAAAATGTTTTCATTCATCAAAAGACAATGAAAATTTGATTTGAGGTTAAAAATGTTCTTCTCCCTGAGAACTACATGTTGTTAGTTTTTTACTGACTGTTTGATTGTGTTTATCATTTTGATCACTTTGTGTTATGATCTGAGAGCAGCGTTTGGTTTTGAGCACAGGTAAAACTGTTTAGAGGTGAAAGTTTCATTTTGCACGAGGAGTCAGAGGTTTTGTAAATAGAGCTTGAAAATGGAGCAAAGTTTCAGAAATTGTGTTTTAGCAACTGAGAAAAACTGTAATCACAAAGTTGTGTCACAACAACAAGTCTTATAAACAGTGTGTGAATAAAATCCTGTAACGTCTCCTCAGCTGTGACTAATTATTGAATGTTCCCATGATCTCAGGTGTGAAGAGGCCTTCTGTTTAAACAAAGATGGTTCTCACTGTATCGTCCTGTGGAGGCCTTTTGAAATGTAATTACTTTTTCTCTCTGGATGTTTTTATTGTTTTTAGATGTGGTACGAGTGAAACCTGGAGATGATGTCATTCTGCCATGTCAGGCTGGTGAAGCCTCCATCAGAGCTGCAGAGTGGACCAGACCTGACCTGGATCCAGACTACATCCTCTTTTACAGAAATAAACGCCCCGTTCCAGAACTCCAGCATCCATCCTTTAAGGACCGGGTGCAGCTGGTGGACAGAGAGCTGAAGGACGGAGACGTGTCTTTAATTCTGAAGAATGTGAACAGCGACGACGCTGGAACATACGAGTGTCGAGTTGCAGCAGGTGGATCAAGAAGCAAGAGAGCCCTCATTGGGACTAAGCCAATCAGCATCATCCAGCTGGAGGTTTCAGGTGAGTTTGTGGAGGTCAGTGTGTCTGTGTGCCATGTTGTAGCTGCAGTTTATTCCATGTTGATTCTGAGAGTCAAACATGAGGAATATAGAAGATATAGAAGAGTAAATGGAGGCTGTTCCACTGTTCACTCATTTCCTGACTAATATGCACTTTGACCTTCAGGTTCCAACAGCGGAGACGTCGAGGAGGGAAACCAAATCCACAACAACCCCACAGAGGAAAACTACCGTCTTTACTACGGACTGGGAGCAGTTTTGGCTCTGGTTTGTTTAGTTGTTGGATTGGCTGTTGGCTGGAAATATAAAAGGCATACGGACAAAAATCCAGAGCAGCCTGCTGCTGATAAAACAGTGAGCGATCTGCTCGTCTGACTTGCCACAGATCTCTTTCCACATGTTTCATGTATTCAGCATGATTTTCAGTCCTTCTGTCGGTGAATGTGTAAATCTGGCATTTGAGACTCTCCCCATGAGTGTCTCCTTCTTCACCTCAAACAAATTTTTCCCTTCATAGATTGCTACCTTACCGCGGTGGAGGGGTTTGCGTGCCCGTTGACCCTGGCAGTTTTGTTAGCAGCACAGATTTTAGTCAGGTCTCCCATGGAGTGGTCTCATGGACGGGTCAGACTAAATGCAATCCAATTAAAATATTCACACCAGGGTTGGAAAAGTACAACAATATTCAACTTAAGTAACCTGTCTTGAATTACTTAAGCTGTACTCAGATACAAGTAAAAATTAGTTAAATGTGCTCTGAGTAAATTATGATGATCATGATGATATATTAAATCAAAGAGCAGCTTCAGGCTCCAAAATAAAGTGCACTAACATGTCAGTGTCCACAGAGGAACATTTATTTTCTATAGACGCTCTCTGCAGCCTGTTCATCCCACTAATTATCAGTTATAAATATCCAACCAGCTTCCTCTGTAGCTTCGCTGGAATTAACCAGAAAAGAGACGATCAAACAAAAATGTCTGACAGTAAATAAAAAGAGCTGCAGCAGGTGCAACAGGCTTCATTAAGCTGCATTTAATAAGCTGCTACTTAAACAGCAGAATAAAGCATCAATAAGGCAGCACAGAGATCTGGAGACAATATAAACTCCACAGCAGCTGCAGCAGATAAAAATACTGAGTTACAAGTAAAATATCAGATATTTTAAAACAATCAGAGAGCAGAGTGTAAAAGTACTTTGTTACAGTAAGGAGAGTAAATGTAGCTGGTTGCTTGCAGCCTCACTGATGGATCACAGGGAGCTTCATGAACAGATTAACCAGCTTTAAACAGAAAAACAGCCTCTGATGTCTGAAACGTCAGCAGAGCAAAAACCAAACATGTTGAAACCAGGTGGGAAGAATATTGTGTTTTATATAAAACCCGTTTGAATATATTTTAAATGTTATAACCTAATGACATTAAAAGAATGTAGCCAGTCTACCTACAAAGTAGAGTCACATGACATGTACAGAAGGACATGAGGTCAGGAAATAACATGAATAAGCAAATATCACACCTGATGTGTTAAATAAAACGAGGCAGGGAATAAATAAACATTTCTGAATGAATAACTTGCACTCTGCACAAAAGGGCTTAAACAGCAATGCTTTTAACTGTTTTAACTGTTTTTATGTACGTGTGTATATATATATTTTTTTATTTATTTATTTTTTCCTGATGATATTCATGTGGTCGTGTAATATAGTAATTTTTCTATCTTATGTGTGTTTAAAAATTTTTTAAATATGGTATGTATATATGTATATGATATTCTGATATCAAATGATTCAAATTTGGGTCACATTCTAGGATACGCCAATGTTTGTTTATGATCTGTTTAACTTGTTTAGAAATGGTACAATATTCAGAAATGGTACAATATTCAGACACAAATGGTGTTATGTTTCCAACAGGTATTGGGGAAGACTTCAATAATTCTGTCAATCAATCAATCAATCAATCTTTATTTATATAGCACTTTTCATACAAATAACATGCAACACATAATGCTTCACACTATAGAAAAATTAAAAAGATAAAATATTAAAAAATAAAATAAAATATAAAAGCAGGTCAAACCCAACAATCAATCCCCATCTTACCAGAAAATAAATAAATAAAAATATAGCTCAGTTAAAAGATAGTCCTATCTTTCCTATTGGTTTCTTCCACAGCCTGGTGAATCAGTGCTTGATCATATCCCCGTTCTCTAAAATGTCCAGCCATTTCTTCAGCCTTTATATTATAATCGTGTTCTCTACTACATATTCTTCTTAATCTCACAGACTGACCATATGGAATATTATTGATGACATGGTTAGGATGGTAACTAGTAGCGTGTAAAATGGTGTTTTTGTCTATTTCTTTTCGATAAATTGATGTCTCCAATTGTCTGTTTTCATTTACTGTGATTGAGAGATCCAGAAATTGGACCGATGTAGAACTGTATAACAAAGTAAAATGTAGAGTTGAATAAGTGTTATTGTTATATTCACTAAATTCCTTCAATCGTCCTCAGAACCTTTAAATCCCATGAGGATATCATTGATGTATCTTCTAAAGAACAAGATGTTGTTCGCAAAAAGATTATTATTGAGAATATATCTATCTTCCCACAGGCCCATAAACAAATTGGCATAATTTGGAGCAAATGGTGAACCCATACTTGTACCTTGAGACTGCAAATAATATTTGTTATCAAAAAAAAAATAATTAGACTTCAAAATAAACTTTGTTAGTGTCATCAGCAATTCCCCTGGAAGTGTATCTTTTTGGGCTTGAAGATAAAAGTTCATAGCTTCTAGTCCACCCTCATGTGGAATATTAGTATACAAGCTTTCCACATCAAATGTTACCAGAAAAGAGTTATCAGGCAAAGAGATATCTGTCACTAATTTTAAGACATCTCTGGTATCAGCTACATATGAAGGCAGTGTCTTAACAATATCTTTAATAAAGTGATCCACAAATTGACTCAATGGTTCTGATAGAGAATTCTTACTGGCCACAATGGGTCTACCCAGAGGGTTTATTAGACTTTGATCTTGGGCAGTAAATAAAACACAGGAGTGAGGGGATATTCAACTTTCAAAAAGTCATAAGTTTTCTTTAATCCACCTTTTATCAACCGCATCCTTTAAAATCTCATCTCTTTCTCACATAAATTTCTCAACAGGATTTTGCTGCAACAGTCTGTAAAAAGTTGTATTACTTAGTTGTCTCAAAGCCTCAGACACATAGTCTTTTGTATTTTGTATCACTACTGCTCCTCCTTTATCGGCTGCTTTTATAACAATTTTGGAATTATCCCGTAATTCACTCAGGGCCTTTCTTTCCATAAGACTGATATTGTAACTCTGCACCCTATTAGTAGATTTAACAGCTGCATCAATGTCTTTCTCCACTAGTTTACTGAATGTAGCCAGATTTTTTCTTAAACTTACTCAGAGGGTCTGTTGTTTCTTCCCTGGATACATTACCTTTATTGTGAAAAAAATGTTTTAAATGCAGTTGTCTAAAAAACTTATAAGAATCAACTTTCAATTTAAATGCATTAACTTTGTTAGTAGGGACGAATGAAAGTCCACGGCTCAAAACATTAATTTGAGGGGGGGTTAGGGCATGGTCAGAGATGTTAATTACCGATAGTTCTTGCTTCTCGTTGTCATCACCCTGATGGGGTTGCACGCTCCTTCACACATAGTTTGGTTTTGATTTTTGATAATTATATATATATATATATTTAAACAGTTAAAACAGTTAAAAAATAAATAAATAAAAATAAAAAAAAAATAATAATAAAAAAAAAAAAAATATATATATATATATATATATAAACAGTTAAAACAGTTAAAAAATAAATAAATAAATAAAAAAATATATATATATATACCTTTGAGAATAATTTTTATCTACAAACATGGAATTACATGATATATACCTCTCTTCAGAGGCGTGCGACCTCTGACATGTATAGCAATTGTAAGTCGCTTTGGATAAAAGTGTCAGATAAATGAATAAATGTAAAATGATGTGAATTATAAAACAAATGCTAAATTAAACGAGGTGTGGAATTTAAACACATTTCTGAATAAAAACAAGCTGAGCAACAGCTGATGATGGTTTTCAATTCAATTCAAATTTGCTTTATTGGCATGAATGTCAAACAACAATATTGCAAAAGCTTAAAAGATAATACAAAAGAACAATTCATTTCAAACAGTTCATTAAATGAATAAAACTGGAGAAGTGTGTGTTAAAATTAATAAATAAATTACAATTAAAAATATTAAAATATTTGGAAAAAAATAAAACAGTAATCGTGTGTCTGTGCACATTGTTCAGCAGTATGTGGAAGTATGTTTTAGGACTTTAAAGATTAACTGAAAGACAAATGAAACAAAAGTCTCTTCAGAAAAACTAAGTTTGTTTCTCTCCTGTTTGGTTCTGACATTTTTAACTCTTCAGTCTCTGTTGGAACAAAATAAAAAGTTTTAAATGGAAACCTGTTCTTTATTGTTTTGCTCCGTGTTGTATTCAGAAGACATTTAGTTCTGTGATCAGGTCTGTTGTTCCTCATTTATCAGATAGTTTCCCCTCCTGCCTGCAGAGAAGTGAGAGGAGCGACAGAGAGATTCAGATGGAGGATCAGATCTGGGCTCTGAGCTGATCTCTCAACACAGTCTCCTCACATTTGGACGCTTGGACCACGTGGCATCGTTTTTTACCACCCTGGGTACCCGTTTAGTATCAGTAAGTGTTCCTTACTTACATAGGTTCAACAAATAAGCACAATGTTTTTGTTTCACACGGGGAAACGAACACTGGTCCCCTGGGAGTCCCATCCATGGGACTCCCATGGGATCCAGCCATGTCCTGCATGTGCACATTGGAAGAAAGAACAGACTTTTATTTAATTACCCAAAAAGAGGGCAGCAAGCAGCATTCTGTCTTTGCATCAGTTTAAATGCTTGGACGTGCTGACGTACTGCGGTAAGCGTGTTGACTCATTTCCGTTTCCGGTGCTTGTGTGTTGGTAGCCTGTTTGCTGCTCTCGCTAAATACCAGATAAAATTGTTAGATTATCATTACAGCGGCCAATTGTCCGCTAAACACTTATTCTTACAGTAAGTTTACCTAAGCACTCACAGTTCTTTCCATCTTTAGTGACTGCTGTTCGATCTCATAGTTGTTTTCAAAAGTTTTGGTAGCCAACGCTACCGTACTTTAGCTTAGCCGTTAGCGACTTTAGCATAGCAGCTAACGATGGCTTCTCCTTCTCCCTCTCTCTCTCCTGCTCGGTGTGTCAGATGTTCAGTTACTCCTCTGCCTCCTTTAGCGGTAATGGTACGTGTAACAAGTGTAGTTTATTTTTAGACATGGAGGCGAGGCTCAGTGAGTTAGAAGTCCGGCTCCGCACCTTGGTAGCTCAGCCTACTGTAGCTAGCCAGTCCCCGGTAGTCGGTGCGGACCGGCCTGAGTTAGCCTCTGGTAGCCGTTCCCCGGCATTTCCTGAGCAGCCAGGAAAGGGTGGCTGGGTGACTGTCCGAGGAAGAAATAGTCGTAAGCATTCAAAGCCCTCAGGACATCACCATTCGCTTCCCGTTTCTAATAGATTTTCCCCACTCAGCGACACACCCGCTGAGAAACCAACTCTGATAATTGGCAGCTCCATTTTGCGAAACGTGAAGTTAGCGAAACCAGCGACCATAGTCAAATGCATCCCAGGGGCCAGAGCGGGCGACATCGAGTCCTATTTGAAACTGCTGGCTAAGGATAAACGTAAATACAGTAAGATTGTTATTCACGTCGGCGGTAATGACTCCGGTTACGCCAATCGGAGGTCACTAAGATTAATGTTGAGTCGGTGTGTTCATACGCGAAAAACAATGTCGGACACCGTAGTTTCTCTGGACCCCTGCCCAATCTGACCAGTGATGACATGTATAGCCGCGATGTCGCCATTCCGCCGCTGGTTATCGAGGTGGTGTCCAGCCAACGATGTGGGCTTTGTAGATCATTGGCAGACTTTCTGGGAAGACCTGGTCTGATTCGAGAGACGGCATCCATCCCTCTTGGGAAGGAGCAGCTCTCATTTCTAGAAATCTGGCCAACTTTATTAGCGGACCAAATCCATGACAACCCAGAGTTGAGACCAGGAGGCAGAGTCGCAGTCTAACACACTTCTCTGCCTTTCTAATTCAGCAGTTACCCACCCAAAACCCTACGCAGAGTCAGCAGTTTAACACACTTCTCTGCTCCTCCGCTCCAGGAGTTACTTAGTGAAAACCCTATAGTGACGGTGTCTGTCCCCCGACCATTGAAATTATTTAAATCAAAGGTAAACAGAAGAGGAGCTGTGCATAAAACCTCATAAAAATTAAAACCACAAGAGCAATAGTGCAAACTAATAGGAGAGTAAAATGTGGACTCTTAAACATCAGATCTCTCTTCTAAAGGTGTACTAGTAAATGAATTAATATCAGATTATGAAATTGATTTATTCTGTCTTACTGAAACCTGGCTGGGTGATGGAGAATATGTAAGCCTAAATGAATCCACCCTCCCAGTCATATGAATACTCACATTCCTCGAAGCACAGGCCGAGGAGGTGGAGTTCTGCGCTATCTTTGACTCTAGCCTAGTAATCAGCTCTAAACCTAAACTAAATTATAACTCATTTGAAAGCCTTGTCCTGAGTCTTTCACACCCAAGCTGGAAATCACTGCAACCAATTCTATTTGTTGTAGTGTACCGAAGCACCTGGGCCGTACTCTGAATTCTTATCTGAATTTGCAGAGTTTTTGTCAACTTTAGTCCTTAAAACGGACAAAGTTATTATTGTAGGGGATTTTAATATTCATGTGGACGTTGAGAATGACAGCTTTAGTACTGCGCTTATCTCTCTATTAGATTCAATTGGCTTCTCTCAGAGTGTTCATGAACCGACTCACTGTTTTAATCACACCCTCGACCTTGTTCTGGTATATGGTATCGAAATTGAACAATTAATAGTGTTCCCACAGAATCCCTCTTTATCTGACCACTGTTTGATAACTTTGAGCTTGTACTGCTGAACTACCCTCCATTGGGCAAAAATTTCTATACAAGACGTCTGTCTGATAGTGCTATAGCTAAATTTAAGGATCGCGATCCCATCGGCTCTAAGTTCACTATCAGGTATCAAATTAACAGAGGACTCTTACGTAATTTCAGTCCCTCCCAAGTCGATCATCTTGTTGATAGTGCTGCAGGCTCGCTGCGAACAACACTCGACTCTGTAGCCCCTCTACAAAAGAAAATACTAAAACAAAGACGGTTAGCTCCATGGTATAATACTGAAACTTCGCAAATTAAAGAAAATATCACAGAAACTTCGAGAGGAATTGGCGCTCCACCAAACTGGAAAATTCTCGCTTAATTTGGCAAGATAGTCTTAAAATTTATAGGAAGGCCCTCCGTAATGCCAAAGCAGCGTACTACTCGCCATTAATAGAGGAAAATAGGAACAACCCCAGGTTTCTTTTCAGCACTGTAGCCAGGCTGACAGAAAGTCACAGCTCTATTGAGCAAAGTATTCCCATAGCTCTCAGTAGTTATGACTTCATGAGCTTCTTTAATGATAAAATCCTAGCTATTAGAAACAAAATCCACCAAGACCTGCCCTCAACTGGCACCGACTTAAGTCTATACTCAGGAACTTTGGGAACAGCTGTAGAACCAGTTATATGTTTGGACTGCTTTGCTTCCCTCAATCTTTATCAACTAACTTCAATAATTTCTTCATCTAAACCATCTACCTGCCTCTTAGACCCCATCCCGACTAGGCTGCTAAAAGAAGTTTTGCCCTTGGTTGGCACTTCTCTGCTGGATGTGATCAATTTGTCTTTATCAACAGGCTACGTGCCACAGTACTTTAAAGTAGCTGTAATTAAACCTCTTCTGAAAAAGCCCAACCTGGATCCAGATGTTTTAGCCAACTATAGACCTATATCTAACCTTCCATTTATCTCTAAGGCCCTGGAGAAAGCAGTCGCCAAACAGCTGTGTGACTTTCTACATAGCAATAGTTTATTTGAGGATTTTCAGTCAGGATTTCGAGCCCATCATAGCACAGAGACAGCACTGGTGAAAATTACTAGTGATCTCCTGACTGCATCAGACAAAGGACTTGTCTCTGTATTGGTTTTATTAGATCTTAGTGCTGCATTTGATACCATTGACCATCAGATCCTATTACAGAGACTGGAACATTTCATTGGCATCAAAGGAACCGCTCTAAGCTGGTTTAAGTCCTATTTATCAGATCGATTTCAGTTTGTACATGTTAACGATGAGTCCTCCATGCATACCAAAGTTAGTCATGGAGTTCCACAAGGATCTGTGCTCGGACCAATCCTCTTCACTTTATATATGCTTCCCTTAGGCAATATTATCAGGAAACACTCCATAAACTTTCATTGTTATGCAGATGATACTCAGTTATATCTATCGATCAAGCCAGATGAAACCCATCAGTTAGCTAAGCTTCAAATGTGTCTTCAGGATGTTAAAACCTGGATGACCTGCAATTTTCTAATGTTAAACTCAGATAAAACGGAAGTTGTTGTTCTAGGCCCTAGGCACCTTCGCGGACGACATTATCTAAAGATGTAGTTTCCCTGGATGGCATCGCCTCTGGCCTCCAGCACCACTGTGAGAAATCTTGGAGTTATCTTTGATCAGGACATGTCGCTTAATTCTCACATTAAGCAAATTTCAAGGACCGCTTTTTTCCACCTACGTAATATTGCAAAAATCAGGAACATCCTGTCTAAAAATGATGCAGAAAAACTAGTCCATGCATTTGTTACTTCTAGACTGGATTACTGCAATTCCCTATTATCAGGCTCTTCGAAAAGTCCATTAAGACTCTTCAGCTGATCCAGAATGCTGCAGCACGTGTTCTGACAGGAACCAGTAAAGAGATCATATCTCTCCTGTCTTAGCTTCTCTGCATTGGCTTCCTGTAAAATCCAGAATAGATTTTAAAATCCTTCTTCTCACATACAAAGCTCTTAATGGTCAGGCACCATCTTATCTTAAAGAGCTCATAGTACCTTACTACCCCACCAGAGCACTGCGCCCCAGAATGCAGGATTACTTGTGGTTCCTAGAGTCTCCAAAAGTAGAATGGGAGCCAGAGCTGCTCAGTTATCAGGCTCCTCTCCTGTGGAACCAGGTTCCAGTTTGGGTTCGGGAGGCAGACACCGTCTCTACATTTAAGAGTAGGCTTAAGACTTTCCTTTTTGATAAAGCTTATAGTTAGGGCTGGCTCGGGTGAGTCCTGAACCATCCCTTAGTTATGCTGCTATAGGCTAGACTGCCGGGGGATTTCCCATGATGCACTGAGCTCCTCTCTCCTCTTCTCTCTTTCTCTCTGAGTGCAACCTCATCCCATTAATGCATGTTACTAACTCGATTTTTTCTCCCTCTCCCGTGGTCGTGTGCTTCCCCCTCCTGTCCTCCCCCCCTCCCCCTCACTTCCTGCGGGTGTTGCTGGCTCTGGAGCTGTGGAGTCTGGACCTGTTGTTGGGAGTCTCCTGCTGCCCCCGTGTTCCTGCTCGACGCCCTCTGCTGCAGTTGCAACTGCTATTACTAGTCCTATTGCTATTATTACTGTTATAATTAATATCACTAAACATTACTACAAATATCTGTACCATTTTTCATTCAGTCTATAGCACCATTACCTTTATTGTCTGTACCTCTATGTGTATACTGTGTAGGTTGCCTCCCTCTGCTCTCTCTCCTGCTCTCTCTCTCTCTTGCTCTCTCCTCTCTCTCTCCCCTCACCCCAACCGGTCGAGGCAGATGGCCGCCCACCCTGAGCCATGGTTCTGCTCGAGGTTTCTGCCTCTTAAAGGAAGTTTTTCCTTGCCTCTGTCGCCTAGTGCTTGCTCTTGGTGGGAATTGTTGGGCTTCTGTAAATAACTTCAGAGTACGGTCTAGACCTGCTCTTTATGAAAAGCGCTGTGAGATAACTGTTGTTGTGATTTGGCGCTATATAAATAAAATTGAATTGAATTGAATTGAATTAAACAGCATATCTAGCTGCAGTGTTGGGCAAATTACTCAGAAATTGTAACGAGTTAGTTTTTCCTTATTACTCATTTAAAAAGTAACAATAATACTGCAGTTATCACTGGGTATTAGTATTAGTAAATAGTCTGTCTAATAATGACTTTCAACCACCGCACCCCGTCCTTGAAAGTGACAGGAAATCTGTTCAGAAGCGTATTTTAGATATGAATCCACTTTACAGGAACAATAATTGACCTGAAGAGTCAACAACCAGCAGAACTGAAAACACTGCAGTGGATAAGAAACATGACTTTGGTGTGGGAGACCGGGGTTCAATCCCGCACTGTGACCCATCCACCATTGTGTCCTTGAGCAAGACACTTAACCCCTCGTTGCTCCAGAGGCGTGCGACCTCTGACATGTAAAGCAAATGTAAGTCGCTTTGGATAAAAGAATCAGCTAAAATGAATTTATGTAAATCCCTCTTAGACCAGAGGATGCTGCATCATGTAGGCTATTTATAAAACAAAGCAGGTCCCTCCCGACTTTTTAAACTAATCGCCTAACGTTATTCATAACAGCATCAATGAGAATGATTTTTATGAAGCACATAATGTTTTTAACACCGCTGTCTGAGATAAAAAAATAAAAAATAAGCAAGTGTCTCGACTTTTGAACTAACGTTACTGTTTTGCACATGCATTTATAAAAGAAGTTTTCCCCTGCTGAGTGGATGCTTCACTAACAGTAACGTTAGCTGCTGGAGTTTTTCTCTACAGGTTTGCTTTAGCAGATGCTTCGATACAAAATTGTTCGCGGTTGAAAGCTTTTTGCTGGTCTCACAACGTTTACAGAAGACCATGTTCTTTGCATCTCTGAGTGTGACACAGCTACGTTAGGCCTGATGGCAGCACTTACAGCTGTGGAAAGAACGCTTCTCTCCCTCGTTCTTCCTTTAGCTTTTTGGCTAGCAGCGAATTTGAACATTACATCCGGTGTCGCTGACCTGCAGCTCCGTCGCACGTTATATTAATATGTGAATTAAACACAAACAAACAGATTCAACTCTTAAATGGCCATTTATTATTAAGTCAACAAGAATTTACAAACAATGCATCATCTAAGTTGATCCCAGCGGTTGACTACAGTCTTCTGACCGGCTACCGAAGCGCTTTTGCCCCCTGGCTGCGCATCCAGTCGTGTTTGGATACAAGAATCCCGTCTATAAGAGGAGCACATACTGGGTGTTCGTACATTTTTTTTGACATTTGGACGACATTCTGAGGAAATACAAAGACAGCCCCACCTCCATGGTTGGATTAGCAATAGACTTGATTATTCTGAGAACCGTTCATTGACTTTGCACATGGCGAGTGTGTTGCTGCAGACCCAAGTGCAGCGTTGAATTTGGTGCAATTTCAACTCGGTCATAATTAATAAACTTAGCCAGAATACAGCTGTGCACAGCTGTAATGTTCACACACCCCTGTGAAGGTTAGGGTAAGGTGCTTTTAGCAGTCGATGCCTTTAACACTAACATAGTTAGCTGGTTAGCTGCACATGTGGCCATGTAATGTAGCTAATTACCTCTTATGAAGCTAACGTAGCAAACTTAGCTAAGCTAAGTTAATGGTTAATAGGTTTCAGGCTCACAGTGAGTTTCTTTTCTGTAGAAGTGAATCTAAATATTGTTTACCAGAGTCTGAGCTGTTGAACCTGCACACCACACCTGAGATTAACCACCCAGGCATCAGATAACAGAGTCCAAAGAGTCATTCATTATCCAACAGAGACATTCATTATCTCCTCAGACACGTTGTCTCTAAGGCATGTTGAGGCAAACAGAAAACGTGCAGCATTACTGTGAGATGAATAGAAACTAAGCACTCAAACAAAATATGTGTCTGTTGTTCCAAATGATCATTTATTGTTTGCAAACTTGAGCCTCTACGTTGATACTCAAAAGTAAATTCACTCATTATGCAAATGTCCCCCTTCAGATATTCATATATTATTTCTGACACATGAGCAGTGTGTCAGGGCGATTTTAGCTGATGTCGGCAGTTTAATCTCTGACAGTGCTTCATGTTTTATATGTAAAATCTGTATCTGCAGCTGTCAGATAAAAATACTCAGGTACTAGTACTCTGTATTCTGCTAAGGTACAGTATTTGAGTTCAGAGCTGATAAACATGTTGAAGCAGGTCTGATCTGAGCAGGAAACTAAAACTCAACACGCCCGAGCTTCCAGGCAACCCGCCTGTTTTATTCCCTCAGGGAGTTCCTCTCCAGAGCACTTTTTAAAACAGGAAGCTCACAGTCTGACTTCTCTCTTTAAATCAATATAAAAAGATTTCATGTCAGTTATTTGTTGACTTTTGAACAGCGTCCTGCTTCTAGAGCAGAGTCAGTAAAACCTGATAAAACAGGGTCATTAACTTCATTTTACTGTAACTGGAGCTGAGAAAGGAAAGTAAAAACAGATGGCTCCAAATGCCTGTCTGGGCCTGTCCCTAAAAGGGCGGGCTGCGGTATGAGGGTATGATGCAACACTGAGCTCATTTTAACTTCACCATCCCCCACTAACGTCTCAGTCTGACTCAGGATGTGTGTTCAGTTCTTTCTCTTCACTGTTAATGGGTAGAAACTGACAAACATAAACCTACTGCTCTTACAGTTATTTACATCTGCAGATTTATATCTAACACAGAGACTGATCTTCTGTTTCTGTCAGACTGCAGTTTGTTACGTCTTGATATTCACAAACTCCTCCTTTCTAATCTCCTTCAAATTAAAAGCCTCCAGCTGTCTCCTTCTGTCTCCTCTACTGTGACCGTTTGTACTGAAGCTTCAGATTTGAAGCTGCAGAAATCAGGTCTAAGATGTTTGTTCATCACACTGGAGACGTTATTATGTGGACTGCAGGAAGGCGTGTCTGCTGCTGTCGTTATAACATCTGTCACCATCTTTATGAGTCTTTTCCCAGAAGAACCTGAATGTGTCTGTGAGATGTTTTAGATAAAATAACCTGCAGGAACTGATCTGAAGTTTCTTGTTTGCCTGCAGACGGACAGATGCAGTGAAACAGTTTGTCACACAGAAACTCTGCAGGACTTTCCCTTTGTGTCTCTTTTGCAAAATGGCGGGCCGTTCAGAGGGCGGGTTGTGTTATGAAGCAGCTCTGAGCTCATTCACCATCCCCCACTAAGGTCTCAGTCTTACTCAGGATGTGGGTTCAGGTCTTCCTCTTCACTGCTGGTGGGTAGAAACTGACATGAGAACAGACTGCTGCTCTTTTATTATTAGATTACATTTATTTCTGAAGTTTTATATCAAACACCAAGTTAAGAGTTTATGGGGTTTTTTTAAACTGAGCTAACTGAACACTGCACTCACTGAAACATGATCCCACCTGCTGCTGTGGGCAGAATCACGTTGAATAGCTTTGACTGTCTGCTTTGTTTCTGTGGTCGTGGCTATGATGGTGATTCACATGACAAAAGTCCCGAGTAGTTTTCCCCCTGCAGCAACACATCACACTCAGATCTTCTGCTGTGAAAAATTTCCACAAAATAAAATGAACAGTCTGACTGCAGCTGTTAACATGGAGGCTGTTGTTCCTCCCACAGAGCTCAGTCTGTGAACAGGATCAAACAGACTGTCTCCCGAGCAGAGTCTCCACTCGACTGTCATTTAGGACCTTGTGTCTGGACCAGGATCACTGAAACCTGATCTCATCATTTATTTAAACACCTTGTTGAAATGTCACCTTGTGGCTGCTGACTGGTTTTCTCTCAGGGTCGTGTTTATATCTGTCAGTCCAGTCGTGTTTGTGTATAAATAAGAGTCAGTGTGACCAACAAGGGAACTTTTCTGTCTCATGACCTCTGATGATGTCATGAAAAACACATATGTTTTTCTTTTCTGTAGAAGTGAGTCTAAAAGCTTGACAGAGGTACATGTCTCAACACACCACGCCTCAGTTTAATTTAACATTTCAGCTGCTGGTTTTAACAACACAGTTTCTCACAATAGTGAGAACACACTCACATTTTTGTTCATATTTGATACATTTTCATGTGACAACACTGCAGAAATGACTCTTTGCCACAGTGCTTCACTACACAGCTTAGTGGTGCTTTCAGGGACATGATGTAAGTTTGAAACCACATGGTTGCAAATACAGAGGAATTATAGGCAGATGAGTCACAGTCACACTAATTCAGTTTAGATTCCACATAAGGAACCACATTTTAGCATTTAGCAGTGAGTCACTGAGCTCTGTAACTTTCTGTCTTCCTCTGAGCAGCAGCAGGAAAAACTCGCCTCCTCCCTCATGTTACAGTCTGCAGTATTTCTCAAGTGACTTTGTGACACAGACTGATTTGAATCCCAAATATGAAGGCAAAGTGTTTCAGCTGCTGTTGAACTCAGAGCTGATTCAAACACTGGCTGATTTGTTCGCTTTAAAAAGGAAACATGATGCTTATCATAGTTTAGTTTCATTTCTCTTCATGCCGCCTCGTGTCCTCCACCCTTCATACTTACTGAGCAGCTTGAATGTTTGATCTCTGATAGTCAGTTTGAAAATGGATCCACAGATGTAAATGTATTAAGACATTAAGTGTTTAACTTAAATCAAGAGGCAGCTGTTTGTGGGTCGCATTGAACATTACGTTGCGGCAGTTGTGTGTGGCGTCGCTGTGACAACCAGTGACATTGAGAGTACTACCTCTGTGTACAGGCCTACTCGTAATGGAAAAATGGCAAAAGCCCCTCCTAGTTGTCCTCGATTAGAGGGACAGGCCCAGACCAACATTTAGAGCCATCAGATCTCATCTCTCAGCTCCAGAGTTACAGTTAAAGTTACTGATTCTGTTTTCATCAGGTTTTTATTGACTCTTGTTTCATCTGCTGGAAAAAACGGCCATTGTTTCAAAAAGTTCTGGTTTTCCACCAGAGAGAACCAAGTTCATCCTGTAATTTTCTGTAGGCTATATTTATAGACCACACTCTTTTTATACATCTGTAAATCTACAGTTTCACTTTTAATGAAGGCTTCTGTCTCTGTAACTGTGACTACAAACAGTTACACCCCATGATGATCAATAACTGATCACATCAGGATATTCTGATCAAACCTCTTTTCCTCTGGACTGTTGGAGTGAACCATCTCTCTGATTTCACAAACCTCAACTCACCTTTTATTTATTATTGAAACACCTCGTGTGAAATGTCACCGCGTGCATCTGACCGGACTCAGAGTCGTGTTCATTTCTTTTAGTCGTGTTTACTGTGTAAAGAGTCAGTGAGGCTTGGTGGGGAAATAGATTTGCAATTGCAATTTGCAATCTGTCACGTGTTTCCTGGTTGCCATAGAGACAGACCAGAGGAAGTTAACTAGATGCTGACTGCAGAGAGAGGAAGCTGCTCTCAGCCTGAAACTCTGTTAATTATTAAACTGAGAAAGACTCTGAGTTACAGAAAGTTTCAGTTTAAGTGTCTCCTGACGTCTGCTGAAGTTTTTAAAATGTCCGTGGAAAGTTTTTTAAATACTGATCTCACTGATCTTTTTAATCTCCAGCTGAGTCTCAGCTCCTGGTTTTCTGAACAAAATATAAAAACATTTCATATTTACTTATTTAGGTTTTAAGGTCAGCAGGTAGTTTTATTTATTCTAGATGATTCTGTGTTTGTTTCTCTTAAAGCTGAGCGCAGTGACCTGAATGTGATGAGACACATGATGACACACACAGAAAACAAACATTTATTTAATATTAAACATGACGTCTGTCTGTTGGGAACATGCTGATCACATAACAGCCCGCCATCTAAATGTGACCTGACCAGTTTTCTGGCCGTCAGTTTGAAAGTAAACACCACATTGTTTTCTGTTCCTGCTGATAAAACAAAGAATCCGCTCAGGGGAAGACAGAACAAACAGACGAGCAGCAGCTCAGAGTCACAGAAATAATTCAGTTCAGGCTCCACATAAGAAGCTTAAATAAAAGCAGGTTTTGCTCAGTTTAACTTTGTGTCTGTGAGCAGCAGCAGGATAAACTCCTCCATCATGATAAAGACTGATTTGAATCCCAAATGTGGAAGCAAATTGTTTCAGCTGCTGTTGAACTCAGAGCTGATCAGGAGCTTCAAACTCTGACTTTGGACCAAAATTTGGTCCTGACAAACTCTGACTGATTCTTTCACTTTAAGAAGGAAACATGAGACTGTTTCTACGTTTCTGCTTAAGACTTCACGCTGGCTGTGAGCCAAGTTACTCTGAACAAAGAGGTTTCATTTCTAATCGCTCTGGAAAGTTTCTCAGAAAACGAAACAGAAAGTTGGAATTAAGAATCTTTTACTGGACTTTTTCTGCAGTTTGAAGCTAATTTAAGCTGAAAAAACTGAGAAATAAAGATTTATAAAGCAGGAAGTGTTTTGTTATAACAGAGGAGCCTCGTGTCCTCCAGCCTCCATCTTGTTTACTCTCTCTGCACTCACACACTGTTTTATTCTTGTTAATATTTACAGAACAGTTTACTTGTATAAAGAGATCCTGTTGTTCATTGTTGCTTAAATATACAGCATGTATGTATGTGCATGCTGTTATTTTTCACCTCATTGTAATAGTTCTGCACACTGGAGACGTTATTATGTGCATGAAGGCGTATCTGCTGCTGTCGTTGTTTTACAACATGTCGCCATCTTTATGAGTCTTTTTCCCAGAAGAACCTGAATGTGACTGTGAGATGTTTTAGATAAAATAACCTGCAGGAATTGATCTGAAGTTTCTTGTTTGCCTGCAGACGGACAGACGCAGTGAAACAGTTTGTCACACAGAAACTCTGCAGGACTAGGCAGTGGGCCAAGTCTGTTTTTCTCCTTTAGTTTTCGATTTGATAGATCTCCTCCAGGGAACTGGTTCATTTTTTGTATGTGTCTATATAAATTGTTGTTGAATACATTACTGCTTGTTTCCAACTTTAATTGTTGCACATTAAAAATATATCGTGATATAATCTCGCTAGCTAACCACAAAATGTTAGCCGGAGTAACAACCAATCAAAGCTCGTGTTGTTACCTTGTCAACTTGCGTTGGCCAATCACGTCATTGTTTAAACCGGTACCCGAAGACCGGTGAAGAACGGTGCCGCTCTGAACTCACTTTAGGCCTCCGCTCTCAAGTCCGCCCTGCTGCCAGACTGGAAATAATATGCTGACTTTTCGGTCCGAAGCACGTAACTTCTCCGTTGTTTTGGCTACAGTGTATGGCTGCACCACACATCGTGGCAACGGTAGGTAACTGACTGGCATTACCTGAAACATTGTAAAAGCATGGGGTCTATGTTCACTGCCAAAAGCTACTGCAATCAGTATTTGTGCAACTAAAAAAAGCAGCGTACTGAATGCTTCACACGTGGGTAATATTAGACTATTTGTCGTTTTAAATGTAATGTTAGTCTACTGCAAGTTGGCTAGCTTTAGCACCTGAAGTAACTTAGTATAGTTGAATTAGCTTTTTTTTCTGTGGAAACAGCAAGCTAATTATTTAACTGTGTGTTTGGCTTTATTGTTGTAAAGCTTCAGCAAGGACATATTTACATTGTCTTAAAATGTTGACTATGATGTTGAAGTTGTTTTTTGTCATCCAAAAGAAGATACAATTAAGATTTAAGTTTTAAAATTAAGGTTTTTTTTTCTATCATTCAGCCCCTTCAGTGTAGACTGGCTGTATGAATTTATCTTATTTGAAGTGAAGCTGATGTACTGTGACAGTGATTTAAACAGCTTCCTATGTTGGGACAAGGGGGAGATCTACAACACACCTATATAAATATTTATCTTGTGTTATCTCCTGTTTCCTGTCTAATCACACTTTGGATTTTGTATTTTTTGCATGTTTTTCCTGACCTGACAGTGGAGCCGATCTTAGAGTGGATCCTTTTATATACAGTCTATGGAGTGGAGCCTAGATCAGGAGGGAGAAGGCAGACAGTCTTGGAACACCTCACTTGGGTGATGTAAGCAACACAGGCTACATTATCTCCATGAGACAACGTCCAGGTGGGATTTGATTTGTAATGCTAGTTTGCTAATGGTACAGTAAGGCAAACCTTTACTTGGTAAGTTTCGCTCAATTCCTGGATGCTATGGGATCATGATTATATTGTTAGATTATCAACAGCTTACTGGGGCTATTTAGTGAATTAACAACACCAGGAAAAAATGGACTTGGTTTTGTCGCGTTATTCAAAGATGCACGTAGGCCATGGCTGCACGCTCACAATGTTGTGAGTTGCGTCCTATTGGAGCAGTTCCTACATTTTGCACTGGCAATGCATAAGCTTCAAGCTGGTCCTGATGGAAGTGTCATCCTGCATAGAATTCCCCCTCACATTTATTCATAGCGCTGGCACTTTTATCCAATTAATTTATTTATTTAGTCGCGATATATGAGGTCGCACACCTCTGGAGCAGCTAGGTCATGTGTCTTATCCACTGCTTCATCACCACCCCTCAATCCTGGTATGTCTGTCAGGCTTTGCAAACTTCTCCTGCAGAACAGAGGAATAGACAGTATTTTTGTTTATATTCCGACTATGCGGTCAACCATGCAGGGATCAAAGATTTATGTCAGCTCTTTGATTGGACAACAATTTGGAGTATGTTTTGTAACATGGCTACAGTCAGCTAAAATAATCCCCATTATGATACAGTGCTTCTCAAAGCAGATTTGATTTAATTTATTTTGATAATGTTATGGTTGCTTTAATTTGTGTTTTATTTATATACCTTTACAGTTTGAGCATTTTGCCCATCCCTCGCGTAACATTGGTATCGCATGTTCTTACATTAGCTCCTTTTCTGCAGGATGTAGTGAAGGGCCATGTTTACTGAGTTGGATGCAGTGTCATCACTGACTTCCTCTGGCAGCAGTTTATCTACATGGTTATGGGACCCCAGGTAGGCGTACAGAACAAAGGGGACAAAGAATGTGTTAATGAAAGGTGGTTACTTTTAATCTACTAATCTCAAAGTTTAGTTTTGGAAGAACAACATGTAATGTATTTGTTTCAAATAAAACATTTCTAAAAAAAACAGTGCCTTTTGTGTTCAATTCATTATTTGATTATAAATACTGGCCAATAGCCTACCTCACACTATTCAATGTAATCTTATATTGAATCTTTTGCCCTTGTTAAATTTCTAGCTTTTCAATACAAATTTTAAGATGCAAAGTGTTATATATTAATTAAATTATATATTAATTAAAAATCACATTGTGTAATTAAGATTCACAGGTAGTGTGAGGTTTATTTTAAAGTACATTTTTCAACTAACGAGACAGACATTCATAGCCTGGGAATCAGCATCACAGAGAGAACCTGACATGGTCATCTCACATCTCCACGCTGTGGAGGAAAGCCCAGATTCCCACGGCAAGTACAGAAAGCATCCTAACTGGAAACATCACTATGGGATGTGCACAGCCCAGGACCAGAGGGCTCTGCAGCAGGTGATAAAAACTGCTCGGAAGATCATCGGTACCCAGCTCCTGGGCATGAGTGATATCGGTGAGGTGAGGTACCCAGCCACAGCCTGTTCACCCTGCTGCCTTCTGGGAAGAGATATACAAGTTTCAGCTGCTGCATCAGCTACTTTTCCCCCAAGCTATCAGGCTCTTAAACTCTAATTCATCCTCAGCACTGCTCCACTGATGATAGTTTTCTGTTGCCATTTGTCATAATTGATTCTTTATTAAGGTAAATCGTCTGCTATGTAGCAGAGGGAGTTATAAAACTCAATTTCACTCTTTAACATGTTTTATTGTGACAATAAACCTACCTACCTACATGATGCATCAATACACAATTATTTAAATAGATCATTAAAATAGAATTGATGGATTTGATCCAGACCTTCTGTATCTTTTGCTGCCTTTTCTCTCCTCCGACATGCTCTTGCAATGTGATCTTTGTTGATATTGTCGCATACCGGCTGTCAATCGCGTCCCGCTTTATTGTTATGTGCTTTATGTAAATACATTAGGTCACAGAAGCCCGCCCATGGGTGATCACTAACGCTAGAGGTCTTTCTGACGGTAAGGGATCAACGTATAGTTTAGCTTGTGTAGACAAAAAAGTATATCACGCCTATTTTAGTGGCTAGCGAACAGGAATTCGTTATCCAGAGAGCAACGTTACGGTATCAACTACGCCGGTTGTCAAGAAGACGTAACAGGTTGTCAAGGAAACGGGTGATTTGTTTACGTTTTTTACGCTACGATTTAGTAGTCCTACAAATTTGCCCGTTTAAAAATATAAGACTTTTCGATCGATTTCTTTATCACATGTGCACACATCAAAGTTGGAAACAATGCTTACACTACTTATAAGAATTTTTACATGCCATCTGTAAACAAATTTCTTAGTTCCTTGGCAGGGATCAATGAAAGTCACAATTTCGGGGTCCGGCCCACGGCCTAGACGCTCACTTTGTGTCTTTGTTGCTGACGCAGTTCTGTTTTCCTGTGAAGCTCCTGTGCTGCCCCCTGCTGGCCGTCTGACTGCAAGTTTATGTGGAGTTTACCCAGAGTGCTTTACAAAGTGCGTCTCATCTCCTGATTGGCTAAATGTTCATATCATCAGTCAGTGATTGGCTCAGCTGCTGCACTGACTGTAAACGAGTGTGTTGCACATTTTAAACAAATTACAGTTGTTTTAAAATAAATAAGACTTTCCAGCAGGGAGGGCGGCGCCCTGCAGGACTGTAGACACACAACATATCATTAAATAAATCATGCACATGCAGAGGTCTGAGGACCAGTTAGTGAGCAGGAAACCAGCAGCTGGACCTCAGTGGTTGGACTGGTGTGAAGGTGTGAAGCTGGACCTCAGAGAAGAGTAGACGGCCTCTGGCTCTGCTGGAAACTCTGAACACAAACAAACAATTCAAACGTTACTAAAGATCACGTTTAGTAAAAGCTTTGGTCAGACCTCACCCTCCAGTCATTTTCTCTTCGCTGGTTAAAGAACACCGTGTCGTCTGTCTGAACTCGCTGCTCCCTGTGCAGCTCACACACATGTCCATAACTGACGTCTTTAGTTTTGTTCACTGCTGCATAAACTGCATCTGGATCCGTCTCTGGAAAAGAAAACAATATTCATACAAAGGCTGTCACAGCACTGTAAGTGTGTCTACAGCTGGAGCTGCTGCAGTAAGCTAATGAATATCAAAACTACTGTGTTTAAAATAATCTCATTACCTTTATTATTCTCTAATAATATTCTTTGAATAAATGAAAGTGATGACAGAGATTCAGCTGGAGGTTATTAATGAAGCTGTAAACTGGATGAACACAGAGCTGCTTGTTTTAAAACCACTGGACACATTTCATTTTATTCTCCAACAGTGTTTCAGCACAAAACTTTAAAGTGAGTAAAGAGTCAAATTAAAGTTAAGCAGGATATTAAAGGCTCAGGTGGCGTTGCATTAATAACACCATTTAACTACCTTACTGTACTGCTTACAGTATCAACCTGCTGTCCAACAGAAACAAACAACATCATTTACTAATAATGTTTTTTTGTCTCCACCAGCTCCTGAGGGAAATATCTGGCTCTTCAGCTGCTCAATGCTCCAATTTAAACATCTGAGTGAGCACTGACAACAAGAATGATATTATAACTTTTTAAATTGTGGTGAAATTGGGCCAATTTGTTAGTCAACACTGAAAATTCTGACAATTTAGTGTTTTCCAGATGTTTGTCAGGACTCTGGACGCCCCAGCTTTAAAGCAGACAAACCGTGTTTATGATTGTGCACACGGCCCCTCAGCAGTCTGCACAGCGGTGCTCTGAGCTAAATGCTAACACGCTAACATACACAATGACCACACTAACATGTTGAGCAGGTACAATGTTCCCCATGTTCACCATCTTAGTGACAGCACGCTAACATCAGCACAGCTGCATTATAGACATTTCATCACAGTCCCTCCGCCTGCTGACATATTTCACCAACAGACAAACGTATCCGTCCTCAGAGCGGCGCTGCGAGCCTCGATAGAAACCCTGATGAGCAGCTGTACCTCTCGTCCTGTTTGCTTCATGACTGACGTCTTCTCTTCTTCTCACTGCTGAGTAAACTGGAGCTGGATCGCTCTCTGCAAAACAAAATACTTTACTGTACAAATGACATCACAACTGACACCAGGCGAGCACTACTGCTACAAGTGTTAGTGCACAGGTAGATCAGTACCTTTAATATTTATATCCGTTGAGGGGAAAGTGTCTAAAACGTGTTTAAAAAACAAATGAAGGGAGGATGTTCGCTCTGTGTGAAACTGATGTATTTTAATGTGTGTCTGCATTACAGGATATAAAGTGTCAAGAATGAGAGCTGAAGTGAAGCAGCAGCACCTCTGAGTTTTCTCTCTTTTAACATTTCTGCACTCTTGCGGTAAAAAGTGCACCAGAACAAACTGAATTAAAGGAAACAGGAAACCGGACGGCCGTACAGCTTTTATTGACTCACCAACACTTTGACCACAGGACACAAAACACACCTACAGTCACACAGGAAGACTCCTTCTGATCAAACCAGCAAACAAAACACAAAGACACCAAAACTTCACGGACTGAAGAAGATTTAATGTGACTGAGCTGCTGATTTGGTTGTTGAACATAAACTGCAGAAAGTAAAAAGTGAGCGTATGGATTATATAACAGGCTCTAACACAGAAAGCCTCCTAACTGTGACAAAATCTAATCTTAAATCCTCCTACAAACCACATTTAACCCCAAAAGATGATCCAAAATGTTTTCACTGTAAAGGTCACAGCTCAAATTTGTCCTAACAAAGACAGGACAAATACGAGACAACGACATGGCTGTAAATTAAACTGTAAAACACCATTTAAATAACGTTTCATTTATTCTAAGCCCACGTGTGAAACGTGTGAGAGAAATCTGTGTCTCACCTTCAGGCTTCATGCGGACGCATCGTCTCACCAGCAGCACCAGTACAACCAGCAGCACCAGACCACAGACGGACAGGACAGACAGCAGTAAGTGAAGAGGGAGGAGGGAGGAGACAGGAGGAGAGGAAGAGGAGGAGAAGACGCCTGCAGTGGAGGATGATCGAGGAGGTCTGATGGTGGGATTCTCTGAAGTAAATGAAAAATCATTCGAGGCATTTCTGGTCATTTCAAGTCTCTTTTTGGGCTCTTTTGTAGCTGATTCGCATCTTTGGTCATTTTGTGTCTGTTTCTGGTTTCTTTGTGTCTTTGTAGGTTTTTGTAGCTGTTTTGTGTCTTTTTGTAGTCAGTTTGTTTCTCTTTGTAGTAATTTTGTTTCTCTCTGTAGTTGTTTTTTGTCTCTTTGTTGTCGTTTTGTTTCTAAGTCAAAGTCTAGTTATCTGATCCTTCACCCAGGGGCTGTCTGTACACCAATGTTATTTACAAAAACAATTTAAATTTAGCACGAAACCTAACCATCTTTGAACAAGTCGATTGGTCCCTCCTCTCTGCCTTGGTATTTTTCCAAAGTTGTTCATCCCTGTAGAGCAGAGCACCACTGCGACCTGGTCCCATGGGGGTCGCGAGAATGCAGCTATAGGCACAAAAACAGAAAAACAATAACTTAAAAATAACTGGATGGACTATATTTGTGAATTGAATCACTTTGGGTGGACACAAATATTCTGCACCGTTTAATCCAGCAGGTGGCGCTGATGCCAACCGTTATAAAACACCAAAGAAGACTCCGATCAGACTCAAAGCGGTTCGAAAACGCGACGCGCACAGAAAATAGCTTTTTTAGTTGAATTTATAGGATTTTTAACCTTTAAATGTTTTACTGAAAAACATTTTAATGAGATCTACGATTGGGACAAAGTATATCACATATTGTAATATATTTCAAACCATATCATAAAAATGTGTTTGTATTTTGTTCAGAACACTTCAACAATGATGCTGATTTTTTTTTCCTCCTCAATTTTATTATGAGTTTGTTTAGAACAGTTTTACAGTCACAATTTATGACTTTTCTCTGATAAAACATTACTCTGTCAACATGTGATCAAAAAGAGATTTAACAGAATACTTTAAATCATGCTCTGACATCTGCCCGCTCCACCACAGGGTGGCGCAACACACAGTTCCTACTGCCTTATCACTTCCTGCAGTGCAGCACAGACTCCACCTGCTCTCTCAGTGTGAATATTAAGATAATAAGTTCTGCCAGCGAAGAGTCGGCACGGTTACAGCAGCACACGGACGTCACCTCCTCTCTCATGGAGAAGTTTGTGCTCCTGTTGGTCCTTCTGTCTCCAGCAGCTTCTGGTAAATATGAGATCTTATTATGAAAAGATAAAACTTTTTTATCAGTGTTATAAAATAATGTCATCTTGTTCTAGATGTTCAGATGTTTGAAAGATAAAATATTTACTTTGATCTTTTTTTTTGGAGTTCATGGGTTTAGGAAGGTTTATGAATAATGTAGGAACTGTGTCTCATGAAAGAGTTTGGGCAGTGTCCTGTATTTATAAGAAGCTACAACGTGTTTTCTTACTGAATATTGTCTTTAATAAATATGTTACTCAGTTCCTCAGAGTGATCATACAAACTGTCAGACTGTTTGGATCAAATGCAGTTTTGAAAAAGGCGTGTTGCTTAAATAAGCTGTGAAATGGAGGGAGGGACAAACAGAGGGGCGCAGGGTGTGATTTGAGTCTTATCAAATTCCAAACCTAGATGTTCACGCAGAGCAGCAGAGACTGTTTAACGTTAGAAAGTTTTACATTTGTAAAAGCTTGTTTGTGTTTTTGTTTAAGAAATGCAGACTTTTAAATAGCATCTGACATTATATCAGAGACTCCTGAATAATGTTCTTTACATTTTTCAGGAGTTCTCAGCGCCTGATTTATCAATGAGAGTGTAATCTGGCATTTCAGGTGTAGGCTACTCACCACCTGGTGTTGATAAATGCGTAATTTGAATGAAACGCCCTCAATCAGGCACGTGCACACATAGGCCTAGATATCAGAAAGGGGCTTCAGCATCTGTCATTTTTCTTCCTTAAGAGAAAGTGCCCTTTTTTCTGGGATGTTTTTTAGAAATTAATATATTTATTCCCGTTTCCAACAGATTCCCTGTCAAACAAATATATATATATATATATATATATATATATATATATAAACCTAATGTACTGCAGGTAAACACAGTAACATTTGTGTAACGTCATCACAGTCGCCACATTAATATGCAAATTAGGCGTTAACTGTGAATGGGATACTGAAAATAACTAAAGCAGATCACCACAGAACTTACCCAGTTAATGACTTTATGGTAGATTAGCTTGTTTTGGTTAATATAGAATAAACCACAGATGCAAACAGACAGAGGTTAGCAGGCATAAAACCATCTAAAGGTGAATTCTTGAAGTTTTATTTCCATTAGAGTAAAAGAAGCGATTTATTGCCTTTTTGAAAAATAAACAAATTATTAATGAAACTGTCATAAATATATTTGAAACTAGCTGCAAATCCTGCACATTGTGGCAGAGTTTGCTTTGCTGCTCCTGTGATAAACCTGATGGATACTCAAGAAGACCGTGATCTCTGTGTGAACTGATTATTTTGTAGAAAAGTAAAAATTTCATTGAGTTAATATATTTGTCTTCTTAAAAAAAGCCCTTTTTTTTCCAATTGAGCCCTGCCCACCAAAATGTCTGTGTACGTCCCTGCCCTCAATTATTCAAGCTCCACCCACTTCACGGCAGGGACGAACGGAATACGGCAAGAAATAGATGGTTTGGAGCAGGAAATCCACAGATTAAAACTTAAGAAACAAAATATTATGTTGTTTTGACAGATTTAACTAAAAATTAAATGTTCAGTTTCACTACTATAACCCGTCCCCAGGATAAATAGGCCTATTGTGCATTTTAATATTACGAGATTTTTCTTTTGTAAACAATTTAATACTTTTTATTTGATAATTTAAACTGGACAAATTTTTGACAAAATGTTCAACGCGCTTAAAAGCGGTTGAACCATAAACAGTTCAGGTCCAGCCCGAGAGCCAGTGCTGGAGTCAAGGGGACCACCGCATGCTGTCAGCCTCGCTGGAGCGGACCAGTTCGCTGTCAGCCCCAGAGGAGGACGCACTCATCCCGGAGGAGCAGAGCCAAGAGCCTACGATAAAAAAGTCCAAATACAAATGAAAGCATGTTCTGACTGCTCAATAGGCTGTATCGACGGAGGGGTTGTGAACGCTCCGTCGAGCAGCGCAGGAGGCCTACATAATACAACCACAACAACATACGCAGCAAAATACGCTGTTGAAGCTGTTGAAAAGCGATCTTTTAGCGTCGGTTGCCAGGCAACATATTGATTTCGTTTGCAGAGAGAACACAACCGACCCACGAACCGGAACAAATCAATGTGTTGCCTGGCAACAGCTTCGCCAGCGTATTTTGCTAATTTGTGGTATGTTGTTGTGGTTATGTAAGAGTTAATGTAAGAGAAGTTGAGTTAATTCATATTTTTGAGGTAATTTGCTAAAAATACATTTACAGTGTTTACTCAGTTTACTACATTTTAATTTGTATTACACAGTTGGTATTTACATATTTACATGTTTAAATCATTACATTTGAATCTGTAAATCAGCTACGATATTGAGCAGAATCTACCTCTGTGTTTTCGCTGCATTTACTTCAGTCTAACCCCTGCTAGCTTCTGATTGGTTAGTTCAGTCATGTGACAGGCAGAATCAGGAAGTGTGGTTGTTGTTATGAAGCTGACGAAGTGTGAAGAGTAAAGTGCTGTGTAAGAAGTTATCCGTCTCCATCCTGTTGCTTCTACTCATAAAGAGTGTTCCCAACACCACATATCGAACCCCCACGTTACATTTGGTGGCAGCGGTGAGATGATTTTGTCGGTTTTTCGCATTTGGTGAGTTTTTATTCCTCCGAACTGGGGAGATAGTCACTTTTGCTACCGGGATTTTTTTCACTCTTTGAGAGCACATGATAAACTGAACTCTGTTAGTTTTTGGAGATATTAGGGATTTCTGCAGTTTTTACTCGTTTTTCATGCTTTTTGTGATTGGATTTTTCACGCTATGTCAGCTGATGAAAGTGAATCTGGGCAGCCTTCCGCCTCACAAGGAGTGGATGTTACAAGGGCTAGTGCCGTCCCATTGGCCCCACATGTGGTCTCCAGTAGGGCTGAACGATTTTGGAAAATAATCTAATTGCGATTTTTTTAACCAATATTGCGATTTCGATTTAATTTTCGATTAATTTTTAAGCTCTTTAACTTCTGTATTATTTAAAATGGTCAAGCAGTAAATCAGTGTATAGTCTGATATTAGATAGATTAAACTTAAACTGCTCTTTCTTGTGGCTCAGGCCTGTGTTATGATGAATTAGGTAGAATTATTATTATGAGCAATAAATCAAATTATAATAATATGAGAAAGACAATTTGAGTCAAGTCATGGCATTAAATAATATGATATAATATCATCAGGTCGGCCTACCTTTTCACCACAGGGTATTATACAGTAAGCGCTCAATACAAAACCCACAGTTCAACCACCAATTAATGAGTCCTGATCTCAGTTCAGATCTCCTGGAGTCCATCTTTCTGTGTCCCCGTAAGCAACCTAAAAATGCTCAGTTTGAGGTTCAATTCAAAAGTTGGCTAACTAAAATACAACAGAGTGACGCCTCTCGTGTTTAATAGACAAGCTTAGTAATTCTCCGACAACACCGGAGTCCCCCTGCAGCCTCCGATGCTGGTGAGCGGCGCACCGGCTTTAACCAGGCTGTAACTCGGGACAGACTGGGCCTCTTCGCGCTTAGTTTGAAACGCCAATTTACAGATATTTCCTGAGCTGACTGGTGGCTGTGTGTGACGCAGGCCGATCGCCACAATACGCTTACCTTAATACACGCCTCTTTCTGTTGAGCATTTTTCCGTCCATCAAAGCCGGATCGACCGACGACTTCACCCACCACCACCAAGTTACCCGCGGTGGCGGCTGCTACTTTCATTCGGTGTGACATTAAAGTTTATGTAGCTGAGCTTCTGTCAACCTGAAGGCCATTTTACTGACAAGAAGGCGAAGTTACAGCGTAGCGTGCAGACGAGCATTAACTTCGTCAGACTGCTTTCTGCTTGGGTGTCATGTGACCAGAGTATAATCGCCGGCTTTGCGATTAGAAAATTGCGTTTTATTAAATCGCGATTAAATCGCAAATGCAATTAATCGTTCAGCCCTAGTCTCCAGTGGCCTAAAAATTGATCTTCCGCCTGCTTTTAAAGGAGATGGGACTGAATCTTTCACAAGTTGGTCTCGACGCTTTGAAGTGGCAGTACAGGCTATGATTCCACCTGATGCAGATTTTTCTACATTAATGGCCTCCATCCTCCCTACTCGCCTAGCCGACGCTGCATTTCTGTATTGGGACAGCCTCCCTCCTTTAACTCAGAAAGACTATGATTCAGTGAAAGACAGGCTTAAAGAAGTTTTTGGGCCTCAGTATTCCCTGCCATTCTTCCAGACACATGTGAATGCTCGCCCTCGCAAACCGGGTGAAAGTTTGGATGTGTACAGTGCCGACATCACTCGTCTTGTGCTAGAAGCTTTTCCCAACTATGACCACAACGCTCTAGAAGGTGAAAAATTTCGCCGTTTTGTTGCCGGCTTAGATCCAACCTTACAGTCAAAAATCCATGAGATGGGTGCAGAGGACCTTGGGGACGCCGTACGCATTGCCAGCCGCTGTGAGAGAGCACGTGCAGCGCTGCAACTGACTGCTGCGGGATCCACCTACACACAACCTTCAGAACAGGTAGCCATGATTCTCCTAAACCTACTGATGAAAAACTTCTTCAAGCAGTTGAGCAGCTAACTCTTACTGTAAACAGTTTGAAATACGAAGTAGAGCAGTTACGAGAGAAACACAGTTACCTGGCTCAGCATGTTGAATCCAGACCTGATCGATCCCCCTCCGGTGAAGCTCGATACAGTACACGTAGTGGCTCTCCTTCACCATATCATGTTAGACAACACCCCAGAGACTATTACCCACCTGAGCAGTATTATGGTCGTGATCCCGAGTCCCGCTACGAACATTGTTCTCCTCCTGTTCGCCAGAGATACAATGAGTGGAACAGCAATGACAAACGTGAACGTCACCATTCTCCATCACGCCCATCCTACCAGTACTCCAGGTATAGTCGCCATGACGATGATGACACTAACCAACACAGACGCAGTCCTAGTCCAGCTCCACAGAAAAAGAGAGATGCAAGTCCACAGACTAGGGGCACTGTTCGTTTCCAGTCTCCTGAAAGACACGCACACTCTGGCATCAACCGACAGGGAAACTTTCAGTAGCTGCTGTTGAGGGGCAAACATCGGCTACTTGTTCCCAGCCCCAGAACGATACGCCACCTGTGATGCCTGAGGACACTGACTCACAACTTGATGACTCTGCTTCTTCAAACATCCTTGCTATTGTTGAAGGCATCGAAGTGTGCGCTTTAATCGACTCTGGCTCTTTTGTCTCCATTGTGAGTGAAGATTTCCGAAACTCCCATCCAGCGTTAAGAAAACGCCCAATGACAGCCTCTTCAGTGCCAGCTCGCTCAGTCAATGGACAGCACCTGGACATTCTTGGCAAGTTAACCATTGGGATCAGAATTGGAAAACAAGTGTGGCAGCAGGAATTTGAAGTTCTCAGAGGTGCTTATCAGCCAGTCATATTAGGTTGGGATTTTCTGGTAAAACATCATGCCCTCCTTGACATCAAAAACAAAGTATTGCAACTGTGGGACATGAGAGTTCCTCTACTGCCTAAAGGACATGAAGTTGCCGCCTGCTGTAATGTGTCTGTGCTAGCACCCACTAAGATTCCAGCTATGAGTGAAACCCTCATCACAGCCTGTGTGTCAGCAGCTACCCCTGCTTCCCCTATGCCAACTGACTATTGTGGTGTTCTCATGCCCAACCCAGCCTGTGACATCATTGTGGCACACTCTCTCAGTGAAGTTCAAAATGGCACGACTGTTGTTCGAGTTTTGAATCCCTCCAGAGACGACGTTGAGCTGCATTCGGGTCAACACCTTGGTGAGTTTCATTCAGCTTCCTCTGTTGATATCATGCCAGCTGTTGAAACATGCTGTGCAGTCTCACCTGCACCTGATTCAGCCTCACCAATTCAGATAAATGAAACAAACCTGTCACCTTCCCAAGTCCTGTCTCTGAAATCACTGCTTCAGAAATACTCAGCAGTATTCAGTAAACACTCAGAAGACAGAGGTCGCACAGGAATAATCAAGCATCGTATACGCACTGGTGATGCCTCACCAATTAAACAGAGAGCTTACAGAGTGACACCAGAACAGAGAGCTGAGATACAAACTCAAGTGGAAAATCTGTTGAAAGCAGATGTCATTGAAGAAAGCTATAGTCCCTGGGCTGCACCTGTGGTTCTGGTGCGTAAGAAAAATGGCACATGGCGTTTTTGCCTAGACTATAGAAAACTCAATGTTGTGACAATCAAAGACTCCCACCCTCTTCCCAGAGTCGACGACGCACTGGATGCTTTGTGTGGCTCTGCCTGGTTCTCCACCATGGACCTGCAACATGGCTATTGGCAAGTTGAGCTGGAAGAGGAGGACCGTGAAAAGACAGCATTTACAACCGGCAGTGGACTTTATCAGTTTAAAGTTATGCCGATGGGACTCACCAACGCTCCAGCCACATGCCAACGCCTGATGGAAATGGTACTTCGTGGTCTTCCATGGAAAACATGCCTAGTGTATTTGGATGATGTCCTCATTTACAGCCACTCTTTCAGTGAGCATCTCCAGCACCTGGAAGAAATCCTCTTCAGATTTCAGTCAAGTGGCCTGAAACTAAATCCATCAAAATGCTGTTTTGCCAGAGATCAGGTACAATTTCTGGGCCATGTTGTATCCAAAAACGGCATTCAGCCAGACCCACGCAATGTGGAAAGTGTTAAAGACTGGCCTACTCCACGGACAGTGACAGAAGTAAGAGCATTCCTTGGACTCTGTTCATATTATCGCAAGTTCATCAGAAACTTTGCACATCACAGCGTCCCACTACATGCACTCACGGCAAAGAATGCTGTGTTCCAGTGGACTTCTCAGTGTCAGGATGCATTCACTTACCTGAAGCATGCACTCACAAACCCTCCTGTGGTTGCATTCCCTGACTTCACATCACCATTCTCCCTCTACACAGATGCATCATGTTCTGCTATAGGTGCTGTACTGGCTCAGACACAGGGACATCAGGAAAAAGTGGTGGCATACGCTAGCCATGTTCTCACAAAAGCAGAAAGGAAGTGGTCAACTTACGATAGAGAACTCTGGGCTATCGTCTGGGCGGTACGACACTTTCGCCACTATCTTTACAAGCAGCCCTTTGTTATTGTCACAGACCACAAACCTCTCTTGGGTCTCAGGAAAATACCCATTGACAATGACAGGACTGGTCGTCGTGCACGATGGGCTCTTGAACTTGATCCTTTTGAGTGGACTGTAATTCACAAAGATGGCCACCGCCATCTCAATGCTGATGCTATGTCACGTCGCCCGGCTGACACCAGACCAACAGAGCAGAGCACCTCCTGTGACACTCCTGCCAGTTCACACCCTGATGAGAGACATTCAAGCCCTGTAAGTTCATCTTGTCTTGTCAGTCCTGTACATCATAGCTCCTGCAGTACTAATCCAAAACCAGTTTCCTGCAACCAGACCACTCCACAGACTCCAGCTCCAGACTTAAAGTGTGTTCCCCAGTTGGTCTCCTCCACATTTGTGCTTCAACCCGAAGACGACCTTAAAAGGGCACAACAACAAGATGCTACACTGTCCGAGGTTATCAACTGGAAAGCTAAAGGTCAGAAGCCCCCATACTGGTACATGAAAAAACGCACGCCTGTTGAGAAAGCACTTTGGCAAGAGTATCACAGACTTACCTTTCATAGCGGGTTGCTGTGTCGTAAAGTGTTCGACCCACACACTAAGTCAGCACTTTATCAGGTTGTTGTTCCTCATGCTTTTAAAGACACTGTCCTACAGCTGTTGCATGGGAATCCAGTAACTGGTCATCTGTCAGCAGACAAGGTCCTGAGACAGGCTCAGAAACTGTGTTACTGGCCATTCATGTCACGTGATATTAAGATGTGGTGCAAGCAGTGTACCCCGTGTGATGCAAGACGGAGTCCCACACCTCATCAGAGAGCTCCAATGCAAACTATTGTCGCTACTGAGCCATTCCAAAAGGTTGCAGCGGACATACTTGAGCTCCCCATCACAAGCCGTGGCAACAGGTATGTGCTTGTTGTTCAAGATTATTTTTCTAAGTATGTCAACCTCTACGCCATTCCAGACCAGCGCTCCACAACAGTTGCAAAATGTCTGTTTGAAAACTACATCTGTGAGCATGGGATTCCTGAAATGCTGCACACAGATCAAGGACGCCAGTTTGAGTCTGACCTAGTGAAGAACCTGTGTCAACTATTGGGTATCCAGAAAACACGAACCAGCCCTTATCATCCTCAGTGTGACGGCATGGTTGAAAGGTTCAATAGGACACTTATTGATCAGTTAGCCAAGTTACTTCTTCAACAGTCAGGTGAATGGGATGACTGCCTCAATCAAGTTGCTTTGGCCTACAATACCAGCCCTCATGCTACTACAGGCTTCACTCCATTCTTCCTCACACATGGGCATGAAGCTAGGATGCCTGCCAACGTTCTGTTGCCTAACAACACACCATCTTCATCTACTCCAGGTTCTCATTCTGACTATGTCGCGCAGTTAACGCAAAAACTTCAGTCAGCCTTCAGTGCTGCCTCGCAGAACAGAGACTGTGCCCACAATCGTCAGAAACGGCAGTATGACAACAGTGTCAAGCACACTCCCTATGTGCTCGGAGACCTTGTGTGGTTAAATGACCCCACTACAGCAAAACAAAAACTCGCTCCACACTGGAAGGGCCCCTTTGAAATATTGGAGTGCCTTGGATCTGATGTGGATTCTCCGGGAGTGATATACAGGATTCGTTACCTTCTGGATCAGTCTGGCAAGTCCCAGATAGTCCATTACAACCGCCTCAGACCTTACAACGCACCTGTGCCAGATCGCGGACAGAAGACACCTGTTTGTGAGTCATCTTTGCAACTCCCCTGCTTGACTGCATTGTCGGGTGCTTTGCCCTTTACATCTTCAAGGTTTGCAGCATCCAAGGGCAGTAGCACTCCGGGCTGCAACAATGCTCCCTCAGTGACCCCTCAGATCCGCCAGCCACAGACCAACTTGCACTCTCCCTTGTCCTCTAGTCCTGGGACTGTTCCCCCCTCAGACAAGTTGCTGGGTTGCCAGTCTGACACTGTCCCCTCTGCCATTCCTGGGCAAGGCTTGGGTTCTTCAGTGCGCCCAAGACGATGTCAAGTTAGACCTCCCAGATACCTTATGGACTATGTTCTAAAGTAAGACTGTTGCCTTGTTCTAATAGCAGTTGCTTGTTTCTCCGTATGTAATGTGAAACGAGGACGTTTCTTTTCAGGGAGGGGGAAGAAATGTAAGAGTTAATGTAAGAGAAGTTGAGTTAATTCATATTTTTGAGGTAATTTGCTAAAAATACATTTACAGTGTTTACTCAGTTTACTACATTTTAATTTGTATTACACAGTTGGTATTTACATATTTACATGTTTAAATCATTACATTTGAATCTGTAAATCAGCTACGATATTGAGCAGAATCTACCTCTGTGTTTTCGCTGCATTTACTTCAGTCTAACCCCTGCTAGCTTCTGATTGGTTAGTTCAGTCATGTGACAGGCAGAATCAGGAAGTGTGGTTGTTGTTATGAAGCTGACGAAGTGTGAAGAGTAAAGTGCTGTGTAAGAAGTTATCCGTCTCCATCCTGTTGCTTCTACTCATAAAGAGTGTTCCCAACACCACATATCGAACCCTCACGTTACAGTTATATTACGTAGCCTAGGCCTACCGCTGTCGCAGTTTTTTTTTAACTTCGTGCGTGCTGCTCGACGGAGCGTTCACAACCCCACTCTTTAATTTTATCACTGAATCGCTTGTAGACTTCAGTGTTCTTGTGTGTGGTGTGCAACATCCGGGAGATGTGTTGTTCTGATCAAACATCTATTTCACCACTTTGCAACGCGAAGTCCACCCGCGATTCAGTTAGTGTTACTGTTGTCATGGAGATGTCCCCCAATGGAATGCGCGACCTGACGCATAAGGTAGTGACCTAATGGCGTAAGGACAGCCCTGGAAGGGTGCGCGTTTTGGACCGCTTTACAACAGTGTGGTGTGAACAGGAGTGACATAATTAATTGATTCGGAACAAAGTATCTGTTCCGGAACAAAACATATCGATCCAGGTGTGAAAGCAGCCTAAAACTCATTGACTGAACAAAGTTCGCAGGTTCCTGAACTCATTTAACTAAGGCCCTGTCCCAATATCCACACTACGCCCTAAGGTCTTCCTCGAAGTGCACACTTGTTGAAAGTGCACTTGGCAGAGTAAGTGCGCAAGGGCCCAAAGGTGTGAAGAGCAGAATTGGGACAGTTTTGCACACGTCACTATCTACGTCACTTCTGCTGTGATCAGGAGAGCAAACATGGTGCTGGCAAACAGTTTCCATATAAATATGTTATACCCAATAAAGTGAAAGAAATGCATTACAAAATATCGCCTAACATGTACCCTACAAACCAAATGCTGTCAAAATGTATAGATATTGATCAAAAATGTGAATTCTGCAAAAATGAAGACGAAACAATTCTGCACTTATTTTTGAGTGTCGACACATTGGGATTCTGAAAAAATGAGGATTACTTTGTAACTCAAACTAATCATTTAATCAAACTAGAAGCCAAGGATGTAATACTACACTATGAAAACAAAACTTTAAAAAATCTGCAAAATGGTTAACTTACTTATCTTATTAGGTAAGTACATCCATAAGATCAAGTTCTAAAGATCCCGACTGTCATTGAAATTATTTAGACCAAAATTCAGAATGTATTGTGGATCTGTCCAATTTATAAATGACAATAAATGTGCCTATACAATTAATTTGTTACAGAAACTATCTATAGAAATGTAATGTTTATACTTTAGTAATATGCCAATACTTTCTTTTTTGCAGCTTATTTTTCTTTACATTTATATTTTCATTTGTTATTCGTTTGTTATAGTTTATATATTTTCCTTAAATGATTTACCAGGATGTTTATGATTTTGTTTTTACGTGAATGTAATGTACCTAATATAGTGGTGGTTTGTATGTTCAATGATGGAAGATACTTCAATTCAATTTTATTTATAGGCTATATATCACAACAACAGTTATCTCACAGCGCTTTTCAAAAAAACGCAGGTCTAGAACTCCGTGATACTCACACTTATGCTACCTGTTGCGATGCCTAACCTTGTTAACTTGTTGTGAACCAAATAAAGATTTTCATGAAAAAAAATAAAGTAAACATGACGCTGGCCGCAGTTGAGAGATTCGCGGTACTCCTGCTAAAGTTGATCACAACTCAACACCAGTTTCCTGTCAGAAGAATTAGCTATATTCTGATTAAAAACGATTTCACTTTCACTTAAAAAATAAATTTCTTCTCCATTTGTTTACGCTCTTGCCGGCTTCCTTCTTCTTCGGAGTCCGACCAGCACCATAGCAACCATTTTGCTCCCACATTGGTTAGCTATTCGAAACGTCACGACACTACAAGGATTCTGGGTAATATCCTAAAGCAAAGTGAGGTCTGATGCACACTTGCGAAAGGGGTGCATTAAGTGCGCTGATGAGCGCCCCTTGAGAGCAACATTAGAGGATCGGGACACCCTACGGCAGGGGTTTTCAAATTGGGTGAATGTGAGCCTCCCCTTAGAGTAGGTAAGAACAGCCGAGCCCCTCCCCAAAACACTGTCTGCCTGCCCTAACCCACGCCACTGCAGTAAATGCCATCTTTTGTGTGTTCCAGGCAATGATGAGTTTCAATAACAACTGATTGTCTGATCAACAACAAATCTTTTTTAAAATTTTATTTGAAGACATTTTATTTTCTTTTTTTTAAGTGCATTCATAAATGATTCTTTGCAACAGCAAATAATTTCCAACTTCATGCAGGCCTAATTGAGGCTTCTTTTAAAATCACTGAACATCAGTAGCATATGCCTAACCACAAGTCAACAAAACATGCTTAAAGGGATGCACATCAAAATGAAAATTCTGTCATCATATACTCACCCTCAAGTTGTTTCAAACCTGTATGAATTTCTTTCTTCTGCTGAACACAAAGGAATATATTTTGATGTCAGTAACCAAACAGTAAACTGGTCCCATTGACTTACTAAAAAATACTATGGAAATCAATGGTTCCAGCTAACTGTTTGGTTACTGACATTCTTCAAAATATATTCCTTTGTGTTCAGCAGAAGAAAGAAATTCATACAGGTTTGAAACAACTTGAGTGTGAGTAGGCCTACATGATGACAGAATTTTCATTTTGAAGTGAACTATCCCTTTAACGTGTATCGGCGTCAAAGCTACCGGCGACGACACCTGACGGTTGAAAAGCGTCTCGAACAAAATCAGCACAATTGACAGCTCTACCTGATCAATGAGCGACAACGCTGTTTGTTCACGGAACACAACATTTAACAGTCAACTGCATTGAAGGCATGTTTTCAGATCGAACAGATTCACATATTTTTCATGAATTTTTTAGCGATCAAAACCTTTTTTGAACAAAAGGTTTAAATTAAAATTATTTCAAAAAATTATTTCTTCAAATTCACTTTAAAGAGAGGCTTTGTGCTTTCTGTTTAGGCTCTGTGAAAGTTTTAGTGCTGCTTCCAGAGAACGGTCACGTTCAGTATCATTGTTTTTCCTCATAAATGCAAACACGGAAAATAAAATAAAATGAAGATTTTATGTTCTGGGGAGAGTCAACCCTTCTTCATCTGGTGGGTAGGATTACTTTTGGTTTGTGCAGTGTAGCTAATTCACATAGGCCTATTTATTAAAATATTTAATTGTCTGGGAATTGTGGATCTCCTCCATAACGCTGAAATTGCCGAATTCGGCGAATTACGCCACAGCAGGCACGTGCACACATAGACATCAACAGGGGCTCAAGCACCTGCCCTTTTTCTTCCTCAAGAGAAAGTGCCCTTTTTTCCGGGATGCTTTTTTTTTAATAAATGAATTTATATATACAGTATATCTATTCCTGTTTGCGCACAGCTGTCCTGTCAAACAAATATATTTACTGAATAAAAAATCTAAATATCAGGTCGGGAGATGAGACTTTGTCAGTTCCGTTGCTCTCTCTCTCTCTCTCTCTCTCTCCCTCTCTCTCACTCCGCCTCTACCCGCAGCAGCCCCTCCCAGCAGTGTTTTTCTTGGCTTGTGCGGAGGTGAGTGGTGATGAACTAAAGACCAACAAAAGTAAACTAGCAGTGCCTCGAGTTCACTGCTAACATGCATGACTCACGAGCTGAGCTAAAATAATTAGCTAAAGCCAAGCTAAGGATCATGGTTGGTCACACAGGCTAATGTTACTGTTGCCTACTTAATGGAGACACAACAGGTGAGTACAGTAAAATTTGTGTCTAATAATGTAATGACGATCGCCACATTGATATGCAAATTAGGCGTTAACTAATTCAAATGTGCTAATTTGCACACATTTGACAAGTCACTGCAGGTGAATGGGCTAAAGAAAATAACTAAATCATGTCACCACAGACCTTCCCCAGTTAATGACTTACATCAAGACTCTTCTCCCCCTGAAATGTTCTGTTTAATATACAGGGTAGAAATCTTAAAACAAACTCCATCTAAATGTGTATTTTGGAAGTTTTCTTTCTATGAGAGTAAAAGAAGACATGGAAGCAAAATAGACCCAAATTTGAAATTTGACCACTATATGAAAAAGTGTCCTGCCTTAAGCAGCAACTTTATATTTCTGATCGTAGAGGCTCCTCATCTAATAACTATCCATTCCATTAGTTTGTTGCATGCTGATAGATCTTTACATGATACAGACAGCCCTCCCTCAAATGTGAAACCAAGTCCTAACAAACTAAGTGTTATGTGATCCAATAAGACCAAAAGAATTAAAAGGATTTATTGCCTTGTGAAAAATAAACAAATAATTAGTGAAACTATGTCCCTCTCCTTGGTGCAGTCATTTATTCTAAATATATACTAAAAACATGCACATTGTGGCAGAGTTTACTTTGCTGTTGCTGCTCTTGTGTGATTATTTTGTAGAAAAATGTTGAGGGTTAAACATTTGCAAAAGTGGGAATCAAAATAAATTGGTAAGGTAGTCAGAGTTGTGTTAATATATTTAACATTTTGTCAAAAAAAATCAGAAATAATTATGACAAGTGCCGTTTTTTTCACTTGAGCCGCTGCTCACCAAAATGTGCATTTCCCTGCCTGTGTATCTTTCTCAAAACTGTATCACAGCATTTGTTGATTTACCGATGGAAGCATCAGTATACGCATATCAGCAAGGAGTACATAACGATATGTATTTCTGTATCGTTATTTTGAAAACAACACTGTTTAAATCCTTGTTCCATGTGCCCCTTTTATACTTTGAGCACCTGCCCTTCCAAAGGTCTCTGCACGGCCCTGCGCCACAGCACTTATATGATTGCACTGATTGGCTATAGCTGGGAGCAGACAGTGTCAATCAATGTATTGGAGATTGAGAAAACGGCAACCGTGACCATTATACTTTTAAAGAGAACCATTCAAAACGAAAGAAAACAGACTGCTCTCTGCTTATGTGGGCTAATCCGTATCAGCAACTATGATAGATGTAAAGAAAACAAAGTTGCTTGTCAGATTTTCCTAACAAGCTACCCTTTTTTTTTAATAAGCCCCAAAAACGCAACCCACAACCGTGCTGTTTTAACGGGACTTAAAACCAAAACAAAACAAAGTCAGCAGTATTATAAACTGACTCGCCTCCCCTGTCAGCTCTTTGAGCTCCCAGGGAGGCAGCGCTCCACCTCTGAAGAACCGCTGCTCTACGGTCTTGCGCCCTTAGCGAGAACGCGCATTGAGGGGCACAAGGGCGGAAGTGCGGATATTGGGACAGGGCCTCACTGTGCTAAAACCATTTCACATGGTAAAACACAATTTGCAGATCTCACTCTAAACACATTCTGCACTCTGATGTCATCCAGAGTGGGAAACACAAGGAGCAACAATCAAACACAAACAGAGACACAACCAGTTTAATCCAGTTCAGAGAGCAAACAGGTTGTCTGGCCCTGAAGACTGAGCTTCCATTTGTTTAGAAAACTGACTGCTCAATAGATTTGGACTGGTTGCAGGTTCACATCAACAAAGGAGAAGAATTACAGTATCACAGAAACAAAGGACACGTTTGTCAGATGGAGGGTAAAGAAATGTAAAAATAGGAGAACAAGGAGGAAGAAAATATATTGCAAAGAGCAAAGCAGATAATTTCTGATCAGCTTTGAGCTGCTATGATAGAAAATGTTTTCATTCATCAAGAGACAATGAAAATTTGATTTGAGGTTAAAAATGTTCTTCTCCCTGAGAACTACATGTTTTTAGTTTTTTACTGACTGTTTGATTGTGTTTATCATTTTGATCACTTTGTGTTATGATTTGAGAGCAGCGTTTGGTTTTGAGCACAGGTAAAACTGTTTGGAGGAGAAAGTTTCATTTTGCACGAGGAGTCAGAGGTTTTGTAAATAGAGCTTGAAAATGGAGCAAAGTTTCAGAAATTGTGTTTTAGCAACTGAGAAAAACTGTAATCACAAAGTTTTGTCACAACAACAAGTCTTATAAACAGTGTGTGAATAAAATCCTCTAACGTCTCCTCAGCTGTGACTAATTATTGAATGTTCCCATGATCTCAGGTGTGAAGAGGCCTTCTGTTTAAACAAAGATGGTTCTCACTGTATCGTCCTGTGGAGGCCTTTTGAAATGTAATTACTTTTTCTCTCTGGATGTTTTTATTGTTTTTAGATGTGGTACGAGTGAAACCTGGAGATGATGCCACTCTGCCATGTCAGGCTGGTGAAGCCTCCATCAGAGCTGTAGTGTGGAGCAGACCTGACCTGGAGCCAGAGTACGTCCTCTTTTACAGAGATGGACAATCAGATACAGACTACCAGCATCCATCCTTTAAGGACCAGGTGCAGCAAGTGGACAGAGAGCTGAAGGACGGAGACGCGTCTGTAATTCTGAAGAACGTGAGCAGGAACGACACTGGAACATACGAGTGTCGAGTTTTAGCAGGTGGATCAAGACGTGAGAGAGCCATCTTTAAGACTGATCCAATCAGCATCATCCAGCTGGTGGTTTCAGGTGAGTTTGTGGAGGTCAGTGTGTCTGTGTGCCATGTTGTAGCTGCAGTTTATTCCATGTTGATTCTGAGAGTCAAACATGAGGAATATAGAAGATATAGAAGAGTAAATGGAGGCTGTTCCACTGTTCACTCATTTCCTGACTAATATGCACTTTGACCTTCAGGTTCCAACAGCGGAGACGTCGAGGAGGGAAACTACGGACATTACTACGGACTGGGAGCAGCTTTGGTTCTGCTTTGTTTAGCTGCAGCTGTTGGATTGGTTGTTGGCTGGAAACATAAGACAGACAGAGAAGAATCCAGAGCAGCCTGCTGATGATGAAGCTGCGAGCGATGAGCTTGTTTGACTTGTCACAGATCTCTTTCCACATGTTTCATCTATTCAACATGATTGTTATGGTCTGTGTGTCACTGTTGCTGATGTGTTTCCCCTTACATGTTAATGAGGCCGTGAGATTTCCGAAGGGGGATTGGATGGTCTTCGAGGAAGTTCTGGCTGGTCCTGCCTCCCACATCAGAGATCCCCGATTGGAGCAGCAGAACAACCTCCTCCAATCCCTGAGCTGCCTGCAAGACTGCCTTCAAGCTTCCTCCACTTCAAATGGGCTGGTCTGCTGGGGCGAGTTCAGCGCAGACAAAACGTAGCAAAACGTTTTTTTTTTCAACGGAAATGGTGCACAAGGGCACTGAATTTTCCCACCTTTTTAACCCTGCTGTGTTTAAGAACTTGTGGAAGCTGATTGGGTAACATCTGAGACACGCCCACCAAACGGGAGCAAACATACCTTGAAGCCCGTTGCAGAACGTTGCGCAATAACGTTGCAAGGAAAAGTGTCGTTCAATCAGAAAACGTTGTAAACTGGTGCAAAACGTTTTGAGATTGAACTAACCCCTGCTGTGTCCAGGCAGCTACCATTCCCATGTAGTTTGCCTCCGTGCTGGTTGTTATACTGAACCTTGTGTGTGACCTTAGTGGAAACCAGAGGCGGACTTACCATTAGGCAAAGGTAGGCAATTGCCTTAGGCCCCAAGCTACCAAGGGGCCCCGTAAAAGGCCTCATAAACTTATGGTTACGATTTGTTATCTTACTTTTCACCAAGTAATTATATCTCTAAACATCGATGCGCTAAAGTGCTATACGATTGTTTAATTCATGATGAGAAACTCCCCCTCAGTCCCCACTACATTGGACTATTCCATTATCCAACTGCGCATCTGCGCGTGTGTTTGTAAACAAACAGCTCAGCATGCTGTGAGCTGTAGGCTACAGACGGTTGAAACATGAAGCAAAGCTACCGAGTGGTTCTGAAAAAGGAAGAAGCTGGAAGAAAGCAGACAGTTTTAGCAAAACTTCCAAAGGTAACAACCTTTTCACGACGGCTACTGACAACACTAACATTAACGCTACTAAAGAGCAGCACGAAGCCGGTGCTTAGTTCTAGCAAAGCTAACACTGATGAAGAGGAGCTACCCAACCGCAGTGTCAGCCCAGGTTGCTCAGCCGACGCGGGCTGTCAAGTATCCCGCTTTGGCCGGTAAGTCCCGTATTTTACCCTTCTTTCCGCCGTCCTCCCAGTATTAGTATTTTGCCGTGAATCTCCGTGATTTTAACCTGCGCTATTAAAATAATAATACCATGCAGCTGCGCAGGGCTGACTTAAGGTGATGCATGTTGGACTTAAAATAAGGTATGCTGGTGTGACGGAAGCCAGCGAAGCTGTGCAGTGAGTAAACCTCACTGCCCGACACATTAAGAGACGCACTGGCGACCGACGCTAGCACCCATTAATTTTAGCCTGCTCGTCAGTGTGTCTGCCTCCGCACTGAGGTCACCGGTTCGAAGTCAGGACCGCAGTAACTCTACGCACTCGGGTCAGCCGGTTACACTGGTTAGAAACATAGACTGTATATAAAAAGGTTAGAAATCGTGTCCGATTTTAGCCGGCGCTGCAAACCATCATGAGACATTAAAAACTCGCGGGAGCAAGGCCTCTGCAGGCGCCGAGGCAGCAGTTGCTCTTTTCAGGCTGCACAAAGTTGGAACCACACTTTTGCCTGGTCTCGCGGCATTTTTCTTTGCAATGGCAGCACGATCAGTCACTGATCTCAGCTCGCAGTGAGCTCACACAGGTAGAATGTGTCTGACTTTAGGGCACCGTTTTTACACCCCGCCCCTGCAGTCACCTGCAGCTCACTGTAGACTATCAAGTCGGCGAAAGTCAGCCGCCGTCATCTCGAACACACCTATACCCAGTCTGAGCTCTGTCACTAGCCTCGCGATAACTGCCACCTTCAGGTAGACGCTGGACAACAGAACTGTTTGGCTCTACTCTCATGTAAAATGAACCACTCTGGCCCCGCCCACAAATACACTCCTTCCGAAACAGTCTTAAAGAAGCAAAGTCTGCAACAAATTTACAATAAAGAACAGTACAATAGTAAAAAAGTACAATAACTCACTAAAAGAGTGAAGAAAAGTTATGTGAAATTAAAAGAAAAACTTTAAAAGAAAAGCAATATGAAATGTGGAATGAAAATAAAATGTAAATGTAAAGACAAGCAATGTTAAATGAACAGAAAATATGCAAATAAGCATTTACATAAATGCTCTTCATATATAACCTTTTGTGTTTTCGTTTAGGCTATAACACCTGTCTTAAAATGTAAGGGATACTGGAGCTTGGTTGGGGTGGTGGGATTGCTCGCGGTGGGCCGGAAGGGTTGTGGAGGGCCCCATGCCTGTGTTTGCCTTAGGCCTCAAAATGTCTAAATCCGCCCCTGGTGGAAACCACCTCACTTGTTAGCTGTAGCTGCGTGTTACTGAGAGTCGGTAACACATCCTGATTGAACTAAGTGGTTGGTCTGCAGAATTGGGCCAGGAGAAGCTTGTTAACAATATTGCCTACACCTGTTAGTGATTATCTGTTTAGTTACATTAGGTTTAAGGGTGCTGCGCTTCCTGTGTTTCTGTTTTACGACGACTAGAGAGGATTTTGTTTATTCTTTACATGGTAGTTTAGTAATCCCTCATTTAGGAGGGATCTCTTTTTGTTATACTTTGTTTTACGCAGCACCCGCTTGCCCAATTTCTGTATGACTTTTTGTTGTTACCTCTGTGTTGGAGCTACTCCCTTGCTTTGTAATTTAATTTAATAATTAAATTACTTTATTTCATTGTTGTTTAGCCTTAAATAATCAGCATGATTATTTGATTTGATTATTTTATTGACGTGAATCTAGAATATTAATTTTATTATTTTAGTTAATTTAGAGTATTTTTGGGGGACTTGTGTTCTGAAGGTATTGGGCATCGTTTTTGCATATGAGTCTGCATATAGGGGTAGTCACATGTAGAACAGGCAGGCACCATGAAAAGGTTCATGCTTTTTTGCCAGGGCAAGAGAGGCTGCAGACGCCATTTGTTTGTATGCTTGCTCAAATGGGAAAAAAACGCATGAACCCTATGCTTGCCTGGACATTGGACTTATTCTTCCCTCCGGAAGATTTGTTCCTTAGGTGCCTCAGTGGCTATTTGTTTATGTCTCCCCTACCCCTAGCAAGCTGGGACGTAACAATGATTTTTAGTCTATCTGTCGGTGTGAATGTGTAAATCTGGCATTTGAGGCTCTCCACTGTGATGATCTGCTTCATCAGTGCAAACAAATAATTTCCCCCTTCATTGCTACTTCATTGTGGTGAAGGGGTTGAGTACCCATTGAATATGGGAGTTGTCTCATTCACAAATTCGTTCCAGGTGAGGGTCAGACTAAATGCAATCCAATTCAAATATCCAGCTTTGGCCAGGGATGAAAAAGTTCTACAATATTCTGTTTAAGTAACATTACTTTAAGCTGCACTCAAGTAAAAAGTAGATAAGTCAAATGTGTTCTCAGTAAATAATGATGTTATACAATTATTAAATCAAAGAGCAGCTTCAGGCTCCAAAATAAAGTTCATTAACATGTCAGTGTTCACAGTGGAACATTTATTTATTTCTATAGACGCTCTCTGCAGCCTGTTCATCACACTAATTATCAGTTATAAATATGCAGCCAGCTTCATGGGCGTCCAATAGGGGGGAAAAGTTAGGACAATTCCAAGGGCCCCTAACTGACAGGGGCCCCAAAAAATAATTAGAATCAAATTATGTGTAAACCATCATCATTGAGTGTGTGTATCATGCCAAATGTAATAATAAAATGAATGATCTCTTTGTATTTACTTGTTTTTGGCAGTTGCAGTGGGAAAAGCATGTTTAAATAAACAGATCAGGCAAACACTTTCTGTGAATTTTATTGAAGTGGTGAACCAGTTAAAGTCATGACCCCTCTGGATACATGCTAAAGCATCAGACACATTTACCTTCCACTGACCCCGTACCCAAGAGGCTGGAGGCCGCTAGTGAGATTAGTTACATGGCAGTGTTTAAAAGATGGTTCTCATGAAATTAACATTACACAGTTAAAGTTAAATATTCCCACTGACCACAAAGTAAACCTCCATATTGACCGACCCTCGTCTCTGCATGAAATGGTTTGGTCCTGCCTCAGCCTACTGTATCAGTGTTTGATGCAGATAGTAGATGCCCCAGAAATACAGTGATCACAGTGTAGCCTAGTAACCAAATCTGGTTTTCAAAAAAGGAAAGAGAGGAAAGACAAAGACAGGATGTCAGTCTGTAACCCAGTTTTTCCCCATGAAAGGTGGGCAGCCTTCAGTCTGTGAGTGGTGTTAACCTGTTGGCTTAATGTCCACAGTGAAGCAAGCTAGCTAGCTACAGACTAGTGTTAGCCTACATTTCATCAACATTTAATCAGCGCAGGGAAACGTTCAGCAAGAGATTCATATTAAATCATTGTCCCTGCTCCTTTTAGCAGACTAACAGATGAGTCAGCAGCAGCCCAGTCTGCCCAGAACTGAAGCCTCCCAGTGAAGGAGGTGAGCAGCACTGTGTTAATGATTTAGCATCATTCCAGGGAGGCTGTATTAAAATAATCCAGTTTGATATGTTCATTTAGATTGAGTTATGGCCGTTTTATAGATACAGACTTTATTATTCCCATCATGAAGGGCAATTTATTTGAGAAAAGTGAACTGCGTCCTGTATGCAGACTTGCATGTACAAATCACCAGCAGTAAATATTGTGATAGTAATAATATTTAACTACAAGAAGCCACCACAAGCCTTTAATTAGAGTTATGTAAAGCTTTCGATGCAGTTAAGGCCTAGAGAAGAGGTGACAACAGCCGCCGCGCAGAGGGGATCCAATCAGATTCTTTTGTCATGGGGCCCAAAATTCCTGGTGGCCCCTCTTTTTATAGGGTGCCATTTGGATTTCATAACTTGGGATGAATAAATAGTTGATGTTCCTATATTGGGTGGTGCGGTGGTTAGCACTGTCGGCTCACAGTAAGAAGGTCATGGGTCCAAATCCCAGTTGCCCCTGCCTTTCTGTGTGGAGTTTGCATGTACTCCAGTTTCCTCCCACCATCCAAAGACATGCAGGCTAGGTTAATTGCTGTCTCTAAAAAAATTCTCCTTAGGTGTGGATGTGACCTGCCTTTCACCCAGTGTCAGCTGGGATTGGCTCCAGCCCGCCGCAACGCTGTACGCAGGATAAGTGGTTGACGGTGGATGTTCCTACATTTTAAAGTTCTATTATATAAAGGATATAACTTCATGAAAAACATGTTGGTCGAGCTCAGGCACCTTTGTTGAATTAAATATAGTTATATTAACAAGTGACTTGTGGGAAATGTCCACCCTGTCAAGGACTTAGACATAACTGTTTTAAAGTGTTTTCAGGGTATGATTACTGCTAAAACTACATTTTTATATAAATCATATGTCCCTCACTCTTATTAGATATTTGTTTTACAATAAAATATTTTTGAAACAGCATAGGCCTATAATGAGTAAAACAAGTGCACATAATGAAAAGGGGACGTGTTTTCCCACTTTTTTCCTTCTGAATTATGATTAATTAGAATTACTCAATGTCGCCTGTGTAGTCAAGCCCTTCCATATCTTTATGTAAATACAAATATACACTTGATATTTGATAATTTCAATAAACTATGAATGATAAATACCAACATAACAAGGTAGACAGAGGTCTAGTAGCATAACAGGGTGGACAGAACACCAGTTTATAGGCCTACTATAGAAATGTCCACCCTGTTGAAAAACTGACAGGGTGGACATTTTGAGCTAAAGTTATCTGTGTGAACATAATGGCTGGCAGGAGCCTCAGTACTAGATGAGGAATCTATAGTTCAAACTGTTTTTGAAATTATTTAATTTTATTGATCTCCTCAAAACTTCGGCCTAACAGGGCGGACACGTTACGATCAAACACATTAAATAAGACACGTTTCCGTAATGTTAAAGGATTAACATTACATTACATTACATTAATTCTGCTTCTGCTTCCTCCTCCTGATCAACAACTGCTGGATCAGGATCACTGAAACCTGATCTCATCATTTATTTAAACACCTTGTTGAAATGTCACCTTGTGGCTGCTGACTGGTTTTCTCTCAGGGTCGTGTTCATATCTGTCAGTCCAGTCGTGTTTGTGTATAAATAAGAGTCAGTGTGACCAATCACTCAGTCTCATGACCTCTGATCATGTCCATGTTTTTCTTTTCTGTAGAAGTGAGTTTATCAAACATGATCTAATTTCATCATTTTAGATTAAACAGCTTTTTACACATTAAAGTATCAATGGTAATAACACACTAATGTAGTGGTCTGTGTAATATTATACAGACAGCTGTGATTATGCTGTCTAAGCGTTTGACCGGTTGAACCTGTTGTACACGTCTCAACACACCACGCCTCAGTTTAATTTAACATTTCAGCTGCTGGTTTTCTAACAACACAGTTTCTTACAATAGTGAGAACGTTACATTTTTGCTAATATTTGATTATATATTTTCATGTGACAACACTGAAGAAATGACTCTCTGCTACAACGTAAAGTAGTGAGTGTGCAGCTTGTCAGTGTTCAACATTTAATATTATTTAATCTTTTTTGGTTCCTGCTGAAAACACAATTATTAATAATTATTTTAACAATAATTTGTGTCTGGGCAACAGTGCACACAACTTAGTGGTGCTTTCAGGGACAAGATGTATGTTTGAAACCACATGGTTTCAAATACAGAGGAATTATCAGCAGTTGAGTCACAGTCACACTAATTCAGTTTAGACTCCACATAAGGAACCACATTTTAGCATTTAGCAGTGAGTCACTGAGCTCTGTAACTTTCTGTCTTCCTGTGAGCAGCAGCAGGACAAACCCTTCTCCTCCCTCATGTTACAGTCTGCAGTATTTGTGATGTGACTTTGTGACACAGACTGATTTGAATCCTGAATATGGAGGCAAAGTGTTGAACTCAGAGCTGATTTGTTCGCTTTAAGAAACATGATGCTGATCATAGTTTAGTTTAATTTCTCTTCACGCCGCCTCGTGTCCTCCACCCTTCATATTTACTGAGCAGCTTCAATGTTTGATCTCTGATAGTCAGTTTCAAAATGGATCCACAGATGTGAATGTCTTGTGTGGTTTTTATAAAAGAAGTATAAGAAAAATAAAGAAGCAAAAACCTAGAAGAGACTTGTCAGCTGTTTAGTTTTTTAAACTCAATTTAATTGTTTCTGTCCTTAATACGTTTTAATTCTTACATTGTGTGATCCATTTTACAGGATCCTGTAAAAAGCAGACTGCAGACTGTTAATTATTAAACTGTGAAAGACTCTGTGTTACAGAAAGTTCCAGTTTAAGTGTCTCCTGACGTCTGCTGAAATTTTTAAAATCTGTGGAAAGTTTTTTAAACACTGATCTCACTGATCTTTTTATTCTCCAGCTGTTTGAGTCTCAGCTCCTGGTTTTCTGAACAAAATATAAAATCATTTCATATTTACTTATTTAGGTTTTAAGGTCAGCAGGTAGTTTTATTTATTCTAGATGATTCTGTGTTTGTTTCTCTTAAAGCTGAGCGCTGTGACCTGAATGTGATGGTGACACATGATGACACACACAGAAAACACACATTTATTTAACATTAAACATGACGTCTGTCTGTTGGAAACATGCTGATCACATAACAGCATCATCATCTAAATGTGACCTGACCAGTTTTATCTGGCTGGCCGTCAGTTTGAAAGTCAACACCACATTTTTTCCTCAACAAGGAAAACATAACAATATATTTCTGTCAATAGCATGAGAAGAGTCCTGTTTAAATCCTTGTTCCATGTGCCCTTTTGATACTTTGAGCACCTGCCCTTCCAAAGGTCTCTGCACGGCCCTGAGAGGAAAAGATATAGTAGGACTGCTAGAATGGTTGAGTTTGAATGTTTTAGAAAATTGGCTAGTTATAGCCGCCACTTTGCCTTTGAAGAAGGCAGCAAAGGTATCAGCAGACAAATCTGTGGGTGGTAGAGGTGGAGTAGGATTTAGTAGCGCTTTAAAAGTGGGAAATAATTTCCTTGAGTCGGTGGCACTGCTAATTCTGTTATTATAGAACGCAGTTTTGGCAGCACTGATGCTTGTCGAGAAGAAGGATAAGAGTAATTGGTAGCCCTTAAGGTCAGCAGGGTCTTTGTTTTTTTTGGCATTTTCTTTCAGCAGCTCTGAGATCAGTACATAGCCCACAGATGGTATCAGTTAGCCATGGGTGGGACTGGTTTGGGAGAGCAGGCTTGGTGGATAGAGGACACAGGCTATCCAGGCACGAGCATAGTGTAGAGCACAGAGATTGTGAGGCATCATTGACCTCAAATGAGAAAAATGTGTTGAGGGAAGATAGAGCGGAAGCTACCACTAATATACACACTATAAACAGAAAATAACAATATAGACAGATTGACAAATAGTGCAGTGAGCAGAGTGCAAAGGATGCAGGATTAAAATTATTATCATTATTATGTACATATCGAGGTGGATGCAATATACAGGTGCACATACAAGCATATATTTACACATGTACACGATGTGATGGAGCATAGTGCAAAGGATGCTGGAATGAATAAGTATTTTGTGTTAAGAACTTGAGGTAGGTCGGTGCACAGGGGTTTTTCCTGACACTGTGAGTGGCTTGTGGGAAGAAACTGTTCCTGAGTCTGTTGGTTTTGGCGTACAGTGCTCTGTAGCGCCTACCAGAGGGGAGAAGCTGGAACAGGTTGTGTCCGGGGCGAGATGGATCTGCAGTGATGTTTCGTGCCTGTTTCCTGACTCTGGAAATGTATAAATCCTGAACTGAGGGCAGGTTGGCACCGAAGATCTTTTCTATAGTGTGTCAAGCTTATTACTTCAATATATTCCCAGCAAATCTGATGTTAAGAAATTTTACTCATGGATAGGGACATTAGAATACTGTACGAATGAGCACTTTAGAGAACTAATGATAGTAATTACTATTATATATATGGCTGGTCTTGTTGTATGATGTCTTGTGATTTCTTAATCTGGAACATGAGCAAAGATTGCAAAAATGGATGGAGTAGTGTCGAGTGAATATTGGCAACATATTTCTGTGTTTATTGCAGATGATAGAGAATGATCAGGACGTAATTTCTGCATTATACTTATACTCAACTGCATGCCAGGCAGCCTTCTGTGTTTAAGAACTGTTTCCGCTGTTTCTTACATCGCCCACTAGAGGGCTGCAGCACCGCAATAACCAGCCTAGTCCAAATGAACAAAATTACTCAAAAAAAGAATTGTTTATTTTACTGAACAAGATTTGAAGATCCAATTCAGAAAAAGACTCATTTTTCCCATCACTGCTTCTTTGGGCTATAAGGCTTAAACAGCAGAGAATCCCTCAGTAATAATAGAGCCAGAACAGATGTAATTATTACCTGCAGCTCACAGCAGGTAGAAGCCAAACTATACTGCAGGAACCACATCAGCTTCTGTACGTCACAGTAAGGGAGGAAACATCAACGCTGACATGAGCTGAGGTGGCAGCTGCATCCAGACAGTAAATCAATGAAGGAAAGAGCAGAAGATGGAGGAGCAGCAGCTCTCTGTTCTCTTTATTCTTCATCTTTATTGGTCTGTCTGCTTAATGAGCAGCAGGTGGCGCTCAAACACAGTCTGACTCTGTTAGACTCTGAATGGACTGAGAGTGAAAGTCTGGAGGTTTCTTTGGACCCCAAACAGACTCAGAGGCCAAAGAGTGGGCTTTTGTTTCCCACAAGTGATGCAGTTCATTAGAAAACATGATATTTAATAAGTTTTCCACCTTTGTAAATCAGTTTCCATCACTTGTTTTGGTGCTGCTGCACAGTCAGCATTAGAATCTGATGAAAGGTTTCTGACTGCAGGATCAAATCAGGACGTTTCACTTTCATCATGTTCCTTTGAAAACACAACTGTTCTGTCTTTGATTTCTGATCAGCTCAGAAGTGATGCTCTGTGATGACAGCGGTGATGAGGTCATCATAGCCATCAACCAATCCCTCCTCAGGCTGGGTGGGTGGGGTCATTGCCATGGAGACAGGCAGGTCATTTCCTGTGGTCAGAACAGGTTAGAAAGAAAATGCAGATCATTTATGAGCTTTTATTAGAGACTGTCAATCATCAACACCAGAGAGAGATTGATTGATTGATTGATTGATTGATAAGTCAGTGAATGATTGAGAGTGTTACCTGTGGCCCTGCGTCGATATAAAGACACCATGAGGACAGTGGAGATGCAGTACGGACAGAACACCACCAGGTGGCAGACCAGTCTGAACACAAGCTGGGGGGGGTCTGAGGCAGGAGGTTTAGGTTTACCTGTAGAAGAAATCCCAACTGGTCAGGTGAATCTCTGGATGAAATAAGTCCTGAAATCAAAGGTAACCTCCTCACCTGTGACAGAGATCCAGCTGGATGGAGACTCTCCATGACCGCTGATGTCACACTTGTAGAGGCCTTCATCAGACTTGGAAACATGGTGGATGGTCATGTGACCTGTAGGCTCAGTCCTGATGAGGGAGCCATCTTTATAGAAACCAGCTGGGAGGTTGGAGGGAGGGGTCTTTGTTTTACAGTGCAGAGTGACATCATGTCCCTCCATCACAGGGAGGACAGGACTCTGCAGGATCACTGGTCCACCTCAACACAGAGACAAACTACAGCATTTCATCATTTACACACAGCTTCATCAACACTAACTCCACAGTCTGATCTTACCAGTGACAGTGATGATGATGGTGTTACTGGTTGCTCCCTCTCTGGACTCACACCAGTAAACTCCACTGTCCAATGGGTCGATGTGGCTGATGTTACAGGAGGAACCAGCTGCTTCTCCTCCCCAGTCTTCACACTGAGTCCTGGTTTCTCTGGTTGTGTTCCTCCTCAGCGTCCATCCAGCAGAGCTGTCATCCTCCTCACAGCTCAGAGAGACAGACTTCCACATGAAAAACTGAGAGCTGCTGGGACTCACAGTCAGAGAGACTGGAGGGTTGACATGACACTGATTATCTTTAGCATTTTTTTTTACTAAATAACCCTTTAAATGCAACAAAGAAGAATCCCTGAAACCAAAACCTAAACCTGCAGCAGCCTCTGTGATGGTTTCATAGCAGCTCGTTCCTTCATTTGCAGACAGTAAAGACTCAAAGATTCATGTTGTAAATCACAGCCTCAGGTTTAAATATGTTCTCTGAGTTCTCGAGCAGTGGAAACATGTTTATGTCCCAAAAACAACTTCAGAATTTTCATGAACCAACACTGCCTCTGAAAACTTTCATTTAGCACTGATTTGAAATTTCTTCATTGTCAGTGTGTTTCATTTGTTTTTCTACATTAACTTTATTTTGGTTGTTTTTCAGCAGGTTGAAGCTCTCAGTGAAGGTTCAGTAAAGATGGTGGTTTTGTTACTTCTTATCAGGCTGAAAGTCTTTGTTTCACTCTCCTCTCTACCCATCATTAACAGCTGTGGTCAGACGTGTTGCACCTGTAACCACAACGTCAACTGTAGTCTTCTTGTCACTATGCAATGTAAAAGCTGACCCCTCTGCAGCCAGGGATGTGCTCCTGAGACAACAGTTGTACCCACAGTAGACATTTACTTGACTAATCCCTAGTAGGAAAAAGCCATCTAAACCTAATGGGATTTATGGGTCTGGAGGAAAAACAAAAAGGTTAAGAGAAAGCCACTCAATTAGACTTAGGCCCAGTTTACTCAGGTGTACACAGTTTCCTGATTCCCTGATTGGTCCATTGCCTATTGACTCCTGAGCCAGGAGGCCAAATCAACCATACGAGCAGCATGTAGATGCAAACACATTTCCACTACCAACTAATTACAAATGGACACTTGTCAAGACCCCTCGACGCCGCTTCTTAACACTCTGGGTACCCTTTGCATCATTTTCGCAAGTGTAAGGCTCTGCAGTCAAGTTAGCAATAATGAATATTCACTGTCCCGTTACACTTTTAAAACATAACTAGTGGTTAATGTTGACTACAAGTTAAGTAACGTATTATCCATCCACCACAAACACCTACTACTGACCTTTCAGTATTTTGTACAAGATCAATTATACCAGTACTTCATTTATCATTAAGCAATGACGCTAAAGGGCTTCCCAATGTGTTAAAAACGCACACCAAGTGGTCTCGACCATCCCAGCAGCATCTAGTGCAGCTCTGACTGACTCATTAAGCTGCGGCAACTGCTGATTGTGAAAAAAATATTTTTACATTTGTGTGTGTGTCCTACTATGATTAATGTAACATCTTATGTATAGTTCTATACATGTGAGGACAAAAACATTTTGATGGGAATGTAGTACAAGCTCTGATGTGACAATTGGACTTTGATAAACTAAAAAAAGCATAGACACTCAGGGCTCAGCCATTTTACGATCATAGTGCACAGCGTGAAGCGCATGGTGCAGTTGCATTTGGGGCGTGTCCAACACCAATTTAGCTAGTTTAATGCTTGAAGAAAAGATCAGTGCACCAGACGCATGGCTCAAAAGGCTTGTACATAATCTATAAATTAGTCATCCCGTTCCTCTGCAACTCTGTGGTTTTTCACTGAAGTGTCTGAACTCCAGTCTGTTAACAGACAGATGCTGTCGCCTATGAAACATCTGGATTCTCACTGCACTGCATTATTAGAAACTATGATGAACCAGTCATGGGTCACATCTATCTCTCTTCCAGTGTTTATTTAATTTTGTGTTTTATTGATGTATGTGTATTTTCTTTAACTATTTACTTTCATGATTAGGGAGGCTGCTGTCAGTCATTAAATATTTCCGTAGTGAATTACTGCGCCGTTGACTTTAGACAACACTTTCTTGGGCACACAGAATGGGTGCAAGAGCATTTGCTATTTAAATAATGAGGGGTCTGGGCGTAAAGAAATTACAACTGTGTCTGGAAACTAGCAATGACACTTATGCTGCACTTTGCGCTAGGTGCAGGATAGGGCCCTCAGAGTGTCTGCTGCTACAGGAAAGACTCACTATCATCCTCTCAGATAAAAAAAAAGCTTCTCTGGGTTTGTGGTTTTGTATCATTATCAGTCTTAAATCCTCCCTGTTTGAATTCCAGCTGTGTCCTTAACACTGACTTTTCTATCAGGGTTTCTGAAACACAATCAGTGTCAGACGCTGACAGAAGGAGTTTACTCACCTTGGTTTGTTGTGCAGCACAGCAGGGAGGTCAGAACTAAAGAGAAATCACACTCAGGTTGGTTTGAAAAACTGTGTACTTCAGGGAAGATGAGCTGGACAATAATTCAAAATCCATAGCCTATTTCGATTATTTTTTTCGATAACGGTGATATAACTTTAAAACACGTTTCTGATATTTCAAAATACATTACAGCCTTTGTCACTGACTGCCGATTGAAGTCGAACAGAAAGAACTCAACAGAACTGGCTATGTGTATGATGATGTACAGCACAGACAAGTAACTAGTGCTCAGCAGCATGGGCGCCATATAGGGGGGAAACGTTAGGACAATTCCAATGGCCCCTGACTGACAGGCCAAACCAAAACATAATTATAAACTAATATCAAATTATATTATATTACATAATACAAATATATAAACCATAATCATTGAGTATAAATGAAATGGTTTGGTCCCTTATCTGTGTGCTCATCATAGACATATGTCTATGACACTAATAAGTGACGGTGTTTAGATGCAGTCAGTTGATGCGGCACAGTGATCACAATGTTGCCAAGTGAATCAAAATCTGGTTTTCAAAAAAGGAAAGAGAGGAAAGACAAAGACAGGATGTCAGTCTGTAACCCAGTGTTTCCTCAACAAAGGGGGGCAGCCTTTAGTCTGTGAGCGGTGTTAACCTGTTGGCTTCATGTCCACAGTGAAATAAGCTAGTTAGCTACAGACTAGTGTTAGCCTACATTTCATCAACATTTAATCAGCGCAGGGAAACATTCAGCAAGACATTCATATTAAATCATTGTCCCTGCTTCTTTTAGCAGACTAACAACAGATGAGTCAGCAGCAGCCCAGTCTGCCCAGAACTGTAGCCTCCCTGTGAAGGAGGTGAGCAGCACTGTGTGAATGAGTTAGCATCATTCCAGGGAGGCTGTGGGGATTTCTCTGTAGTTCTTTTTACCAGAGGAAAAAAAGACAATGAAACATTTCTTTATGACAGATATTCAAACACAAATTACTTTCTTACATTTCTTATGAAATAAATAAAATTAAAAAACACCTTCCTGTCTGTACTGGATGCTGAACAGCAGCTTACCTCAGCCTGCATGTAAGTTACAGACTAATCCAGTTTGATTTAAATTGAGTATGGCCATACAGACTTTCACTTTTTTTATTCCCATCATGAAGGGCAATTTATCTGAGAAGCAAGTAGTGAACTGCGTCCTGTCTGCAGACTTGCATGTACAAATCACGAGCAGTAAATATTGTGCTAATACTGATATTGAACTACAAGAAGCCAGACACCACAAGTCTTTAAAGAGGTGGTATTATGCTTTTTGGCTTTTTCCCTCTCCTTTATTGAGTTATATATTTTTTGTGCTGTAACAGGTTTGCACAGTGAAAAAGCCCAAAGGGAGTTCCCATCTCCCGCAGAAAGCTGAGCCCTGAAACACTTTAAAACAGCTCGTTTGTAGTCCAGCCCTTCACTTCCTGTACTTGTGACGTCACAATGACAACTCGTCATAAAGCTCGCCAAGCGGCTGGCAGGGTCAGGCACGCCCTCAAACCAAGCTAGTCTGAGCGGAGGCCCTTTGGCTCGACTCGCCTTTGTTTGGGTTTCCATTGTAGAAAAGTTGGACCTGAACCTGCTTCCAGGTACTTTTTTTCGTATCACCTCACCTCTGTTGAGGCTCCAAAAGAGCTGAGGGAAAATGTAACGTGAAGACAGACAGACTGCTGATTAGTCAGAGAATATTCACTATTCACTGCATCATCATTGCATCAGACAGAGGCCAGCAACAGGAAGATTACTTTAACCGTAGACTGTATATATTTTAAGAGCTGTGTGGATCACTGGTGTGTGTGTCGCATTTAACATTACATCGTTGTGTGTGGCGTCGCTATCTCCGGGTACTATCTATCTAATGGAAAACGGAGCAGGGCCGAGTAGAGTCGAGTCTAACGATTTGTACTATGGAAGCATTTTCGGCAAGGCAGCATAGATCATCAGAACACCGGCAACAGTTCAACGTTCAGTCCTGATGGTAAGATGTGGAACAATGATGTTGTGGACTGGGATTAACTTAGACCATCTGCTAGGTTCTTCTTCTTCTTCTTCGTTACGTTTTATGGCGGGTGGCACCCCGCGTTAAGGTGCATTACCGCCACCTACTATGTTGGAGTGTGGACAAGAGTTTCTATCCCTTTATAAATAAATAAATAAAATAAAATAAACAAAACACAACAAATCAAAACAAAACATAAAGAAGGCAAAGATGAATTACTGAGTTATTTCACTGTTCACTATACTCTATTGATCAATCCAGTCTCTTTCAAATAATGAAATAGTTTCCCTGCCTCAATGTCAAATACATTTTTTAGACTCAGTTCTTCCTGCCCGAGCTTTCTGACTTCTCTCCTTAATGTTTCTCGTTCCCGAGAGAATTTTTGACAGTGAAGAATTACATGTTCTACTGATTCCTCTGTTTGACGGTGTTCACATAACCCTGAAGGGTGCTTGCTTATTAAGTGCAGTGTTTTATTTAGTCTAGTGTGCCCTACCCTCAGCCTTGTCAAGATATTCTCCTCTTTGTTGCTTCTTCTAGCTGTCCTTCCTGTGCCCACATGCTGTTGTAGTATATAGAGATGTCGCCCTGTATTTCCTGTATCCCAGCTGTTCTGCCACTCCTTAATGATGTTTCTTTTGATTATTCCTTTGGCTTCAGATTTACTGAGTGGTATGCACAAGGTCTCCTCATGTTTCAGAGCCTGCTTTGCTAATGCATCCACACCTTCATTTCCCTTAATCCCTCTGTGAGCTGGGGTCCACATAAATGTTATCAGCATGTTCATATTTTTAATTCTGTAAAATGTTTCATAAATCTCATTAACCATATCTTGCCTGCTGTGAGATGTAAATGACTGCAGTGACATCAACGCAGAGCATGAGTCTGTACAAAGAATAACTTTTTTGATTTGTAATTCTTCTATCCGCTGTAATGCTGTTACTATAGCCAACATCTCGACTGTATATACGGACAGATGATCTGATGTTCTTCTTTTAACAGAAACATGTAAGGCAGGAATACTGAGAGCGAAACCAGTCCTGCCTGTATTAGGATCCTTGGACCCATCTGTATATACCTGGACAAATGTTTGATATAGTGTTTGTAACCTATCTTCAACCAATACTGCAATATTTCCACATCCCACATGACCCTGCATTTTTCCCAGAAAATATAAATCAACTGACACTGACGGAAACATCCAGGGTGGTGTTACGGATAATGACACTGTAGGGCTATATCGTCTTTGACTTAGTGTCATGTCTCCAGCTATTCCCTCACATGTCCATGCAAAACACCCTCATTGGGTCCATGTTAATTTTTCATCAAACCACATAACCAAAAATTTGAAGACTTTTACTTGTTCTATCTCTTGCCCATACATCTGTAACTGAGCATTGACCCCTCTCTTTTTAGTGAAGACTACCGTTTTAGTTTTCCCAATTGCAAACTTGAATCCCCAAGCTATTGACCATCTTTCCACCACATTGATTGCCTCTTTTTTACCCTTAATATGTTCTTTCCTCTCTTCCACAAGGCTCCATCATCAGCAAATAATGACTGTCCTATATCACCCTGAACTTGGGAAAAAACATCATTAATCATAATGGAAAAGAGTATGGGGCTAATGACACTGCCCTAAGGAGTACCATTCTCTACCATATATCTTTCTGATACAGCTGTTCCAATTCTGACTTGTATGCTTCTCCCAAATAAGAATTCTTTAATCCAGTTATATGTCCTACCTGTTATTCCGATCATTTTTAATTTTATCATTAATCCCTCCTTCCAAACCATATCATGCGGGGTGAGATGGCGAAATGGTTAAGCCTTTGGTGTGAGAGACCCGGGTTCAATCCCCACTGTGTCCCTGAGCAAGACACTTAACCCCTCGCTGCTCCAGAGGCGTGTGACCTCTGACATGTATAGCAATTGTAAGTCGCTTTGGATAAAAGCGTCAGCTAAATGAATAAATGTAATGTAATATGCCTTCTCTACATCGAAAAACACTGCCATTACTGATTCTTTATTAACTTGTGCTTTCCTTATCTCTGTTTCTAAACACATAACAGGATCAATAGTTCCTCTACCCCTCCTAAATCCACTCTGATGAGGTGATAAAATTCCTCTGCTTTCCATGTAAAATGATAACCTTTCTGTAATGATTCTTTCCAGTATCTTACCTATATGTGATGTAAGTGCTATTGGTCTATAGTTCATTGGACTTGATGGATCCTTTCCTGGTTTCCTGATAGGAATAATTATTGATTCTTTCCACCCAGCTGGCAATTTCCCCATTTCCCATACTTTATTATAAAAACCTAGCAATTTCGTAGATGCTAAAACACCTAATCCTTCCCTGGAAATGTTAGTCCAGATCTTGCTATTGCCCTCCTCATTTCTTCCATAGTAACTGGAGCATCCATTGTACTGTTAGTATGTTTAGATGTTTACTTTGCTAAATCAGGTGTGAAATTAAAACAATACAATGTATATAAGCAGAAGAATTTTGCTGTAAGAACAATATTATTAAACAAAAGATTTTAGTTAAAAGAAAAATACAAATAGGAACTATATTTTTTGTCTACAGAGAAAGTTAACCAAGACAAGCGAGTGGACAGAGCAGTTGGGGTCTGTAATATAGGGTGGTGGCTGCCTTCTCCTAATCCTGAAAGAAGAAATGGGATCTTGCAGCTGCTAACAGTGTCACTCGCCAAAGCACAAGTTCATCAGTGAAACACCAACAAGATAGGGCTCCTGTCAACAAATAGTGAGGAAGAAAGTGAGCAGAAAAAAGGTTCATCACAGAGGTCCTCTCAAAGGACAAGACCAAGGCCCGTATTCACAAGACCAAGGCCCGTATTCACAAAGAATCTTAAGGCTAAAAGTAGCTCCTAGTGACGTAATTCTAAGAAAATTCTAAGAAAAGTGGGCGTGTACTCTTAAAATTAAAGAAAAAATCCTAGTAAAGAAAAAAGTAATTCATAAAGCGTCTTAACCCTTAAAAAAGAGCTCTTAAGCTCAGAATTGTTAGGAGCAGGGACGAGGACTTTTAAGAGGCTTAAGAGTTTCTTTAGTAGAGGAGAAAACATGTGTCTGTAACTTTATTACAGCTGTCATTGTACTTTACTGTGACCAAGTTAGCATAGCACAGCCCTGATCGATCCAAACTCCATTCAGAAAACAAACATTTTATAAGTTGTAGTCCTGCTGTCTTGCTGACAGACCTGACAAAGCATGAATTCATATGTTTAACAAATCTGCATCATGTTGTGGTTATTTCGGCATCAGTTTAATCCGTTTATTGCTATTTAATCACCGCAAAATTTGTACTTTGGTTTCATACAGTTGTAGTAATGGCGAGTTGTGTTTATTAACCTCATCGCGTTAAAATCGCCTTCTCGCGTTGTGTGTGAACACTTGCAGCGAATGTACTCGCGTGTGGAAAGTGCTGCGAGGTGGAAAATCACGTTTGGTCTGAAACGGGCATTAGAATATAACCTACACTAGAATCGCTTCTTTTTTCCTTCTTGGACAACCAACCAATCACAGTCTTCAAACGATTGTGTCATACATAGCAACGGGTCAACCCCGCCTCCTCACTAAGATAAAAGTTTTGTCTTTTCCTTGCTCAGAGCTGCTCTCAGATGAGTCCTGAATAGCTCTTAAGCTGAGACTCCTAGGTAAAAGTTTTTAAGCTAAGATAAGAGTTTTCTGAGAGGACTCTTAGATTCTTTGTGAATACTGGGCCCAGGGCATTTGTTCTTACCTGGCAGGATGTGGACGTTTTAGAGTCTATAGATGCAGCTCTAAGCCCACTCCTCAAATTCATGTGTCATTCCTAAAAACAGAGATGCATCTCTTCAACACCTCTATCTTGAAGGTAGCAGAGGATGATGCAGAGCTCCCCAGGATCATAAAGACAACATTGATGGGATTCCTCAATGAAAAGTATGACGACCCAGCCATGAATGATTTACTTGATGTGGCATTCAGGCCATAAGTTACTCTTCTGGGAGGGTTTTTAGTACAGGTAGCAACTTTGTCACATGAAAAAGGATATCTTTGAAGCCAGATAAGATAGACCAGCTTGCATTTCTTGCCAGAAACCTCTAGAGTCTGTCATAGGGTGCCATCAAACGTCAACAATCTCCCTGCAACATGTGTTTGTTGTTGCTCACTCTTTTTTTGTCTTCTGCAGCAACTCTGAGCACTTTCCACAGTTTCATGCTGGCTGAAGCACTTTTGTTTCAATATGTAGGAATAAGATAATCCTACTACGTAGTTTAAAGTTAAAGCTCCTAATATTGACAGAGGTGAGAGTTTTATGTTTATTTGACAGGGATTTCACATTTCTTGTTTGTATGAAGACTAAATACAAATTAAAGCTGCAAGCAATGGTGGGGAAGCCCTCACACGTGTAGCGTTTTGAGGTGTGAGGTGGCCATGTTGCATATTCTGGAGCTCTGCCGATGCGGCTGTGAATTTGCTACGCGCTTCGGATGCTGCACAAAGGTGTTAATCATCATTTCCTGTGTCCCCTTTGTGTACAAAGCATTTGGTGCTATGACTATAACTGAATATTGGCAATTTTGGACGGCATGCCACGGACACGGCGTTTCACAAAAACTCACAGTTTGTACAACTTTTAATAGTTAGTGGGATTAGAGTAGACAGCAAAAACCAGAAGCTTGTCAGACTAAATCCCTAGGAGGAGGAGTCCATGAAAGAGGAGTGTGTAAATCATTCAAAAATGACCATAAATTTCAAAATGGTCGACTTCCTGTTGGGTTTAAGGCATCGCTCCAAGAGGCTTTTTGGTACGTCTGAACATGATACATGTGCCACAGAAATTTCACACATGTAGGTCAAACGTGCTACAGGGGCTGCTTCGTTAAAAGTCACTTCCTAAGTGAATACCCATAGCTGTGTGTTTGGACATGTTCACTGGTGTAACAGGGAGACTGGGCTGCTTGTCATCAAAGAAGCAGAACACCTGATTGGGAAGTTTATTGCAGCTTCAGTAATATTGGCGGCCTTCCCTTCGACACACAGGTCCACTGCTCACCGCAGCAAATGTCTCATGACTGTTGATAGGCTTTTATTTGCGAATTGTAACCAATCAGGGACACTGAGCAAGACAAAATAGTGGAGATTACAGACAGAGAGAGAGAGGCAGCTACATAGGAGCCTAAGTATTTTTAAAATAAATGTAACACTAACAAAACTATGGATCAATCCGAACTGTGAGTTTTGTGATCAGTTGCATCACTAGTGAAGTAGCATTGATCACTCTGAGGTGGGGATACATTTTGACCCCACCAGGATAAAAATTATTCAACAAATCGCACGTAAAAAAGAAATCAGCTTCAGTTTCAATAGGGACCTCTCACACTTCATGCTCAGGCCCTAATTAAAGTAGTTTCTAAAGTATTATATAGTGTTAAAGGAGGAGGTATCATAGACCAGGCAAATTCATTTTTCAGAAGTTTGAAGGTGCAGAAGTCCGTTGTTGGCGTTCATTGCAATTTTTATGTGGCTTTTATGTTGTTCATATCAATGCCGGTATTATGTGGTATCGACTGAAATTGAGAATTAAATCGTGATAAAAATATTGGCCATATTGTCCAGCCCTACCCTGACCTACACAAATACTCAAAGTATCTTTCAGCTTTATGATCAGGACATTGTGTCTTTGTGTATTTGTCACCTGCATTAGGTTTAAGAATAAGCACCATTATTCATCTCAATGATGGTGATATTAAAAGATAAACACCAGACTTTTTTTGTTAATGGGGACCATACAACACAGAACAAACACACAGAGAAGCCAGTTATGTTGAGTTAGTATGTCTGGAAATCCTGGAACTGGACACCTGATCCTCTTAGATAACTTTTAAAATGTTCAACACTGCAGCTCACGCCAGCAAACTCACATTAACCCTTTAACACCCAGTTGAAGTGAGAACATTTTCTGAACAAACTGTCAAACAATGATATTCTCTTCCTGTTTAATCATCAGATTTCTCTGTTTTCTCAGTTAATCTTACTCTCTCTAAACTCTCCTTTATTGATTGTTTTGGGCACAGTGATCAACAAACTCTTCTGTCTTTGTAAGATGTTTTTAGAAGTTTTCTAGCCAGTTTGATCCTGTATCTCACCTTCATTCTTCTCCAGCTCAGCTCACCTGCTAACTGTGTAGTTTTTGAAATTTGGACAGAACAGATTGTACTTACAGATCAGCCATTGAAGAGATGTTTGTCCCATTGTACCGCTTGGTGATATGAGACCACACTTTGTTTTTTCAAGCAGAGCATTTCAAACCACCGTTTCCTCTGTGGAGGTAGGTGTAACACATAATTTATTCATTACTGAGAGAAACAAAGCAGCACAAAGTGCCACTAAAAAATACAAATTAAACTAATTTCAGCTAGGATTCTGCTGGCGAACAGGCTGCACCAAAACAGACAACGATTAGAACAGTAGTTAGTTTTAAAACACAATCTTCAATCAGTTAAAGAGGTGGTATTATGCTTTTTGGCTCTTTTCTCTCTAACCTACCTAACCCTAACCCTTTATTGAGTTATACCTTTGTAACAGGTTTGCAAAGTGAAAAAGCCCAAAGGGAGTTCTCCCACAAGAAACTCTGCTCTGAACTGCTTGAAAACAGCTTATTTGTAGTCCAGCCACTTCCCTTTCATCCCTGTGACGACACAGGAAAACACGTCATAAAGCTTGCCAAGTGGCTAGCGGGTCCAGCGTACCCTCAAACCACGCTAGTCTGAGCGGATTGGACTGCGACCCAGTCTGGTGATTCATTTTTTCTTTTTTTTCACCACAATGCAAATTGAGGGTAAATATGGACAACAATAAATTGAGACACTTTGCTCAAAAGCCGCTGACCTTTTGATTAACGAGCTCTAGCTCCTGAGCCACAGCTGCCCCATTTGAATGAGATCTCTTTGACTTTATTGGTTTAAAAAAAAAAACTTGTGTAAAGCCAAACAAATCTCTCCAACAAATGAGGACCAATATGATACAGCAGTGGTGTAATGTCCTGTTGAAAAAGTTAACGAATGGCCTTATTCTTACTCTTAGGTTGCAGTGAAAAACAGATATTCCCAACAGTTGTTTCCTTCACGTCCACCAGTGTCAGGGGATCATCAGATCCGTTAAAACCTTTGAAAAGTGAGATGACAGCTGAAGGTAGCCTATCCCATCGAACACGATAGAGAAGTCCTTTGGTGAAATAGGGATACCATAGTGATCAATAAATTCAGTGTAGTTATAGAGTTGACCAAGTTGGTTGAATAATTGATTTACAAGCAAAATGAAATGGGACTTGTTTTTGTACAAAATATATCTGTTGTTCTACGTGTGATTCATTCAGTCAGTGAAGCAGACGCTGCTTCGGGTGTCACATGAGACGTGATTTCGCACCAAAGCAAGCTTTGAAGCAGTGATTCAATGGGATTCGTTCAGGGTTTGAAGCACGTATATCGAAGCTTCACTGCCATCACTTCACTTGCTCTAATGCTGCGTTCCCGGCAACTCGGAACTGGGAAATTTCCGACCTCCAACTAGAAAAACTATCCTTGAACGCCACTTGAAGTAAGATTTTCCTAGTTGTGAAAAAATCTGTACCCCGACTTCACGAATAGCAGCTGAATAACGTTACAAAACAATGTCAGCACCCATGGAAGCACAAACTGTAAATGGTAAACCATAAACTAAAAGGCAACAAAACGTAGATTTGCATGTATTTAAATTAAAATAATACATACGATCATATAGTAAAACCTGTTCTGGATGTACATTGATGTAGAAATATGTTAGGCCTATTAGGTAGCTGGCTACAGTCATAAAGTCATCTTCTCTGCACAAAAGTTATTGTTAAAAATGCCCACATTAGGAAGAATAACCTACAACACTGACTGACTTGAGGGCTACCAACTGATGTAGCTAGAAAGCAACACAGAACTAGCAACATAGAGGCCATTTATTTCAGTTGTTGCAGTTAAACTGCCATCCTTTTAATTAACACCTAAAACACTGCTGAGGGTGCAACTGTGTGCACACTTTGTCACGATCAGTCGTGGTTTTCGTTCACTTTCGGCGTCATGTACCACCATGCACCTTGAATGCTTTGCTGTCGGAAGTTTCGACTGGGAAATATCCCAGTTCCGTCCGGTCTGGAACGCGGCATTTCCTCGAGGGCTCCTTCGTAAATCGGCATCAGTTCAACTCACTATTTGACGACGCTGAAGTTAGCTTCCGATTCGCAGCTTCCGATTCGGCAGTTAAGGGGAAAGTTAAGGGGAACTTAAGTGAAAGTTAATTACGTTACTGAGCTACCGAATCTCCGTTTTTTGCACCTCTTACTGCTGTGGAAGCTGTTATGCATTTTAGTCAAAGCCTTAACGCTGTCTGAAACACTTTTTAGATTTGAAAATACTTTATTTTATTTGTGAAAATGCTCTAAAGGGCAATTTCACTGCTTTTTTCGCATGTAGACCACATTAGACCAGGTCCAGATCTAAAACCACTATACCTAGAGATCTCATCTGGACTAGATTGTCCCACAGAGGCTAAAGTTTCAATCAAACACAGTTTCAGATTTGTGAAACCTAATAGTGAGCACAGACCATGCTACATCGTATATTGCCTACACCACCCCTGCTTCCAACTTCTGCGTGTGTTTGCTAAATGAGCGAGTGAAATGAAACATGACCGACGGTAGAGCCAGCTGTTGGATCACAAGTTAACTTGAGCATGTACCGAGGCCACAGCTGACTGCACGCTGTGTTCGGGCGCAGTGTAACTCAGCCTGAACATCCAGACTGTTTCACTTGCGTATGACAAAATGTTAATCTCACATCAACACGACGTCAGATAAATAACGATACATGATACAAATGTGGACTGGCACGCCAGTGTTGGTAACGATTGCAAAGATAGCGGAATATAAAGGTGATCGATGGTACGAAGCTGTGTCACAGGTTAATCTGGGCGCTCTGCTGTGTTTCCACTTAGCGCTCCATGAACGTCAAACACCTCAGCCTGTTTCCCTGTGAAGGTAGCAACACATTAAAACCCACCGTGGTACAAATCAGACAGACAACATGAACATTTGGACGGTTTATTGACGTGTTGCAGTGTTTTGAAAAGCGACACAGTCTCCTCCATGATCAGCTCACAGTCCTCGCTTTGAACTAATTTGCAGGTGAGAGCGGTCCCTGTAAATCATCGTGCAGCTAACGATGTAGCCTGCAAACTCCATTCAGAGGCAGATATCCACATAACGATACATTACGTAGATAAACAAAGTTATCGGAACGTATTTCCTGGTTTGCAGTCAATGGATCCTGAAGCCACGCCTACGACACATCTGGGACTATCACCAGTTAATTTTGCCACCAGTTAAACTGTCACACCGGCTCGCTGACGCTCAGCCAGTGTTCGTTGAAGAGACACTAATGTTTTAAGGATGAAACTGCTTCACGCAGTGCTTTTAATGTTTTAATGACCGGGTCCGTATGTTTTCAACAGGACACGACCTCTGTGTTAATTCGGCCCCCGGTAGAAACCTCCTGAACTATCCGACACTGAAGAATTCCTGAACTAAAAACACACCGAGCACCGACCGGAGCTAAGGCTGCAGCAGCTCCGTTATAAACACACACCAGAGACTAACGTTAACGTTAGCTGCACGCCGGTTGCTACCTACGTTATTTCCAACACGGATTTGTTGTTCACAAAAGCACTTTCATGGAAAAAAATAATACACTCACAAACAGACAGTGTAGCGCCTGACTAACCAGCTGAAATAATAACTTAATGACAGCGGGACAACGTTGATGCTCTGTTCGGTTTGTCATGACATATCTTCCTTGCCATGCCGTGAAAATAAATGCTACGGGGATGCAGTGTCGTTTAGTTCCCAGTAATGGTAATAAGGTCGAGATTTCGGCGGGGGCTCCCGACGCCGATGCGTCCCCAGTGAACGTTTGTTTGGTCCGGTGTGGCTCTATAGGTGCAAGAACCGCTAGCTAGCTAGCTGTATGTGCTGTTGTACATATGGTGTAAACACATGTTTGGGTATAGCGAACTATAGCCAAAGCTTAATGATATTACGTTAGTTGAACAAGTTTTGAGACTTTATTAAAATTCAAAGAAAACTGCAGTGCACATTTACACAATGCCATTTGTCCAGCAGACGCTGACAGCACAAGCCTTTAGCTAACTAACGTTAGCTAACGCCAGGCTGTTGGTGAGCCAGTTTCTGGACAGTTTTAACAGTAGCGCATGACGTTAACGGTCACTGGGCTGCGATAACGTTATTCTTTATTAAATGTCACATAATTACTTGGTCGAGCGACCGCTTACCTGACAACCCATCTTGCGAGCGTCGGCCCGTCCTTCCCCAGCGCTGCCCAGGCTCTGTCTGCAGAGGCTCTGCCCCGCGCTGTGACACCGGCAACTGCAGCTGGCAGTGAGCCGAGCCCAGCCATCCGACAAGTGTCAGCTCTTATTTTGAAAAGATCTTATTGAGGGGACGTGACATCACATTGAAGCAATGCCCCTGATTGGCTGACTACACGCGTGGATCGAAGGCCCAATCCCAATCACCCCCCTAAACCCTAAACCCTGAACCCTCACAGACTTTACTGACGTCACTTGGAAAGTGACTGAGTGCAAGAGGCTGCAAGGACTCAAAATGCTGTAACTAGGAACGGGACGGCCCTTTCCCACTTTATCACGTTACCTTGACAACGCTGAAAACGCTGCACACTTTTTTATTTTATGCTTTTGTCTGATTAATGAAGTCCTGCAGGCTCTTATAGTGACATCCACTCTACAGAGTGGAGGAGCGGTAAATGTCAATATATTTGTCAATAATCATGAATAGGCCGACACTATTGTTGGTCAAAACACACATCATTAAGTAAAAACTAAAATAAATAGTTGAATAAACAAAGTGTGTAGGCTAATAAGGTGTATTCCTCTGACTTTATGTGTTCTATGCACCATCTTAAGTTCAGAAAAATTCTAACAATATTAACATCAGCGTTGGTGTCAATGCTTGTTTGTTTACCGTTTTCTTCTTCTTCTCCTGTATAGGCGTATTTGCCGTGATATTTGTCTCGGCTTCGGGCTTCCCCTGGTAACCCCGTGTTTCACGTCATACCGCTATGAACTGTGGGCAATTCCCTCAGCCAAAGTCTGCAGAAATGCGGACTTACGGAAAGGGTCTAAAAGGGCTCAAAATGTCCGCGAGAGCCCTCGCAGCACTTGACGATTTGACAGTGGGACAGCCCTAAGCCCTCACGGACTTCCCGGGAACGCGCCTCAAAGTCTGTGAGTCTGTGAGGGTGGAGATTGGGATTGGGCCGAAGTCACACAGTCTGCGGAAAGAAACTGCCATTTGTAGAATTTTTAATGGGAAAAACAGCGAAACAGTTGTGCCAAAATTCTGAAAATAAATGCAACACAATCTACAAATAAATAATGACCCTCATGCACAGACAAATCACTTTGCATTCATTCAAATTCTGGTTTGCAAGTACAAGTCACTGATTTATATTTGTGAATCATAAAGAGTTTGTATGCGGATTTATTTACAGATTGTGTTTTACATTTTGCAGATCACGAGGAGTTTGTTTGCAGATTTTAAATCTATTTGAAGATCTTCTTTTGTGTTTGCAAATTGTAATATGCATGTTGACTCATAGTCTCTTCATTTTCAATGATTTTGGCATTGTTCTGTCACCAAAGCGAAACAATAGTGCCAAAATTCTGAAAACAAATGTGACACAATCTACAAACAGAACATGAAATTCACTTGCAAACAAATCACTTTACATTCATTCAAATTCTGGTTTTCGAGTATAAGTCACTGATTTCTATTTGTGAATCATGATTTGTTTATTTGTGGGTTTTTAATCTTTTTGTATATCATGCTTTATATTTGTGGATCATGAAGAGTCTGTTTGAGGATTTTGTATCTATTTGTAGATCTTGTTTTACATTTGGGGATCATTAGGACTTTGTTTGCAGATTTTTAATCTATTTGTAGATTGTGTTATGTGTTTACAAGTTGTAATATCTGTTTGTGACTTTTAGTCTGTCCATTTTCAATGTTTTTGGCAGTGATTTACCTCCATATTTTTAACCTTTAAATGTTTTACTGAAAAACATTTGATGAGATCCACGATTGGGAGAAAGTATGTCACATATTGTAATATATTTCAAACAATATCATAAAAATGTGTTTATATATTGATCATAACACTTCAACAATTATGCTGATTTTTTTCCTCCTCAATTTTATTATGAGTTTGTTTTGAACAGTTTTACAGTCACAATTTATAATGTTTCTCTGAAAAAACATTACTCTGTCAACATGTGATCAAAAAGAGATTTAAGAGAATACTTTAAATCATGCTCTGACATCAGCCCACTCCACCACAGGGTGGCGCAACACACAGTTCCTACTGCCTTATCACTTCCTGCAGTGCAGCACAGACTCCACCTGCTCTCTCTGTGTGAATATTAAGATATTAAGTTCTTCCAGCGAAGAGTCGGCACGGTTACAGCAGCAGACGGACGTCACCTCCTCTCTCATGGAGAAGTTTGTGCTCCTGTTGGTCCTTCTGTCTCCAGCAGCTTCTGGTAAAGATGAGATCTTATTATGAAAAGATAAAACTTTTTTATCAGTGTTACAAAATAATGTCATCTTGTTCTAGATGTTCAGATGTTTGAAAGATAAAATATTTACTTTGATAGTCTCTTTTTTGGAGTTCATGGGTTTAGGAAGGTTTATGAATAATGTAGGAACTGTTTCTCATGAAATAGTTTGGGCAGTGTCCTGTATTTATAAGAAGTACAACGTATTTTCTTACTGAATATTAAATACTTTGTCTTTAATAAATATTTTGCTCAGTTCCTCAGAGTGATCATACAAACTGTCAGACTGTTTGGATCAAATGCAGTTTCGAAAAAGCCGTGTTTCTTAAATAAGCTGTGAAATAGAGGGAGGGACAAACAGAGGGGCGTTTACTGTGATTACTGCATGGGAACAGGATATACAGTCTTCTATATATAGAAGAGTAAATGGAGGCTGTTCCACTGTTCACTCATTTCCTGACTAATATGCACTTTGGTCTTGAGGGACGGTTCAGGACGTAGAGCGGGTTGGCCGTTAATCAGAAGGGGGGGATCAATCCCCGGCTCCCCAGCCGCGAATAGTTGTAACTCACTGACAGCGAATCAGATTGCAGCATTTTGCGGCCGCTGTCCAATGTGCTGAAAGATTATCTGGACATGTTTAAATGTATTTTCTTACTGAATATTGTCTTTAACAAATATTTTGCTCAGTTCCTCAGAGTGATCATACACACTGTCAGACTGTTTGGATCAAATGCAGTTTTGAAAAAGGCGTGTTGCTTAAATAAGCTGTGAAATGGAGGGAGGGACAAACAGAGGGGCGCAGGGTGTGATTTGAGTCTTATCAAATTTCAAACCTAGATGTTGACGTAGAGCAGCAGAGACTGTTTAACATTAGAAAGTTTTATATTTGTAAAAGCTTGTTTGTGTTTTTGTTTAAGAAATGCAGACTTTTAAATAACATCTGACATTATATCAGAGACTCCTGAATAATGTTCTTTACATTGTGTTATTTGATTGGCTGAATGAAACAAACAGATGTGCTGACGTCACTGTGACTCTGAAGCAACACGTTAACCTGCTGAAACACATGTTTGTTTTCTCTGTTTTGGTCCCTGAAGCCATCAAATCAAACAAAGCTGAACTTTAAAGACACTTTTGCTTCTAATGAAGTCAGCAGAGAATTAAACAGAACAGATGAAACTTTACAAGTCATCAGTTTTGATCACATCACAGAGTCCATCCTCACCTGGTAGCTGCTGCCACTGACAGGGACAAAGGTACACATCATTTTCTCACAGAGAAGGAAATATATTGACAAGAGAGATCGGAATCAGTTTTATTTCCAGGTATGTGTTCACACAGGAGGAATCTGACTCTGGGTTGTACATTTTGCTCACGATGGCCCTCATTTATCATTGTTGAGTAGAAACGTGCATATTTTTGTGCGTGAGATTATGCTGACACTGTTCTCAGCGCCCGATTTATCAATGAGAGTGTAACCTGGCATTTCAGGTGTAGGCTACGCACCACCTGGTGTTGATAAGTGCGTAATTTTAATGAAACGCCCTCAATCAGGCACGTACACACATAGACATCAAAAGGGGCTTCAGCACCTGCCTTTTTTCTTCCTCAAGAGAAAGTGGCCTTTTTTCTGGGATGTTTTTTTCTATTTTTTAGAAATGAATATACAGTTTATTTATTCCCGTTTCCAAAAGATTCCCTGTCAAACAAATATATATAGGGGAAAAAATCTAAATAGCCTAGGCGAGCAGGTCGGAAGATTTGTGGAGACTTTGGAGTTCCGCCCTCTCTCTTTCTCTCTCAGCAGTGTTTTTCTTGGCTTGTGTTTTAGTGTCTGTGTATGGAGGACCAGCTCTATCATATTTAAAAACAAATATATAAATAAATAAATGCTCAATAAATAAATAAGCGTACAATTAATTGCCCCAAAAAATACAATAAACAAATAAATGTAGGTAGAAATTAAATTATACAGTGAGACATAAATGTATATATCTCTTTTAATTAGCTTCTTTATTTATTCACCTTTTGTAATAATTACCTTATTTATTTATTGTCCGTTATAATCTTCAACTTTATTTATTAATTACTACTTTTTTAAGTATTTATTTATGTGCATGTTGTAATATTTTTGTCTGTTTTATTCTTCCTTTGTATTTTTTTACCCTATTTATTTCTTCAATGCTATTTATTTCTGCCTGTCTTTTTACATTTCTGTATGCATTTGTGCCTCATTATGCAAATGAGGAGGGGCTGTGTCTTAAGGGGTCAACTTCTGCCCATTGGTTGGTTAGCATTTTACTGCATCGGTCGAATCTACATGGCTTACATGCCACTAGGGGCGCAATTTGCAGATCTCACTCTAAACACATTCTGCACTCTGATGTCATCCAGAGTGGGAAACACAAGGAGCAACAATCAAACACAAACAGAGACACAACCAGTTTAATCCAGTTCAGAGAGCAAACAGGTTGTCTGGCCCTGAAGACTGAGCTTCCATTTGTTTAGAAAACTGACTGCTCAATAGATTTGGACTGGTTGCAGGTTCACATCAACAAAGAAGAAGAATTACAGTATCACAGAAACAAAGGACACGTTTGTCAGATGGAGGGTAAAGAAATGTAAAAATAGGAGAACAAGGAGGAAGAAAATATATTGCAAAGAGCAAAGCAGATAATTTCTTAAACTTCTCCCTGAGAACTACATGTTTTTAGTTTTTTACTGACTGTTTGATTGTGTTTATCATTTTGATCACTTTGTGTTATGATTTGAGAGCAGCGTTTGGTTTTGAGCACAGGTAAAACTGTTGTGAAAGTTTCATTTTGCACGAGGAGTCAGAGGTTTTGTAAATAGAGCTTGAAAATGGTGCAAAGTTTCAGAAATTGTGTTTTAGCAACTGAGAAAAACTGTAATCACAAAGTTGTGTCACAACAACAAGTCTTATAAACAGTGTGTGAATAAAATCCTGTAACGTCTCCTCAGCTGTGACTAATTATTGAATGTTCCCATGATCTCAGGTGTGAAGAGGCCTTCTGTTTAAACAAAGATGGTTCTCACTGTATCGTCCTGTGGAGGCCTTTTGAAATGTGATTACTTTTTCTCTCTGGATGTTTTTATTGTTTTTAGATCCTGATGTGGTCCAAGTGAAACCTGGAGATGATGCCACTCTGCCATGTCAGGCTGGTGAAGCCTCCATCAGAGCTGTAGAGTGGAGCAGACCTGACCTGGAGCCAGAGTATGTCCTCTTTTACAGAGCTGGACGCTCAGTTCCAGACCTCCAGCATCCATCCTTTAAGGACCGGGTGCAGCTGGTGGACAGAGACGTGTCTTTAATTCTGAAGAACGTGAGCAGGAACGACGCTGGAACATACGAGTGTCGAGTTTTAGCAGGTGGATCAAGACGTAAGAGAGCCATCATTGAGACTGAGCCAATCAGAATCATCCAGCTGGAGGTTTCAGGTGAGTTTGTGGAGGTCAGTGTGTCTGTGTGCCATGTTGTAGCTGCAGTTTATTCCATGTTGATTCTGAGAGTCAAACATGAGGAATATAGAAGATATAGAAGAGTAAATGGAGGCTGTTCCACTGTTCACTCATTTCCTGACTAATATGCACTTTGACCTTGAGGGACAGCTGTGGCTCAGGAGGTAGAGCGGGTTCGCCGTTACTCAGAATGTCTGCGGTTCAATCCCTGGCTCCCTTGCGGAGGCCAGCTGCGAATAGTTGAAACTCACTGACAGCAAATCAGATTGCGGCCGCTGTCCAATGTGCTGAATGATTATCTGGACGCAGGTTTGAATCCCAGTCGGGGCAAAGGCTGAAAAAGATAAACGGCTATTTTTTAATAAAATGATCCAAATCCCACTTTGGCACTTTTCTTTCTGATTAATATGAAATAGTAGCCTATTTGTCAGAGAGGAGGATACTAATGTTTTTTCTTTCCCTTTCAACAGTACTGATCTGCACTACTTATTCAAAATGTCAAGGAGAGTCAGCTCAGTTTAAAAAGTGTTTTTTGTATAGAGAATTTTTTAAAGAAATGCCCAAAATATAGTTTGTTATATCTGTTTATTATATAATATTACACGGCAAAAATCATATTTACAATCAAGGCTATTGTGTTAAATTCAAAGTTGAATTAAATTAACTTATTCACCTGTAATTCATATTGAAAACATGAAATCAAATGAAACAAGTTCTACTTAAAATCAATGTTTTATCAGATCTACTCAAACACCTGCTTTCAGTGGAACAAAGAGAGTTCGTAAGTATCTGCAAAGCAGTGGCACAGAGCTGGGCCTTACTTGTTGAAAAGTGGTGGAACAAGAAGGAGAATACTAAGCTAATCTGTCAAATACATTTATAATGAGCAATAACTATCAGTTCAGATATGCACATTGACAGTTATTTAGCTATCTATTTATACACAATGAAATGACAACATAAATTACATTAAGTTTACACACAGTTGTAATTTAGTTAGAGTTTGTTCATATTTAAGGTGCATCAGCTCGTTCACCTGGTTTGTCATATCAGCTCATGGCCCTCATGAAGCTCAGACTTGTAAATGTCCTTGTTGGCATGAGAGAGGGATCCTGGCAGAATGTTTGTGAACCACTTTGGCAGCTTATTGTTAGAAAACCAGATCCATGCAGCTAAGGATAAGGCTAAAGGTACATATGGCACGCCCGTACATGGGAGAATGTAATTATTTCTCAGTCTCGCCATAATGTCACTCTCTGGTTTCCCCCCCAAAAAAAGATGTAGCTGAAAGACATTCTGGGATGGGAGCGCTGACACAGTGTCAGTGAGTTCTGGATGTGGAGGGAGACGCTATAATAAAAAGGTCCCTGAGACTGGAGCTCTGTTCTGACCCTGCTTATATCCTGATGTGGTCTCTGTGCAGGTGGGGCAACCAAAAGCAGAAGGTCCAGCTGTGAGGACCAGGATGACAAACAAAAACATTATTAGTGACATGTAGTCATTTTCACACATTGTGTTATTATCACAGATTGTAGAATAAATGAAAACATTTTGGCCACAGAAACATCTTTAGTTATAAAAACATCTTACCCATAGTGCTTTTCCATCTCTGGCACCAGCTCATCTCTCCTCGCCTCTACTTGATTCGCTTTCGGCCCGCCGTCCTCTGTTTCCCACTGCAGATAGTCTCACCTCAGGGTAGCTGGTCCATAACTGTGTGGAGGCTCAGGTGTATGAGGGGAAGAGGAGGAAGGTGAGAGGGTTCCTGGAAAGATCAATGTCTGGTTCAAATAAAACCAACAAACTCTGTTTACTTTGTACTGCATCATTTATTTATTAACTTTTTCCCATATTTATTTCCCACTGCTGTCCATCCTTACAGATATGTTTCAGACTCTTACACAGTGCAGACATTGTTTAGAAGAAAACACAACTGAATATAAAAATCCTCCCATGATACTCACCTGGTGCTGAGACCGTCTCCTCAGTTTGCTGGAGCTCTTTCACCACAAACTGCAGCTCAGCATTAAGGGGCTCCTGTCTCCTCACTGTAGGCAGGGTGATACCAGTATATGACTGAAGTATAACAGAATCACCACAGAGCATAAGACAATACATTTTATTAATTAACATGAACGTTTTGCAGAAACAAATGACTCTGTATTTACCATCTACTAGCAGCTTGTGCAGTTTCCTTCAGGTGTCAGCAGGTCGTCTGGGCAGAGAAGCAGAAGCAGAGGGTCCTAAAACAGACATTATTATATCTGTTAGAAACATGAAACAGTCGCTCTTGATTAGGACAAAGACCACTACAATACTACTTCACCTGCTAAGTCTAAGTACTTCATTATAATATAAAAACAATATGTAATATAATATAATAGTGATACACTTTATTCATTCACACATTTTCGTCTGGATCGATGTTCAATTAAAAGAATCTTCTTTAGACTTCATAAATCTCAGCAGGTGACGCAATATGATTTTTCTTGCATGAAGACAAAAATGGGTTCTCACCCTCACTGAGCAAATCAGTTCATGAACCCTATTGGCTACCAGAGCTCAGAGTGTCTCTTTGTCTCTCTCAGGTCAGCGTGTAGAGCTCAGAGTGTCTCTTTGTCTCTCAGGTCAGCGCGTAGAGCTCAGAGCGTCTCTTTGTCTCTCTCAGGTCAGCGTGTAGAGCTCAGAGTGTCTCTTTGTCTCTCAGGTCAGCGTGTAGAGCTCAGAGCGTCTCTTTGTCTCTCAGGTCAGCGTGTAGAGCTCAGAGCGCCTCTTTGTCTCTCAGGTCAGCGTGTAGAGCTCAGAGTGTCTCTTTGTCTCTCAGGTCAGCGTGTAGAGCTCAGAGTGTCTCTTTGTCTCTCAGGTGAGTGTGTAGAGCTCAGAGTGTCTCTTTGTCTCTCTCAGGTCAGCGTGTAGAGCTCAGAGTGTCTCTTTGTCTCTCAGGTCAGCGTGTAGAGCTCAGAGTGTCTCTTTGTCTCTCAGGTCAGCGTGTAGAGCTCAGAGTGTCTCTTTGTCTCTCTCAGGTCAGCGTGTAGAGCTCAGAGTGTCTCTTTGTCTCTCAGGTCAGCGTGTAGAGCTCAGGAGTGTCTCTTTGTCTCTCAGGTCAGCTGCAGAGCTCAGAGCGTCTCTTTGTCTCTCAGGTCAGCGTGTAGAGCTCAGAGCGCCTCTTTGTCTCTCAGGTGAGTGTGTAGAGCTCAGAGTGTCTCTTTGTCTCTCAGGTCAGCGTGTAGAGCTCAGAGTGTCTCTTTGTCTCTCAGGTCAGCGTGTAGAGCTCAGAGTGTCTCTTTGTCTCTCAGGTCAGCGTGTAGAGCTCAGAGTGTCTCTTTGTCTCTCAGGTCAGCGTGTAGAGCTCAGAGTGTCTCTTTGTCTCTCAGGTCAGCGTGTAGAGCTCAGAGTGTCTCTTTGTCTCTCAGGTCAGCGTGTAGAGCTCAGGAGTGTCTCTTTGTCTCTCAGGTCAGCTGTAGAGCTCAGAGTGTCTCTTTGTCTCTCAGGTGAAGCTGCTTCCTGGTAGTTGAGCTGAGAAACATCACAGATCAGATGTTTGTGTTTTAGAAAGATGTTGCTGATGAGACTTTAGAGGAAACAGCTGCTACGAGTCATGTGATCAAAGTGCAGTAGATAATGTCTGACATTCTGTTCACCTGCTGACAGCTGATACCTCACACCTGTTTCTGCTCTGCAGGTCACACAGCTGGACACAAGGAGGGAGGAGGCGAGGAGGGAAATGTGAGACTGATGGTCGTTCTCCCAGTTTTTGCTGTGTTTCTTGTTTCTGTTGTTGTTGCAACGATGATCTTTAAAAAAACGAGCAGAGGAAACACTGCTGACCCAGGAGAACAGACAGAATCCCTGAACCCACCAACATCAGTCTGACAGATCCAGGTGAGTGTGTAGAGCTCAGAGTGTCTCTGTGTCTCTCTGTACCATGAAGCAGGATTTGAGCTTTTCCAGGTTTTTTAGCACTACGATGGTGGTTCACTTCTTACCAGGGTAGATCTCCATGGTAACTTCTGCTGAACAGCTAACCTGCTCCAGATCCAGAGCAGCAATGACATCACCACCTGTAGGAGATCCTGTTTTACAGGCTGCTTCATGTTTGCTGATGTGGAGACACTTTAATGCAGCTCAGCATCCTACAGAGACTGAAGTTGGCCACTAAAACCTCGTAGGCTTCTTGTTTAGCTGTTTAACATGTGACAGTGAGCCGACTCGTCGCTTTGAAATATGTTTCATGTTTCGTATTTGCTCCTTAGTCTGTTTCACACAACCTGTCACTGTCATGATCCTGTCTGTGTGCCTTGTTAGGGAGTTTGGGTTTTAGTTACTTGTCTTTAGTCTTGGTTCTTGTATTTATTATTTTGGTCTGTTGGGTTTTGGGGTTCTGTCTAGTGTTTTGTAACCTGTGTGTTTCCCCAGTGATCCCTCTACATGTCAGTCTCTGTCTTCCTCTGCTCCCTGCCTTTGCCTCGTTATCCCTGATTCCCATCACCTGTGTTGTTCCCGCCCTGCTCGTTAGTCCCTGTATATATTTCTGGTGTTTCTGTCTTGTCTTTGTCGGGTCATTGTTTGTGGATTCCCTGTGTAGCAGTGTGCTTGTCTTCCCTGTCTCATCATTTTGGATTCTGGTTTTGGTTTTGGACTTTGTTATTCAGCCACTCACCAGTAAGTGTGCTCGCTTTGTGTTTGATAAGTAAACTGCTGAACTGTACCTGCCGGCTTTCATGTCCTGCGTTTGGGTCCTCACCTGCTCTGCACTGCACCCCATACGCCTCAGCGTGACAGTCACAGCCGTTTTCTTTTTATGTGAGGCTGAATATTATAAACATATAGTTCTGTAAGATTATTATAATTAAGTATGAATTAGTTTATTTTAAACGTTGGTTGCATTTGTTTCTTATATTACAGAGACCTTTTAGTATGTGGCGACATTTTCAGTAAATATTGAGATGCTATTATTAGCTATTATTATTAATAATATTGCTATTATTATTATTTTTTATATGAACACGCTCATGGCTGGATTTGGAAACCCTGTGGTGAGAACCAGCATCATGTGACCGTTTATCGTGGTTGTTAATATCAGTGAAGCCAGAAAACAAAAAGACATCCTAAGCATGTTGAACTTGCTTCGTATTAAAGGCTCCTGGTAGTTGAGCTGAGAAACATCACAGATCAGATGTTTGTGTTTTAGAAAGATGTTGCTGATGAGACTTTAGAGGAAACAGCTGCTACGAGTCATGTGATCAAAGTGCAGTAGATAATGTCTGACATTCTGTTCACCTGCTGACAGCTGATACCTCACACCTGTTTCTGCTCTGCAGGTCTCACAGCTGGACACAAGGAGGGAGGAGACCAGGAGGGAGGAGACCAGGAGGGAGGAGACCAGGAGGGAGGAGACAAGGAGGGAGGAGGTCGGGAGGGAGGAGGCCGGGAGGGAGATGTTTCACAGTCAGGTGGTGTGTTCGCTCTTGTTGGTCTTGGTTTTATGATCATTATAAAACAAAGTATGCACAGAGCATAATTCAAGAGAATATTCTTAATTTTGGTTTATTCATAATGTAACCAGCTGTATGCACGTGTTTCTGCTCAGCTTTACTGGACACAGCTTAAATAATATCGATATGTATGTACTCAGGGATGGGTATGATACTTGTATTTGAACTGTATTTCAAATTTGAACTGATATCTGCATTAAGCTGATAAAGTACCTGTACTCAGTATTCATTGTTATGTAATTAGTGTCTGTAAACTTAAACAGAGCTGGAAGTGGGCTGGTTCTCACCGGTACTTTTACTTTGTACTCGTTTTAGTGTAGGGCACTTCTCACAAGCCCCATCTGTTTTTATCCTGCAGAGCATCCCTCTTACTCAAAATGAGGAAATTTGTTATTTTATTTTAAAATACGTTTTGATGTATCTTTGCTCATCCCTGTGTGCACAGTTTATATTCACTGACTTTGTCTCAAAAGAAAAGAAGGTAAGACCTGGTCCTCACAAAGACATAAGAACAAGAACACATAGAAAAACAGAGTCAATAAAACATCATTAACGGCACCGGATTGGCTGCTGTAGGTGATATTTTGCAATTTACTCCGTTTGGTGTGACACTGATGTTACACTGCAGTTCAGGTAATGTTACCGTTTACGACAGTGTTAAGCTTTACGCTCTGGACTGTGGGCTGTTCGCGGTGCACGAGCTCTGACGGGAATCAGACTCACATGAATCCATGGCGAGACCAGCTGCAGGTTTCTGCTCAGTGAATGTTACAACAGCAGCAGACAGTTTGAGATGAGGATCATGTCTGTGTGTTGGCGTTTCGCTGTTGTAGGGTAACGTTATCTGAATGGAAACATCCGACATGCTAACGCACATTAAACTTACATGATCCAGATGTGCTGATCACCGAGACAAAGTAAAAACAAACTGGAGCCCAACTCCTTATCCCTGCTGCTTTCAAGCAAATACTATATAAAATATTTAAAGCACCCTTTAGATGCAAAAACAGGATTACATAGCTTTATCAAGGTTTAACTAATTGTGACAACTCATGCTTCACAATTCAGTGGCGGTTCTAGACCAATTTTACTAAGGGGGCCAGACTGGGGCCAGTTGTTTTGCCAGAGGGGCACATTCAATCGGAGACAAAGGAAAAGTTCAATCTTTCAAAATGTCCGGCTTAGTTATATATTTATTAAATTACACAAAACAAAACATTCCTGTCAGACCAGTAGGCTACTGTTATGGCTTTTTGTGTATGAAATGTGCTGTTTAAATGCAAAGCATTATTAAAGTGCTGTGATAATAATTAAAATTTCCAGCAATATCCAAAGGCTGTCCATGCAATGGAAACATGGATTACAAGGACAAAATATTGTCTACAATGCTGCATTCAGTTTAATTTTGTCACAAGAAGATACATGATTAGACCAGGGCTATTAAATTATAAAGTTAATAGGGACAGATTTTAAAACCAGGACACAGAGATGGGCCGGACATTTTCTCAGGAGTTGGGATCGTTAAGATTTTATTGACACACTTGTATTGGTAATCCTTATTGGTTCAGTTCTTTACTGATGCTCATATCAGTCCTATTTATTACTATATAATTAAATATATTAAAATTTTTGTTTCTAGAGCAGCAACAGGATTTACAGCTGCAAAGTCACTAATATATCACTGGAAACAAATTTAACATGTCAGTAAAATAAATATTACATATTCCTGACATCAACATACTGTGTGAGGTTTAGAAATTATGAACAACTTAGTCCCTCCTGTCCTCCTCCTCCCGCTGCTGGTTTGTCTCAGCCACCAGCTGAGTTTATAATGTGCATTATTTTAATGTACAGGCAAACTAAGCTGAACAGTTACTAAAGACAGACAGCTTTCCCTCATACCTGTCAAGTATCCCGTTTTGGCCGGGAAAGTCCCGTATTTTACCCTTTTTTCGCGCCGTACTCCCGTATTAGTATTTTAGTAAATCTCCCATATTTTAACATGCGTTATTAAAAAATAATAGGAGCGTTTGACTTTGCGGCGCTGCGCAGCGCAGACTTAACAAAAGGAATGCTGGTTTAAAATTGTGTCCAACTTTTGCCGGCGCTGCAAACCATAACCATGTCACATGACATTAAAACCTCGCGGGAGCAAGGAGGCTGCAGTTGCTTTTCCCCGACTGCACAAAGTTGGAACCATAGACATAATATACATAGACGCGCGCCGCATCGACCACCGGGACGCGAGAAATCGCGGCCGCCATCTTGGACCGGTCAAACTCCCGTCGCGCAGCTGAAGAAAGCATTATGTCAGAGCTGTGCAGCATATTTATGCTTAAATCGGCGGACCATCGCAAAGCAGGGCTCGGGAGATTACTTTTCACAAGTAAGATTTAACATTACCTTACTATTGGTTGTATTTTGTGAATAGAAAATTACCAGAGAGTTGAGAAGGAGCGAGGATCTTTGAATCACTGTACTGAAATCGTAGCCAGCTAGCTAGGCTAACGTTTACTATGTTTACTGCACCGGCCGGTGTTCACCGGCTATGAACTGTTTATATACAGTCTATGAGCTGAGACTTGATAAATTATATTCCATATTTGTATTTTAAGGTTGCTTTGTTCTTATTTTCTCTGTTATGTACCGTGTCTTTGAGCACTGTGTAAAGCGTTATATAAATATAATGTAGCCTATTATGTTTTTGTATTATTATTATTATTATTATTATTATTATTATTATTAGGTGCTGAGGGCTACAGAGACGGTGAGCTTCAACAGTGCAAGCTCTTAAGATGTCACACACATCGTCCGGGAGGAGATTGGATCGGAGGGTGTTTTTCTGCTCGGGGACAGATTGAGGAGACAGTTTGGCATCGACAGCCATCGTTCTGACTTGTTGTCATTGGTTGTGTCTGTGTTTCTCAGGATCAGGCTTCACCACATTGCCAAACTCACCTCTCTTGAACTGCAGAAAGGGAGCACGAGAAAAAAGTTCTGTAAAACAGTCCTCTTTCAGGGCTTTTAGCTCATGCAAAGCTTTCATGTGTGTGTATTGGTCTGCTAAATGTCAAGGGCTGGGAGGAGATGTAGAAGAACGTGTTAGTACAGTGTGTGTGTGACAGAGAGGGACAAATATAAAAAGCTTCAAGTGGACTGGAGATATAATTTAATCATATGTTGTTTGTTTGTCAATCATATATATATAGTTTCAAATTATTAAAATATCTGACTCTGACTATCTGTTTCTGCTTCTCTATCATATTTATAGTGTGTGATATACCTATCATAGCCTACATCACATATCATAGGGTGACCAGACGTCCCAGACTTAATGGACAGTGCCTGTTTTTGGCTGCCTGTCCCTGGCTAAATACAGAAAAAAAACTTGGAATAGAAAAAATAATATTAATTTAAAATGGAAAAACAATTTATAGTCAAACTGGAAATGTCCTCGTTTTCCCCCTTTTCGGGGATTATGTAATGTTCTCGGACGTCTGGTCACTTTATATCGTATATCAGAATATTCTATTACTGTTAAGCCCACTGTGAACATTAAAATACACCGAAATGTATCCTGGGCCATAGCTACATGTATAACCTTTGCAGCAAAAAAAACAGCGTGAAAATCAGTTCGGTATTCAGTGAGTTATGACTAATTAAATGCGCTGACAGCTCGTTGCTCCTGCCAAACAGATCAGACTGAGTGGAGCGGTTGACCGGACCAAGATGGCGGCCGCACGGCTCGTCAGCGCCAATAGGCAGCAGCAGTCGATGCGGCGTCTATGTATATTATGTCTATGGTTGGAACCACACTCCTGCTCGGTCTCGCGGCATTATTCTTTGCAAATGCCGTGAGATCAGTAATTTTTTGTCAGCTCAGCTGCTGCAGGTAGAATGTGTCCGACTTTACGCGCCGTTTTTATACCCCGCCCCTGCGGTCACCTACAGCTCACGTTAGACTATCAAGTGGGTCCAAAACTTGACAGACAGCTTTCACTTTAGCTTGTTTTTAACAATAAGCTATTAGCTGAACCAGCGCTGTGCCTGTGTGAAACCTAAAGACAGCTGCAGCGGTAAAATAGTTTTTATTGAACCACGTACACTAACGAGAGGAGGAGTCATTAATGTCGTAATGTCCACTGATCAGCTGGCTGACTTCGTTCCGTGTGCGCGTGTGTGCGTGTGTGTGTGTGGTGGAGGCGCTCTGCAGACACACAGAGGAGCGGAGAGGCTGCAGGTCCGACAGTAAGTGTTGAGCCTTGATTGGCGGTGATCGGTACAGCGCATGTGAAACTCAACAGAGATGAGAAGGAATGGTTCAGCCTACAGCAGCTGTTCATACACTATACATGTAGTGTAGCTACTTTTGTTGTCATATGTTAGATCATATGCTGGGCCACATGGAGGTTGCATCGGGGCTTCGGGGCGGCCAATAATTCATTAGGACTATCATAGATGGGGGCCATAGGGGGGTTCGAGGGGGCACTGGCCCCTGCTACCCGCCCCCCCCAAAAACCGCCCCAGGCACAATTGATTTTGTAAGTTTGCTTTCACACCTTTAGAGTTCTTCATGCACAAATATTGTATTAATTTCAAAGGTGCCATTTACACTGGAGATGTGTCTCCATCTCTTTTTTAAAGCATTTGTTAAATATGTTCTGAAAAATGGCTTTAAGAAATGTAAAAAAAACGTACGAAATTACCAAAGTATTAGCTAAGTGTAACCACTTTACATAATGTTGGCTGATGAATCTAAATGCTTGATGTGAAATATGAATCTGCAGAGTGACATGTTAACACTCTGCACATGTTTTTATTTCAATGCATTTTTTTATTTGAATGTAAACCTGTTTTCCTGCCAATAAAGCTTCTCTGAATTAACCTACAGACGTCAGATTAATACAAAATTCATTTTCCACCAGAAACAATCAGAGCTGTTGATGCTGAACAGCTGACCAGGTGTATGAGGTTACATGTCAGCATTTTGTCCTCAGAGTTCCTGTTAGGAGCATTTTTTAAATCAAGCTGTAGCTCACAGTCCAGCCTGACTTCTGTCTTCATATCGATATAAAAACAGACTTCAGATCAGTTATTTGTTGACTTTTGAGCAGCATCCTGCTTGTAGATCAGATGAAACCGAGAGTCAATAAAACCTGATAAAAACAGGATCATTAATTTCTTTAACTTTAACTCTGGAGCTGAGAAAGTGAAGGGGGGGGACAGTTACATGCCTTTGGTGTGAGAGACCTCGGTTTGAATCCACTGTGAGACACCATTATGTCCCTGAGCAAGACACTGAACTCCTCGTTGCTCCAGAGACGTGCGACCTGCTAAAAAATGTATTTATTTTACATTGAACTCAGTTTGGCTCTACATGCCTGTCTGGGCCTCTCCCTGTCAGAGGGCAGAGTTTAATATGAAGCAGCTCTGAGCTCATTTTAACTTCACCATCCCCCACTCAGGTCTCAGAATCAGGATGTGGATTCAGTCCTCCCTCTTTACTGTTGGCGGGTAGAAACTGACGAACATGAGAAGTCTCTTATATCACCACCAAGTTCAGAGTTCAGATAATTCTTTTTTTCTGTCAGGCTGAACTGAACTCTTCATAAACAGAAACATGATCTCATCTGCTGTGTGGACAGATGCATGTTGTGTCTCTGATCTCTGAAGCTGAACGCTGGGACCTGAATGTAACATGACAGGCTGGATCCTGCAGAAACATTAACTGTTAGTACTTTTTGTGTTTATTTGTCTCTCAGCAACAGTTTATCACAGCACAGCGTACTGTGTGTCAGTGGTACATTCAGGGACACGATGTACGTTTGAAACTAACACCATTTTGTTCCCCTTCCTGCTGATACGACTACAGAGGAACTATCGGAGGAAACAGCAGATGTGAGTGACATTAATTAAAAATAACCTCCACACTTAGCAGTGAATCACTGAACCTGTTAACTCTCTGTCTCCCTGTGAGCAGCAGCAGGATGTGATAAAGATTAAATCCCAAATTTGAACACAAAGTGTTTCAGCTGCTGATCAGAAGTTTCAAACACTGACTGATTTATTTACTTTAAGAAAGAAACATGATGTTTCTGTAACTGCGTTTCGACCAAAGGAACTAAACTAGGAACCTCTGGAGGAACTCACTGTTTTTCCATCAAAGGGACCAGGGTCTAAATGTAGTTCTGGGGACTTCATTCTGGGGTCCCAAAAAGTCCCTGCTCGGGGAGTAGTACTTTCTGAAAGTACCGGTACTTGGGGGGAAGGGTGCACAGCAAACAGCTGATGAAGTTACAGCAAACACTGGGTCCAGAGATGTTGTTTTAAGTTTTCATCAGGTTTCATCAGTCAGGTGTTTTACACAAAGCCGGAGTCGGCCTCCTCCTTCAAAACCAGCAGAACAGCTGATTACAGCAAGATTATATTATTATCATTATAGCTCCCTCACAAAAAGCTGCTTTACTGGTGAAGCCAATCGTTTGTCATTAAATTCAAGTCAAATCTGATGTTCATTTATAAATGTGGCTCATAGTGGTTACAACTGATGATGCCTGTGCATCGCTGTGTGCGGCGTGCAGGCCCACACACTTACAGCCTACGTCAGCCTAATCTGGAAACGCACGTTTCCAGATTAGGCTGAAGGAACCTGTTAGTTTTCCATCAGAGAGAACCAGGTTCGTCTCACAGTTTCCCGCTGTGTATTTATACACTACAACCTTTTTTTACACAGTCTATGGCTGCACCAGTTACTCCCATGATGCAATAGTGGTGTTAAAGCTTCAGCTCTCTGTTCCTGGTGGAGGAATCATTTTATCGTCTCAGTTTTCGCTACATGATCAACACATGAGCTGATGTCTGAAGTCACTGAAGCTGGATTTTCCTCCGACTTCTCTCACTCCGGGCTCAAACTGTTTCAGCCCTCTGTCTGGCAGGAGGCTGCTGTTTCCATCTCAAACCAAAGCTCTCGGCACAAGAACAGCTTGTTCCCGTCTGCAGCTGGCCTCACCCACAAGGCCCGGGTTCCTCTCTGACTCTCAGTAGTTAGTTTGACTCTTTTAATCTGCTGGGTGTAAGTTGGCAGGAGAATCAGAGACATGATGTGTTTTCTCAGAGTAGCTGGCCGCCACATCTGCAGGCACACCATCACCAAATCTGCATATATTTACTAAAAACAAAAAAATATCCCGAGCACAGCAACACAATAAGGTGCTGGTAGATAGCAGGATAACTCTATCAAAAATCAAAAACAAACTACCGCACACAGATTCGGTAAAGTCGAATCTGTGTGCGATAGTCTGCATATATTTACATTTTAACTCCTTTTATCTCCTCAATCCAAGTTAAAACCTTCCTGTTCCTTCAGCCACAGATTGTCTCTTGAGCAGAGTCTCCACTCTGATCATGTTTCCTCCTCCTGATCAACAACTGCTGGATCAGGATACTCTGATAAACTGTTTCAGGAAAACTTCTTTTTCTGGACTTTGATGGAGTGAAAGTCTGATTCTAGTGTAGAAACCTCATCTCATCGTTTATATCATTTAAACACCTTGTGTGAAATGTCCCCTCGTGCAGTGTTCATATATTTAGTGCAGTTTCTGTGAAAAAAATCATTGTAACGCAGTGAAAATATAGAGTTGCATGTATTTCCTCTTCTGCTGTGTGTTTCCTGGTAGCTGCAGTGACAGCATTCGTCGAAAGAAAATGAGATAGATTCTGTGAAACTGCAGAGGAAAGAGGAAGCTGCTGAGGTGTGAAAATAAACAATATATGAAAAAATCATATTTACCTGGAAACCTTCTGTGTTTGTCAGCAGGTTATGTTTAATATAGATTATTATGTGTTTGTTTCTAAAAATCTGAGCGCTGGGACCAAAATGTCCCAAATATGATGTAAACACACGACAGGCAGGTTACTAACAACGAAACTGTAACACAGAAAACACACGTTTATTTTTATCCAACATGACGTCTGATTGTTGGCAACAGGTTGATCACAGCTCAGCTCATCATCTACAGGCCTGTTAAAGTCAGAGGTGGGCAGAGCAGCTCAAACTGTACTCAAGTAAAAGTACTGTTACTCTGTAAAAATCGGTTCTCCCGTAGAAATGAAAGAGTTCTGTGCTCCAATGAGTAAAGATTGTTTAAATATTTAAATTATTGTCTAGATATCTCCTATAATAAATTATGACATTAGGAGATAATTCTGTGATGTTTTACAATTGTGTTCAAACATCACATCAGTCAGATCCACCTGAAGTTTGTCTTACACATAATCTGGTCTGTCTTCATCAGGCTGCACCAACGAGCAGGACTATTTAAATACAGACAGCTGGTTCACTGTTGGCTTCAATATTTATGAAAATACAATATTTATTATTAAACATATTCGCATTAACACAACAGAGTCTGCTGTCAGCTCACAGGATGAGACGGACTGGCTGCACGGTGCAAGTTTTAAAGATTTAAAGATTAGCTGCTAGCGCCATCTGAAGGCCACATGCTGCAGCTGCAGCCGTTATTCTGCTCTGCAGGACTTCACCTGGCTGTGAGTTACCGAGTGACTCTGAACAAACAGGTTTCATTAGTGATCGCTGTGGAAGGAGTCGCAGGAAACCAGACAGGATTGGGATTCAGAGGCTTTCAGCAGAAGGTTTCACTAAATTAAATTAGCTTCTTAAATTAGCTTCTGCAGTAAGAAGCTAATTTAAGATGAAAAACTGACAAAGATAGACAGAGCAGCAGCTTGTTGTTTTCTCTCTGATATTTAATATTTTCAGCATCTGCACTCTCACACTGTATTCTTATTACAATTTACAGAAACATTTGACTTGTATATACACATTATTTTCCCTTTTTTGTTGCTTTATATATTTATATATGCTTCTATAATCTCCTTCAAATTAAAAGCCTCCAGCTGCCTCCAGCTGTCTCCTTCTGTCTCCTCTCACTGTGACCGTTTGGACTGAACCTTTAGATGTGAAGCAGCAGAAATCAGCTCTACGGTCTTTGTTCATCCAACACGTTATGGAGACGTTATTATGTGGACTGCATGAAGACGTGTCTGCTGTCGTTAGAACATCTGTCGCCATCTTTATGAGTCTTTTTCCCAGAAGAACCTGAATGTGACTGTGAGATGTTTTAGATAAAATAACCTGCAGGAACTGATCTGAAGCTTCTTGTTTGCCTGCAGACGGACAGATGCAGTGAAACAGTTTGTCACACAGAAACTCTGCAGGACGCTGACTTTGTGTCTTTGTTGCTGACACAGGTCAGCTTTCCTGTGCTGCCCCCTGCTGGCTGTCTGACTGCATGTATGCATGTTGACGTCACCCAGAGAGCTTCAGGCCAGAACGAGATGTGATTGGACCAGCCCAGTGTCATCATACAAATTAACCAATGGGCCGCTGCCCGCTACGTTTTATCTGCTCCAAAGGTTGGTTTGCCCACCAGGCATTTGGCCGGTACGCCTGATTCCTAGTTAACCCCTGGTGACAGGACGATTTTTTTTACAACAAGGAGGGAGCGACTAGCAGATTTCCCGTGACGTGTTTATCGCCTTTTTTCACTTTCTTCTTTAGTTTCTTTCTTTCGTATTTCTATTAATCTGCATTCTAGTTGATAGGATAGGTGAAATAAGCCTTGGGCTTCAGCCTGTACTTTGTGGATGTTAATTGTGTGTGTTATTTTGTGTGTAATGGACTGGAGTGAGCACATGAAACATTTTTGTAAAGTGCATATTCACACAAATAACATTACATTATAATGTACCCTGGAATAAACTATTCATCCATTTATTTATAGGCTGGAGGAAATATTAGAATATATCTAATAGAAATTCTTGAAAGCTGGATGTGATGGCTCAGAGTGAGCAGCCACTGCTGACGACTGCAGCTGTGGACACATTTATTAGCTCTTGTTGTTTCCCATCAGGAGATGGGAGATGATATCACACAACAAAGAGGGAGGTGTCTCATTGTAACACATGAGGAAAGTGACAGTGAAACAGCAGCAACTTCATTTTAAAGGACACGTATCTAATTAACTGAAACCTGATACTTTTAATCCTACATGAAAAAATCTTAAATTTATGACAAGTTGACTTTTCACTTACTGAGTCATAAATGTGACAAACTGAGTTTTTAAAATCTAAAATAGAATAATTTCCTCTCATGATTGTGACTTTAAAATGTCAAAACCTTTTAATTTTTCCTTACTTTATCTTTTGCTGCTATAACTTGATTAGACAGATCTAAAGTTTATTATTAATGAATAGCAGCAGCCAAACCAGAGCTCAGCAGCATCCAGAGAGTAAAAAAATTAAGGAAAGAGCAGAAGATGGAGGAGCAACAGCTCTCTGTTCTCTTTATTCTTCATCTTCATTGGTCTGTCTGCTTAATGAGCAGCAGGTGGCGCTCAAACACAGTCTGACTCTTCAACAAAACCTCTGAAGGTCCAACTTCACTTCTGCATCTCTGGAGGTTTGAGGGTTTGTTACTTTTGACCAGAGACATTAGTCTATATATATATATTCTATAGAGTTTATTATATATTATATCATTTTATCATATAGAGTTTGTTATGAATTTGTATTATATATTATTTAGAGTTTGCTATTAAAGTTTGATTATATATTATAGAGATACAGAGAGTTGATTTATGCAGCAGTCATTAGGTCATCACAGGCCTCTGATTATTGATTGGAATAAAATAAAATCATTTTAAGAAGTAAAATGGGAAAGTAAAAATAATCAAGTAATTTGTTATTATGTTTTAAAGTTTTTGGTGACTGATTAATTGATTGATTGTAAGGTCAGTGAATGATTCAGAGTGTTAACTGTGTTGATATAAAGACACCATGAGGACACTGGAGATGCAGTACGGACAGAACACCACCAGGTGGCAGACCAGTCTGAACACAAGCTGGAGGGGGGGACTAAGGCAGGAAGTAAGCCACAGTTGAAAAACTGAAGCTGACCAAAGCCTGCATGGACGTCTGTGTAGGCAAAAAATTACGTCAAAAACTTGTGATATTCTGTCGCACATCAGAGACGTACGGAAGCGCATTGCATTCACCAAAGAAAAAAAAAATTGGGAGCCTTTTCTCATAATTATGAGATCAGGATGTCGTAATTACGAGATAAGATGTCATAATTACGAGATAATGGTAAAGTTGGAAATAGCCTATATTTACAGATTCTAGCTTCCGGGATCATTAACTCGTAGGCAAAACCTGTTTAAAACACAAACGACGCATTTTTATTATCATAGTTAAGTAGACAACAAGCTACAAGAACATTTTCACCTAAATGAGTCTTCCTACGAGCGGCACAAATAACATCGGTCTCTACGTGCAGCCGGCTGTGAGACGAGTGCGCAGGGACCGTCTACAAAGTGCAACGCTGAAAACACATTCTGCAGTGATATTCAATAACTTGACACTTATACAATGTAGTGCCCCTAAAATCACCTTACACATAAATGATATACTGCTGGTTATACTACAGCACTTAGTTTGGGGAAAAAGACTTTTGCATACCTAATATTAGGTAGGCCTATTTTTAATATTCAATAAATTCACTGTTAAAGGCCGTAGTGTCTCAAAAATCACCTCACATCAGTGACCTCATGCTTAACATAGTTGTGGATATTATATTACATTTCTAGATCTTCAGAAATATTACACACTCGACCGTTAAAACAGGGAAAAAAAACTTTACAGACTGAATCTCAATAGTTCACAGACTAAAGAATCAAAACTCTTCAAACACAAACACTTTGTACTGAAGTTATATAACGTCAATGCTGTTCAGAGTCTGCGGCTGCGGTTTAGTTTGTTTTTTCCTAGTTATCTGAAATGAAGAGAGGTGAGTCTCGGTTAGCCACGGCCAAACCTGAACACGTCTGATTTTCCATCGACAGCTTTGTGAAACCCACAGAACCACAGGAGACAAACAAGAACGAGACCAAAGTTTATTGATCCTGCAGAGAAACAAGCTGCTGTGGCAACAACAAACATGAATAAAAAACAGTAAAGTAAGTTATTACATTAACTACAAAACAACATGAGATTTTCATTAGATTCTGTTCAGAATGAAAGTACAACAAAACAGGTAAAATGTTGGTGCTCTGCACCGTACGTAAACAGCTACAGGAGGAACAAACTATGAGTGTAATATTTAGTTTTATATTTTTCATGCTTTATATTTTATGACAATCAAAGTAAATTTGACCTGTTTGTCTCTTTGTTGCTTTAACGGAAAAATTTAATACATGGATGTGCTGAGGTGTGAGGGGTTCTGGGGACCAGTTCCAGTCCAGCTGGACCTCAGTGGTTGGACTGGTGTGATGGTGTGAAGGTCTACCTCAGTGAAGAGTAGACAACCTCTGGCTCTGCTGGAAACTCTGAACACACAAACACAAACAGTTCAAACAACATGAGAAACTGTTGGAGACAAAGAAACGTCTCAGGTTACGTGATGTAAGGCCGGAAGCGACACACCGCGTTGGTTACGAGACTATGGGAACGCCTCTAGGCGTAGCAGGGCTGAATGTTAATGAAACTACTCCAATCCTATTGGCTCTAGTAGAACGGTAGAGTGTGACGGCATAACGGGAGGTGAATATAAGCACACCGGCACACAATACTCATTAGCTTTAACTATGAAGCAGGCGCTACAGGCGGGGTGAGGTGCGGAGAACCAACGCAGTATCTCGTTCCCCTTCTCGGGGAACCAGGGTTATATACGTAACCCGAGACGTTCCCCTTCGAGGGAACTCGAACTGCGTCGGTTACGACACTATGGGAACGAGATACCCAATAAAACCGCGCCGAAACCCCGCCTGCCCCGTGTACAACAACCAGTGGGCACGACTAGGAGGACAGCGCACGAGTGCCGGGTGCAGAAAGAAGGTCAAGACTGTAGAAACGCACAAATGTGTGCGGAGTGGCCCAGCCAGCCGCATCACAGACATCCTGTAACGAAGCCCCCAAAAGGAGAGCCCTAGAGGCCGCCATCCCCCTGGTAGAGTGGGCCCTCACAGCCTCAGGTGAAGGCAATCCGCACACCTGATAGGCCATGGAGATAGTCTGCACAATCCAGTTGCTAATAGTGTGTGTGGACGCAGGGAGCCCAGCTTTGGGAGACCCGAAACACACAAGCAGCTGGTCAGCCTTCCTCCATCGGAAGACCTCAGAGTATAGATACTCAGAGCTCTGACCGGCAGAGCAAATGAAGTCTCACGTCCTCCGTCAGTCACATGAGGTGGAGGATGAAACATCTGTAGCACTGTAGACCCTGCCATACGGGACGGCACCTTAGGGATATATCCTGGACGAGGGTGCAGGATAGCCCTAACATTCCCCGGGCAAACTCCAGGCTTTGGGGACACCAAAAGTGCTTTGGAGATGGTGATAGCAAGGAGAATTGCCATCTTGAAGGTCAAGTGCTTTGCCTCAGCCGACTCCATGGGTTCGAAGGGGCCTCAGCCAATGCCCCAAGTACCACAGCCAGAGCCCAAGTGGGAATCCTGGAACGAAGTTGCAGGCGCCATCCTCCTGGCTCCACAGAGGAAACGTATGGCCAAAGGCAGCTTCCCTA
>JALXJV020000002.1:35575317-35648412 GCA_024633595.2 Lepomis macrochirus | reverse complement strand
CATCACCCTGAGCGATAATAATCTCGGCTGGGACCACAGGAGGATCTGATGCGCCAGTTTGCATAAGGGGCGCGAGCGCAGACCGCCCTGGTGATTCAGGTAGGTCACCACTGCTGTGTTGTCGCGCAGGAAACTCCTTAGAGCCTGGAACATAGCCAGCATCTCGAGGCAGTTGATGTGCCACGTAGAATGATGCTCCTGCCAGGACCCCCTTGCAAAGCGGCCGTCCATGACTGCGCCCCAGCCCGCTTGGGACCACAGGAGGACCTGATGCGCCAGTTTGCATAAAGGGCTCGAGCGCAGACCGCCCTGGTGATTCAGGTAGGTCACCACCGCTGTGTTGTCGGGCAGGAAACTCCTCAGAGCCTTGAACACAGCCAGCATCTCGAGGCAGTTGATGTGCCACGTAGAATGATGCTCCTGCCAGGACCCCCTTGCAAAGCGGCCGTCCATGACCGCGCCCCCGCCCATTAGGGAAGCGTCTGTCGCGATGACCAGCCGGCGACATGACGCCCCTAGGACGGGCCCCTGGGACAGAAACCAAGTTTTCTTCCACACCGATAGAGAATGAAGGCATTTGCGCGTAATCCAAATCGGGCGGAGCGGGTTTCCCCTCGGGGAAAACCCCTTGGTTTTTAACCACCACTGGAGGGCTCTCATGTGCAGCAGACCAGAAGGTATTATGCTGGATGCAGCCGCCAGGAGACCCAGAATCTTTTGAAAGTGTTTGACAGTGATGGCACAGCCTATCCTCACACCCTTTACTGTGGCTACAATGGTTGCAACGCGCGCGGGAGACAACTGTGCCCGCATTGTCGTCGAATCCCAGACCACCCCCAGGAACGTAGTTCGCTGGGTGGGTGCCAGCACACTTTTCTTCGAGTTCGAGCCTCAGCCCTAACTGTAGAAGATGGGCGAAAACGACATCTCGATACCGAACCGCCAACTACCGAGACTGGGCCAGAATGAGCCAGTCGTCGTTGTAGTTTAGTATCCTGATGCCCTGGAGCCTCAATGGGGCCAGTGCTGCATCCATACATTTGGTGAATGTGCGAGGGGAGAGTGCGAGGCCGAATGGAAGAACCCGATATTGGTAAGCCACACCCCCAAAGGCGAACCTCAGGAACTTGTGAGAAGGACGGATGGAAATATGCGTCCCTGAGATCGATCGTGACGAACCAATCCTCGGATTGGATGTGACTGACCGACAAAACGGTGTGAACTCTATGTTGGTGGCAGGCGTGTCCCGAACGTCTACACGGTGAGAAGGCAGCGCCTGTTTCCACTGAGGAGGGGACCTCAGTCTACCTCCAGGGTGGTTTGTGGGGATGTCCCCCTGCAGCAGTTCTCAGGACCTCTTCCCGAAGCTCCGCCGAGACTGAATACCAGTCCTCAGATCCGCTCTCTCAGGGGGTTGTGGACGAGACCCAGCTTGGTAGGGGGGGCCGCGAGAAGCGACGCTCTGTTTGCGGTCCTCACGATGGAAACTGCTTGCAGATGGTCGGGACCTTCTTCCTGCGGCCTCAGCCGCCCTGGGCACCGACCGGCGCGGAAGATATTGCTGGAAAGCTTCACGCTTGGGCCCGGACATACTGGAACCTGGCGACGACGGAATCTACCGTGTCGCCGAACAGGCCAGATGCACTCACCAGTGCATTGATCAGGAAGGTTTAGTCTCTGTCTCTGATGCCTGCAAGGTTGAGCCATAAGTGCCGCTCTGTGGCCACTAGCACCGACATAGAGCGGCCAATAGAGCGCACTGTTTCCCTTTGTTATGCGGAGGGAGAGATCAGTGGCTCTCCGCAGCTCCGCCATATCTTCACCGGAGGTGTCCCCTTTTTTGTCCATTTCTTCCAGGAGATCAGCCTGGTAAGCCTGCAAAACCGCCATGGTGTGCAGGCTTGCACCAGCTCGACCCGCCGCCACGTACGCTTTGCCAACAAGTGAGGACATGACGCGACATGGCTTGGATGGTAACACCGGCTTCTCTAAGGATGATGCAAATCGGGGAGAGAGGTAGCTGGCCCCGTCACGTTGCAGTAGTCCAACAGCCGGGGTGTAGAAAGCCGTGCAGAGAAAGGCTTATCCCAGGACTTACACAACTCATTGTGTAAGTCGGGGAAAAATGGCAAAGACCGGCGTGGAGGTGGTGCGCGATGTTGCAGAAACCGCTCGTCTAACTTGCTTCCGCTAGCCCGCGGCTCCTGAGCGGCTTGCGGCCAGTCGATGCTGAGCTTAGCCACGGCTCATGTGACAAACCTCCAGCAGCTCGTCATAGTCGGGCGCCGTCTGATGACGCCGACCCGACACCCGGAAATCATTGTCTTCCTCCATAATGCTGAGCACGTCCACCTCCTCAGAGTTGGAGTGCCACAGCCTCTCCAGATCCAATCCTCGAATGGGAGAAGCTGAGAACCGGGCTCCCGAGCGGGGAAGGACGTTCGGGTCAGTGGATGAGGGTCGGGAAGAAGCCTCAGCTGTCCCGAAATCCCCCGTGATGTCACGCTGAGACCCCCAGGAGTGAAGCCTTCTGGCCGCCGGGCCTGAGCCAAGGGGAGAACACATCTGACCGTCTCCTGTGAAGAGCGCCATGCGGGACCTCAGTACCCGCATGGGCAGGGCGTCGCAATGGCCCCAGGCAGCTCCCTCAAGAGCTGCCGGGCATGCTCCATACCCAGACAAGAGACGCACTTCTCGTGAGTGTACCCATCCGTGAGGAATCGAGGACAAGGATACACACACTGACGAAACTGTTTACCAGACATGATACTGCTAGACTCCTTCCAGGTAAGACACAACTGCTACTTTGTTTGAATTGGAGCTTCCTTCACACAACATGCGCATGCTGAATAGAAAAAAGGTAATGAGTATTGTGTGCCGGTGTGCTTATATTCACCTCCGGTTATGCCGTCACACTCCACCATTCTACTAGAGCCAATAGGATTGGAGTAGTTTCATTCACATTCAGCCCTGCTATGCCTAGAGGCGTTCTTCGAGTTCCCTCGAAGGGGAACAACTCTGCTTCACTGAGTTCTCAGGAACTAACAAGAGTTTCAAACAAGAGATTCACTGAATTAGGTTGCACCAGTAAAACTTGTAAAAAATAGTAAAAAAAAGGTCTCAGAATATTTTGCTAGCAACCATATGTAGAGTCAAAGTAAGCAGTAATATAACCTAATATAACCTATTTTGAAATGCAATTTATTGTTTTTAGACAGCAGATTTTGTCAACAGTTTTCGAAAGCAGACTATATAATTGGATCTGTGCTGGGACCAATCCTGTTCACATTATATACGCTTCCTTTAGTCAATATTATCAGGAAACACTCCATAAACCTTCATTGTTATGCAGATGATACTCAATTATATCTATCGAGCAAGCCAGATGAAACTAATCAGTTAGCTAAACTTTAAATGTGCCTTCAGGATGTTAAAACCTGGATGACGCGTAATTTTCTAATGTTAAACTCAGATCAAACTGAAGTTATTGTTCTGGAGCCCAAACACCTCTGGTACGCATTATGCAAAGATATAGTTTCCCTGGATGGCATCGCCATGGCCTCCAGCACCACTGTGAGGAATCTTGGAGTTATCTTTGATCAGGACATGTCGTTTAACTCTCACATTAAGCAAATTTCAAGGACCGCCTATTTTCACCTATGTAATATTGCAAAAATCAGGAACAGAGTTCTCAGGAACTAACAAGAGTTTCAAACTAGAGATTCACTGAATCAGGTCGAACCAGTAAAACTTGGGAAAAAAATGTCTCAGCTGGTAAAGAAAAGATGATCCTGAATGTGTTGCCAAGAGACAACTGTAGCGCTGTCCAATCAGGAGCAATCATGAAGTCTCTGTAGCATCCCAAGTAAAAACAATATTTTCTGGTCTGTACGTTCAGAGCATAGAGTATAAAAGACGTCACAAGTTGGTTTGTGGACTGCGGTTTTGAAGCCTCGAGTTTATTGTCAACAATACTAATCGGGCCCAATTTGGACATTTTCACTTATGAGTGTTCTCACTTTTGTTGCCAGTGGTTTAGACACTGATGGCTGTGTAATGTGTTATTTTGAGGGGACAGCAAATTTACACTGTTATACTGCTGCACCTTCACTACTTTCTGTGTTGTCACATGAAAAGATAATTTAATATTTACAAAAATGTGAGGGAGACTTTTGTGAGATACAGTCTAATAAACAAGTCCTCCAACCTAAACAACAACAAGTAGGTCATTTTAACCAAGATGTTTGGTTTTGGAAAAAAGGTCTCAGACATATATTTTAGTTTATTGTCATCAAATACAGCAGTATTAGTAGTAAAGACATTCAGTTGCATTTAATTCAGGAGGATGGTTTTCATGGTGATATTGCCTTTGAAATATAGATTTTATACAATGCGAGGATGACAATGTGATATTTCCTTTACTGCAATTTTATAATTAATATAAAATGAATGAATGAATTAAAATAGTTAATTTACTACGGATATATTCATAGACATATTCCTCAGCTTCTGGCCTGTCAAAGGAGACTCAACATGAATCTAATGGTTGAGGAGTGACTCCTGATTCATTTTGGGTCTGTTATTTTAAATTCAAATTCAGGAGGGCAGTGTGAGTCTGCAACTTGTGGATTTAGTTATCCAGTGATTCTACTAACAGGTGTGGTTCAGGACCTCGGTCACACCACACAGGTCACTGTTGGCAGATGGGCAGCGTCCTCAAAGTAGCCTTTTTTCTCCTGATCGATGTTGTGGGGAATGTGAATGACACATCCTTATTACCAACATCTAATAGTTTTCATAAACACTCTTTTTCTCTCTGGAAGATGTGAACATTGATCTGCAGTCAGGTTATGGTTAGCTTAGCTTAGCATAAAGACTGGAGGCAGGGGGAAACAGCTAGCATGGCTCTGTCCAAAGTTAATAACTAAAGAGCAGCTATACCTCTCGTCCTGTGTGGTTTGACGAATATTTGTCCATAACTGATGTCTCCTGTTCCTCTCACTGCTGAGTAGACTGCAGCTGGATCACTCTCTGGAAAATAAAACACATACACGTTACATTATTTAAGCTACTACAGCTGTGACCAATAGTCTTAGTATGTTAACTTCTAGTACTAGTACTGTAATACATTTAATAATACTACTGCTGTACAAATGATTTCAGTATATTTTCAGTACACTGATAATAAAGTAATCTAATAAGTTTTTTAAGGCTTTATAAATGGCAGCACTGCTGTGCTAAAAGACCAAATATAACTGGAAAGTATTTAACTGGAAAAGGAAGTTGGACGACCACAAAGCTGCTTCGTTTCTATTAAAACCAGTTCAGCACAAAGAACAAAACAAACACCATCAGCTAAAACTGACCACACTATAGCAAGAAACCACACCAGCGTCAGACCCCAGTTCACAGTAATCAACAGGAGGAAGTTGCTGTGGTTTAGATGTGCAGAGTGGAAAAAGTATCTTTGGTCTGCTGAGTCCGTCTTCTGTTTTATTTAAAATCACTTAAACACTTATGCAACACTTACTGCAATTATTATTTACATTAAAACAAACAAATCAGTAATAATGTTTGAGTGAAACACAGTAACAGTAAAACAGAAGAATGTTTAGACATATGTAATCCTGCACATTTATAATCTGTTTAATAATCAACAGTCCAGCAGTGAATCGTGTGCAGAGCCACATTCATCGGAATTTTTAAAAAAAAGAGAAACAGGAAGCTGGACGACCACAGAGTTCATATCTGCTGTTAACAGATCCACTACAGGACACAGAACAGACTCACATCATCAGCAAAAAAAGACTGAAGTCTGAAACTTTGTGAAGTAAAAAAGATTAAACCTGATTAAGTTTATGAATAATGTATCAAAACAAATCAAATATAAATGCAATGTGCAAGCTAGTGTGATGTAATTTAAATTAAATTCTAATGACTTGACACAATTCATTATCTAGTCCCAAACATTTCGAAATGTTCACAATAATCCTCATAATTCATAATGTCCTGACCTTTAAAAATGTCCTGACTTTCTGAAGTTATCTTTACTGACCTCAAACTAATTCTGCCCCCTACAAATAGCCTTAATATTTTAAAGAAATAGGACCAATTTTCCAAAATCTATAATTAAAATGTCCTCAAATTTCACAATGTCAACAGTTTACCAGAACGTCCCAAACTTTTATCTCAACACGTCAGAACTTCACACAACAAAATGATTGCATTTATAAAAGTGAAATCAAAATGTGAATCACAATGTGGACTAACTAAGAAACTAATTAATTAAATTTTGGTACTACACTACATGAACGGCGCATATCAACAAATACTGGTACAACTTTGGCTATAATTCTTCACTACATGTACTTTTTATCTAGATTAATTAAACATGTCGATAATAGTAATAAATAAATAATAGTGTAAAACACATAATAGTACAACATTTTTTGATATATTGTATGTGAGCAGAATTAACAGAGACACGCAAATGTTTAAAGTCCCTGAATACAACTGCAGAGATCAATGTTTGATTCCCTGTAGTGGTCTCTCTCTGGCTTGGTCGTTTACCACAGCAGAGTACTGAACAGGAGGAATCTCCCTCTGTTTACTGGCAACTAAACTACATCTGACTTTTATGAGAAACATGCTACAAAAACGCTCCTGTATTCTTCTCTAACAGATATTTCTGGAGTTGGTTCATGATGGAAACAAAGAAGAGCAGCTGTACCTCTCGTCCTGTTTGATTTGATGTCTTTGATGACTATTTGTCCATAACTGATGTCTCCTGTTCCTCTCACTGCTGAGTAGACTGCAGCTGGATCACTCTCTGGAAAATAAAACACATACACATTACTGCAGGTACTACAGCTGATACCAGTACTGTTAGTAGAAGGTCAAGGTAAAAGGTAGTTTTCATTGTCACATACTAATCCATATATAAACACTGTTACTACTGCAGTAGTCATTATACATTATACAATTTTTTTGTACAGTATTAGAATATGACACAATAGAAAATGTATCTATAAGGCAGCAAATATGAGGATATAGCTGAAGACAGATTAATTAAACTAAAGAGCTTTTTCACATTTTGACAGTTTTTTTCTTCTTCACAATGCTGCTGCTGTGAAAGCTGAAAATAGACCAAACGCAAGTGAAGCGGATTTATCTGCATCTGAAAAATGACAACAGAGCTGCTGGCTTTGATCAAGATAAGAGTTCAAATGTTCAGCATTATAACCATGTTGACTATTTGTGAATTTATTTTTAGCACCTTGGACTGTGATAAAAGGCATTTTGTTCATTTGTATACTCAGTATGTGAATGAATGAAAATAAACAAACTTACACTTGATATCAGGATGTCATATAAGCCAAGATGTGGTCAACATTTTGATTTAAATATTAAGATCCATGAAAATTATTGGCATCCCATAAATATAAACATGAACAAAACGTGACACAAAATGGAAAAGAAAAAAATATGGTTTACTATTTATATAAAATAAACAGACAAATAACAGTGATTGAATAAAACAGATATGTTTATGAGAGCATTTAAAATTCATTTATATAATTTCTTTATTTTCATTAAGAGTCCTTCAGTGAAACATACAGAGACACGTCAGGCTGAAGTGTTTTTATCAAAAAACAGGAAACTGGACGACCACAGAGCTGTTCGCCTCTGTTAGTGCTTTGCGTCTGTCAGCAGATTCACCACAGGACACAAAACTCATCATCATCGGCCAAAACAGCCCGGACTATGGTCTGAAACTTTATGGACTAAAAACACTGATTTGATTCATTTTGATGAATATTCATATCATAACATCCTTATTTAATGTCCTCTCAAGGTCTAAAACTCAACTTGGTCCTCACAAAGACATAAGAACAAGAACACACAGTCACTGAAAAACAGAATCATTAAAACATCGTTACCTTTGCTGCGTCTGATTGGCTGCTGTAGGTGACGTGATATTTTGACATCACTGTATGTGATGTCATCTGTGATGTCATCATCCCCAACTTCTACCTCAGCAGCTGAACGAACCAAAGGAGCAGAAACTTAAATCAAGGAATCATGGACGTCTGACTCAATTTAGTGTCTCTCCAGAAGTGTTTCAGTGAAGTTACAACAAATTCCTGTTTCATGGTGAATCATTCATTTTCGACGCCAACAACACGCCTTTCAACAAAAATTCAAAGAGCACAACTTTTTTTATTCATGTCTTGGATTTCATTTTTCATGCTTTGGCCCAAAGTATCAACAGAAAATTGTGACTTTACATATGAATGTAAATAAAATGTGAAACACAATTTGTCTTTTTTTGTTGTCTTAGTCTGTCACTAACCTTTAGCTTTCCTATGGAGGCACCGTCTCACCAGTAGAACCAGTAGAACCAGAAGAATCAGAACACAGAAAGATAGAACAGACCCCAGCACTAATAGGGGAGAGGAACCAGGAGGAGAGGTGGGTGACAAAGAGGAGCCAGAACCAGGAGGAGGGGTGGTTGAAGGAGGACTTGTAATGGTGGGTTTCCCTAAAATGAACAAGAAATTATAATTAAAGAAAATAATATCAATTGATGATACATTCAACAACATGCTAACTGAAAGCATACCTGTCAAATCTCAGTTGGCCTATGCAGGGCACCTGAGTGGTGCAGCACTGACAAACAAATGTAAAACTTATAAAGCTGACAGGACATGAATCAACTTCGCCCAACTGATGTGACACAGACATAAGCAGTGACAGAAATCAGGTCTCTCGCGCGAGAGCTGGACGGCCCACCTCGCTGTCTATCTGTGTCTTGGCTGCTTGTCAGACTGTGACTGACCAATGTTGAGTGAAACATAACTATTACCTTTGATAAACGCCGACAGGCCTCAGTGTTTATAAACTGGAACTCGGAAAATATAACCACGTTGCGAAAATGCTTTCATATACGTGCACACAAAATTAAACTTGCACACTCCAGCAAGAAACATCTGTGGGACCAGTCCAGACAGGATGTGAGGCCACTCCCCAAGCATCATTTTAAAACGAGACAGTTAAGTTTAGTTATGGACTAATGCATGATGGGAAGCTGTGGATTCACTTTGAATATTAAAATGTTAGTTAGCAGCACAGACTGGGCAACATGGATGCACATCTCTCAGTAAATAATTGGTAGCACATACACTGAGGGAAAACATGATTTGATCCCCAGCTGATTTTGTACGTTTGCCCACTGAAAAAGAAATGATCAGTCAGTGAGAGACAGAATAACAAAAAAATTCTGTAAAGCGCATGCCAAAAGAGTTATAAATTGATTGCATTGTGAAGTGCATAAATATTTGACTGCTCTCTGCAAAACATGACTTAGTACTTGATGGCAAAACCATTGTTGGCAATCAGAGGTCAGATGTTTTTTGTAGTCGGCCACCAGGTTTGCACACATCTTCGGAGGGATGTCGACCTTCTTCTCTTTGCAGATCTCCTCCAAATCATTAAGATTTCGAGGCTGACGTTTGGCAACTCAAACCTTCAGCTCCCTTCACAGATTTTCTATGGGTCTAAGGTCTGGAGGCTGGCTAGGCCACTCCAGGACCTTAAAGTGCTTGTTCTTGAGACATTCCTTTGTTGCCTTGGCCGTGTGTTTTGGGTCATAGCAGTGGTGTAGTCTAGTTTTTTCTAGTGAGTATACTGTGATCCAAAACTCATTCATCACAGAATATTAATATTGCTCAAGCTCACTTATCTTCCAAAAAACATTGTCAAACGACAAGAACGACAATGTACTTTTTCAGCTTAAATGCAAGCACACACACACACATACACACACACACAATAACCCGCATTCACTGATCCATTAACGTTAACTATTTCTAGATTCAACAGACCAATAATGCTGTTACAGTTCCGTTACTGATAGCGTTAATGATAACATCGGCCTATAAGCTATTCACTCACCAGGTAACGTTACGATAACATCAGCCTCATCTGGCTTGTTTTCTGTGTTTCAGTAACTTCAACGTTCCTGTCATGGTGTCACATGGTGAGCGGCAGCAGCTTCTGCAGGCTTACGAAAACACTAAAAGAGTGTAGTTTGCGTTTGGTCGTGTTTCACATCTCCTTCAGTGATTCACATTAATTTCAAACGTGCGCCGAGTGACCGCCACGCAGATGTTTGGTAGCTGACAGTCAGATCCCGGTAACAGGCCACGGAAGCCGCAAATGTCAGTTCAGAGCTTCACAACACAGACGGGGTGAATTTATGACTGAACGTGTGAAAGTTATGCCACAAAACGATGTTGTTACCTATCATCTCACTATTTTAAGTGGGTATACGGAAATCTTTGACTATTCCTAGTGGGTATACGGCGTATACCTGCGTATCACGTAGACTACACCACTGGGTCATAGTCATGCTGGAATACCCATCCACGATTCATTTTTAATGCCATGGCACAGAGAAGGACGTTCCTCCCCAAGATTTGATGGTTCATCCAGTCCCTTTAATGCAGTGAAGTTGTCCTGTCCCCTTAGAAGAAAATACACCCCCAAAGCATAATGTTTCCACCTCCATGTTTGACAGTGGGGGTGATGTTTTGGGGTCATTCCTCCTTCTCCTAACATGGCGAGTCGAGTTGATGCCAAAGAGCTCGATTTTGGTCTCATCTGACAACCCGATCGCATCAACATGCGTCACATATACACGCTTTGGAAAAGTCGTGTCTATAGTACGCTAAACGGCGATTTTGCGTGTATATGATACGCTGCAGTTTACAATAGCGTTGCAACACAAAGGAGGTTAGCCGGTCGACATGCATATATTTACTTTAGGCACTAACTAATGTCATGGTTGAGGTTAGGGAAAATGCCTCGGGGAGGCTGTCAACTCCTTAAATAAACATATCGCTAGCTAACTAGCTAGTTAGCGACCCGGAAGCACTACTGCAAGCATCCGGTCACCGAGTATGACATACACGACGCTGCCGGGATGCGTCTCATACACACGTACCTGGAGGCGTCAACTATACACGCAAAATCGCCGTTTGGCGTACTATAGACACGACTTTTCCAAAGCGTGTATATGTGACGCAAAAGCATGAGAACAGGCTGCATCTGACCACAATTTCACACAGTTCTCCTCTGAATCCTTCAGATGTTCATTGGCAAACTTCAGGCGGGCCTGTACATGCGCTTTCTTGAGCAGGGGGACCTTGTGGGCGCTGCAGGATTTAGGTCCTTCACGGCAGAGTTACCAATTAATTTCTTTGTGACTATTGTCCCAGCTGCCTTGAGATTCTGGGCTGATTCCTCACTGTTTTCATCATCACTGCACCTCCACAAGGTGAGATCTTACATGGAGTCCCAGACCAAAGTAGACTTGACAGTTCTTTTGTGTTTTTTCCATTTGCTGACAATGTCACCAACTGTTGTCACCTTCTCACCAAGCTGCTTGGCGATGGTCTTGCAGCCCATTCCAGCCTTGTGTAGGTCTACAGTCTTGTCCCTGACATCCTTGGACAGCTCTTTGGTCTTGGCCATGATGAGAGTTTGGAATCTGATTGATTGATTGCTTCTGTGGACAGGTGTCTTTTATAGAGGTAACATACGTGATTAAGAGCACTCCCTTTAAGAGTGTGCTCCTAATCTCAGCTCGTTACCTGTATAAAAGACACCTGGGAGGCAGAAATCTTTCTGATTGAGAGGGGGTCAAATATGTATTTCATTCATTGAAATGCAAATCAATTTTGGCATGCGTTTCTGAGTTTTCTATTGTTATTCTGTCTCTTACTGTTGAAATAAACCTACCAATAAAATTATAGAATGATCATTTCTTTTCCAGTGGGCAAACGTACAAAATCTGGATGAGATGAAATAATATTTTCCCTCACTGTATTTAGCCAGGTCATTTTATTAAAAAATATATATATTTGAAAAGGTATTGAAGGAACCTGGAAGAGCCAGTTTGAATGGGCCTGATGCAGCTGATAACATTAATTTATTGAAAAATTCTATAATTTACAGGGGAGGTCTGTTCAAACCACACTGTGTTTTTCTAGAACAGGTTTCTGTTCAGGCTTCTTGCAGAGGGAGGATTGTAGTAAGAGCATTGTGTTTCAGGTGTGACTGTGCAGCAGCTCTGTTGTTTGACTGTGAGTCAAAGCCAGTTTGTGACCAAGTGGTAACCCAGACCTATCCTACTTGTCCTCTTGTGACTCAGTTTTGACTTATTGTGATTCGCTGTAACTTATAATGCTTTATTCAAATCTGCCTTTTTTTAAAAAATACATTACATTTAGCTGACGCTTTTGTCCAAAGCGACTTACAATTGCTATGTCAAAGGTTGGACGCCTCTGGAGCAACGAGGGGTTAAGTGTCTATGAAGATTCTCAGTCATCCAGGTCATAGTTATTCAAAGGTTAAAGTCAAGGGCAACTTGGAAATTTTTATCGGACTCTTCCCACAGTACGTACTTCGGGACTCATGGCGAGTTTCCGACTGAACTGGGAAGGTCATCTCCTCTTCAGTTCCACCAGGGTAAATGGTGGATTGTAGTATTTGGCATTGAGCAGGATGAAAACCAGCCTGTTCACTGCTTGATAGAGTCTGTGCTGAAACATTGCCAAGTGGGGGGTGTGATGTCACTGTCATATTACAAACATTTGATACTTCCTCTGACAGTGTCTTTATGTTGACTGCACAGTGTGTCACCTCCTCCTCCAAATGCTGTATTACAGTAGCCATTGGAGTCAGTACTGATTTGAGATCCTTTAATAACTCTTCATGATATTGTTTGAGACGCCAAATTATAGTACTTGTGAACTGTTTGTGGATGTAATGAAACTGCTTATTCATTTTATCCTCTAGTTCATCCAGTGTTGTTTTTTCTTAAGCAGCTCACTAGCTCCTCCTTGTGGCTCTTATGCTAAGAAGATATTAATTCACAGATCTTCCGATGTTCCAGTGTTCTTTTTTTCTTCTTTCCCATCAATTTCTGTATTCCCTTGTGTCAGGGGTACTAAGGGTTGACAGAGATGGGTTTCCTCACAAAGCTCCATTTCCAATAGAGAGTACCGAGTTCCTTTTTCAGTCATGTAGTCCTCCCAAGACCCATCTAGCAGATTCTCCATGGTCGCACTGGCAGCCATTTTAGGCCTTGCAGTTTCTTCAAGATCCTTTTACTACAGGTCGTCGATATCGCTACTTTTAAGCAAGCAGTTGTTTACATTTAGTGGTCCCATCTGGGGTGCCATTTTTCTGTAACGGTTTAGCGAACAACTATTTTTTATTATTTATTTTATGGGGTGCCAGTCAGGGATATCCTGACAAATAGTTGTTTGTCAGGATATCGCACACACACACACACACACACACACACACACACACACACACACACACACACACACAACCCCACACAAGTGTGCCCGTTACAAGGATATATGTATATTAACGTCAATCTCTGTCCACATAAACCCTTGGAATAAAATCATTAGTAGCAAAGAAACATCAATAACCAGTTTTTTCAATGAATGAAAGTATATTGCTCACCAAAAATAACCATAACCTTCAAAAGTATTCCGGCGGTGGCGGATGGCTTTTCGCCATCCGCTGTGGTCCAGACGCCGCTACACACACGCTGATATGGAAAACGCTCTTTTTATACGTCATCCCAATGTGTCTTCACCGCTGAGACAAAAAAAGAAAAAACCCTGACAGTGGCTCAATTAAATTTACATATGTCACTATGACAGATCGTTACAGTGTGTTAAACTGAGCTAATTAAATTCTTGTAATTTTAGGGTTGTCTAGCCACTGCTGTTTTGCCTGCCTCATCGACTGCTGCTGTTTGTGTTTGAATTGTTTATGTCTATTATTTTATGATATTTGTTGCAGGTGGATGGGCTCCTGTGAATGTAGTTGCCAACTGCTGGGGTCTGCTAGGGGTGTGGTGGTTGTCTCTGTTTTTTTTTGGCTGTATGATTTTCCTCAGCTTGTCAGCCATTCTTTCCCTTTAAGTATTCTTCCGGACGGACAAGGTGGTGGGAACCCCTTTCCCATTCAATGCATGTAGTGGTGGGTATGACAACTGTGTGTGCATGCTGTACTGTATAATTGTGTGACATTTGTGTGTGTTTTGCTGTGTCTAGGTAGCTGCACACCAGTGTGAGTGGTGGTGACAAGGCACCTGGTGACCCCCGGCGAGCTAACGTGACTTTCTCTTCCAGCTTTACTAATGCTCACCTTGTTCTTACTCGACATCCTCTGAAGCTGTTTGGTCTGATGGGCTTCAGCACATAAACCTTTATTGTTATTTTGTATCCTTATGTGGAGCCTGTGTTTTGCGGTTGTTTTATGGTGTTAGTGGACTGCCTGTCGTTAGCTGTAGCTGTAGTAAGACAGACACTCGGGAGTGTGCACAGGGCTGAATCTGACCTGGAGACCTCACATTAAAAGCAGAAGAGTGGCTGATGAAAGCAACGGAGAAAACAGATGTGTGCTTCATTTACAAGTGAGTTTGAGCCCATTAACAATAAGGCAATTAAAATTTGATTAATTTCATTGAAAAAATTACATATAGCCCCTTTAAGTATGAAAATGTAGTACTTTTTTCACCAATCCTCACCTGTGACAGAGATCCAGCTGGATGGAGACTCTCCATGACCGCTGATGTCACACTTGTAGAGGCCTTCATCAGACTTGGAAACATGGTGGATGGTCATGTGACCTGTAGGCTCAGTCCTGATGAGGGAGCCATCTTTATAGAAACCAGCTGGGAGGTTGGAGGGAGGGGTCTCTGTTTTACAGTGCAGAGTGACATCATGTCCCTCCATCACAGGGAGGACAGGACTCTGCAGGATCACTGGTCCACCTCAACACAGAGACAAACTACAGCATTTCATCATTTACACACAGCTTCATCAACACTAACTCCACAGTCTGATCTTACCAGTGACAGTGATGCTGATGGTGTTACTGGTTGCTCCCTCTCTGGACTCACACCAGTAAACTCCACTGTCCAATGGGGCGATGTAGTTGATGTTACAGGAAGAACCAGCTGGTTTTCCTCCCCAGTCATCACATTGAGTCCTGCTTTCTGTGGTTGTGTTCCTCCTCAGCGTCCATCCAGCAGAGCTGTCGTCCTCCTCACAGCTCAGAGAGACAGACTCTCCCCTAAACAACTGAGAGCTGCTGGGACTCACAGTCAGAGAGGCTGGAGGAAGAGAAATATGTGGTCAAAGAAATAATTAGCATGTATTTTCTCAAAATTTACCACCGTTTTTCAGGTCCTGATTTTCAGAGAAAAAAATCTCAAATCTCAAAGTTGTTTTAAACATTACGCATTTTATTGTTTTCTCTGTTTATTGATCTCTTGTATCAATCAACACTTTTGCTACTTAAGTCTCCTTTTATGGCAACTTCAATGCCTATAAAAATGATTCCCTCTCCTTGGATGTTTCACCCTTTCGTTTCTTTTATACATGAAATCATTGTCAATGTAATTTGGCTTTTTTGACCAGAATTTGAAAAGAAACCCCTCTTCAAAGTGAAAACGTATTTTTACAAACTGATGTCAATTTATTAAAAATTTATAAGGAAAATAAGATGATTGCATAAATATTCATTCCTTCAGGTCAGGGTTTAGTAGATGCACCTTTGTTGCAATTACAGCACTGAGTCTATGTGGATATGTTTCAATATGTTTCAGGCTGGCACATCTGGACACTGTAAGTTTTATCCAGTCTTCCTTATGTAGTGGTGTGTGGTGTTTGTATACAGACGTGTGGGTTTTGTGCAGTGCTCTTGAACACACCTTTGGGCATCAAACTAGCTCCACCCAGGTCAAACCCCCTCATTAGCTGAGCTCTATATAAAGCAGCTGTATAATCATGGCTACCTCTTTGCTTCTTCCCTGCCTGTCTGTTGACACATGGACCTGTAGCTGTCTAGGTAGGTGAGCAAGTATAAAAACCTTGCTTTATGTTGCATTGTCTTTACCCAGTGATTAAGGTTTGTTTTACAGCAGTTTACGGCCGGCCTGTTTGGCAGTGGGGTTGATTTCCTGGTTCCCTGTCTGGAGTGGCATGAAGTACTGTTCCTCAAAGCACCCTCTGTAAGGTACGAGAAGCCTAGGGGACCATACGTAGAGTGATACCCAATGTAGCTGTTCACTTTTATAGATTTTTAATATGTGTGTGTTTTAATTGTAGGTGGTCAGCTGCTGTTTTTGCCTGTGTGAAATAGATTTTTAGCATGTTCAGCTGACACACTCTGGTTTTAGTGCCCTTCACCAGCACTCCCCTAGCGGACTAATTGTATATTTTAGCTACAACCAACTGGTTTTATTGTGTTTTATTCAACTTGTTGCCTTTTGTTCTTTTCAGTGGTGCTAGTGGTCGGCGTTTGGTGGAGGCTGGGCACGCTAGTGTGGGTTCCCCTCACGGATTGTAGTGATAACTGCACTGGGGCACGATTTGATTGTGGCACAATTTGCTGTGAACTGGTTGCAGTGATATCATTTGCAGTGAGCATCGCAGGTGGGTAAGTGGTGCACCCCTGGAGCACACCCTTAGTTAGACTGCCTCCCCTTAGCTGGCCCTGGCCCATTTTGCTTTTGTTTAATTTAATAACTGGAAGTGTATTTGTTAAAAATAAAAACCTGTTTAAATTTGTAATGGTTTATTTTTTATTTTAATTTGATTATTATTTGTAGTATTCACAACTTTCCTTTCCAGGCACTTCCAGTTACTGTTTATCAATAAATATTATTATTTTGGAGCCACGTCTCTGTCTTACTTACCTGTGCTGCCTTGTTGTAAAGGTTTAGTCAAGAAACATATAGAGGAACAAGTAGAGAAACATATCCTGGGGTGGAAGTCCCCAGGTGGCGTTGTCGGATAGGTTAATTCTAGTGGCCTGGCCACACTTACAAAACAGCTGAAGCTTTGTCAGGTTGCTCGAGGATCGGGCTTGAACAGGTCTTTTCAAGTCCAGCCACAAATTCTGGATGGGATTGAGATCTGGGCTTTGACTTGGCCACTCCAGAACATTCACCTTGTTGTATCTGAATAATTTCTGTGGAGTTTTTGCTGAATGCTTGGGGTCTTGCTGGAAAATAAATCCAAGTTGTAATTCTCTTGCAGACTGAGTCAGATTATCCTCCAGGATTTGGATTTGCTGCCACCACCATGATAGCCAAAAAGCTCAATTCCAGGTGACCATGGAGTCTAGCACATGCCTTTGGGTGAATTCCAGACGAGATTTCACGTGAGCTTTTTTCAGCAGTGGCTTTCTCTTTGTCACTGTTCTTTGCTTCGACTGGTGAAGAACCCGAGCAACAGCAACTGAAGCTTTTAAGAGGGTGGTGGTGGTGGCCTCCCTCACCAGTCTTCTTCTTGCCTGGTCACTCAGTTTGTGAGGACGGCCAGCTCTTGGCAGATTACTCCTTCCATTTCTGAATGATGGATTTAACTGAAATCTGCGGGATGTCCAGTGAGTTGGAAATCAAACTTACAGCGATCGTCATCGATTGACTTCCGGTTGAGTGGACGCTGGCGCGCTTTGCAGCCGCTGCTCTCCGCTGTCCGCTGCCGTTCAATAATGTCAACTTGCAAGTTTTACATGTGGTTTATCCTCCTCTGGACTGTTCTTTCAACTCTTCATCGACCCGGGGCAGGCCTGACCCAGTATACAGCGGCTGATCTCCTCCTGCTCCGCGGGCTTCTGTCTGTGCCTCCCCCGCCAGTTCAACACCCGGAGATCGCGCTCCTTCCCCGCCAGAGATACATCCACCGCGGATCTCGCCGGAATTTCCACCTCGACGACTCCAATCCTATTACATCATTCTGGTCCACTTCTCGCCGTTCCCGCCGATGCTCAAATCGGGCCGCTGACTGCGGTTCGCTTGCTTACCTGGCTAGGGCAGCAAGCCCTGCCCCCGGCTACAACAACTCTACTGTCAACTTTGGTCTCCTGAATGTCCGCTCTCTCACTAACAAGGGTCAGCTTATCCAGGATCTCCTCGTTGACCGTAAGCTGGACTTCCTCTGTCTCACGGAGACCTGGCAACAACCCGGTGACTTCTCCCAGCTCAACGCCTCCACTCCACCTGGGTTTGTTTACCACTCTCATCCTCGTGGCTCTGGCCGCGGGGGTGGTCTCACGCTGCTCTATCGCGAGAAGTGGAAGATGTTGCCAGTCTCCACTCCAGTTTTCCGCTCCATGGAATGCTCTGTATTTAAACTGCCTGGTCCCACTCCCATAGTTATTGCCATAGTCTACCGCCCCCCCAAACCACACAGCGACTTTTTAAACGAATTCTCCACACTACTCACCCACCTCTCTACTCTCTCTCCTAATGTCATTCTCCTAGGTGATTTTAATATACATATGGACAATACAAACCTCCCACTCACCAGAGACTTTACTTCCTGCCTAGACAGTTTTGGATTCCATCAGTTTGTTGATTTCCCCAACCACATAAAAGGACATTCACTTGATTTGATTTGCTGCTCTGGCTTAATCCCCTTCAACTGTTTTGCTGATGATGTTCACATTTCTGATCATTTTCTTTTGTCCTTTAATATCTCCCTGTCTCTCTCTGTAATCAAGCCAGTCCGCCAGATTTCTTTTCGGAATATTAAAAACATAAATACAGACATCCTATCCTCCTACATTGACAATTTGCCTATCCCTGATCTTTCTTCTCCGGACCACCTCGCCACCCATTATAACTCTGGACTTTGCAATATTCTCAACTCCCTCGCCCCTCTCAAAACCCGATCTGTGTCCTTTTCCCGCTCTGCCCCTTGGTTCTCACCAGAGCTCCGCCTCATGAAAGCCAAAGGTCGCCAACTGGAACGCCTCTATAAAAAAAAACTGGTCTCTACATTCACAAAGAAATGCACAAAACTCATCTTCTTCTCTACTCAAACTCAATAGCCGTAATCAAATCAAACTACTATTCTGATCTCATCTGCTCCAACAAAGGAAATTCCAGGTCTTTCTTCTCAATAATGCACAAAATTTTTAACCCCCCCGATTCCCTGCCCTCTCACATGTATTCTAGTGAGACCTGTAATGCATTGATTATCTTTTTTAATAACAAAATCAACTCCATTCACGAGCAATTACATTCGACCCCTTTGCCCCCCCCCCCTTGCCCCTTGCCCCTCCCCAATAGCCAGTCATTTTGCTGCTTTCTATTGCCCTCCTCCTCCGAAATTTCTGATCTCATCCGTAAATCCAAGTCCTCAACCTGTTCTCTTGACCCCCTCCCCACAGCTCTGGTCAAAACCTGTCTCACTTCCCTCCTCCCCCTCATAACTTCCATTATTCATTCCTCTCTCTCCTCTGGTATTGTCCCCTCACTTTTCAAAACTGCATCTGTCTCCCCGATTCTGAAAAAACCTGGCTTAGATCCCACTAACTATAATAATCTTCGTCCCATCTCAAATCTTCCCTTTATCTCTAAAATTCTTGAAAAAATAGTGTCTGCTCAACTCCACGCCTATCTTACCCTCAACAGTCTTTACGAACCTTTCCAGTCTGGTTTTCGCCCCTCCCATAGTACTGAAACTGCCCTAATAAAAATCACCAACGATCTCCTCATAGCTGCTGATTCCGGACTCATCTCCATCCTCATCCTCCTCGATCTTAGTGCGGCCTTTGATACCATTTCTCACTCCATTCTCCTCAATAGACTCTCTTCTCTTGGCATCTCCCATACCCCTCTTGACTGGTTCCGCTCAAATCTCTCAGACCGCACTCAGTTTATTCAGCTCAAATCTTTCACATCCCACCCCTCCCCTGTCACTACTTGTGTCCCTCAAGGTTCAGTTCTTGGCCCCCTCCTTTTCATCACCTACCTACTTCCCCTTGGCAATATTTTCCGCAAATTCAACATTCATTTTCATTGTTACGCAGATGACACCCAGCTCTATTTATCCACAGCCTCATCACCTCCCGCCTTGATTACTGCAACTCCCTTCTTTTTGGCCTCCCTCAAAAATCTCTCCATAAACTCCAACTTCTTCAGAACTCAGCAGCTCGTGTCATCACCAGAACCCCCTCTTTTCATCATATAACCCCTCTCCTTCAGCAGCTCCATTGGCTCCCGGTTCAATTCAGAATACAATTTAAAATCCTCCTGCATACTTTCAAAGCTATCCATAACCTTGCTCCTCCATATCTATCTGACCTCCTTCACATCGCCACCTCCTCCCGCTCCCTCAGATCCTCCTCTTCCATCCACCTCACTGTACCCCCTGCTCGACTCGTCACCATGGGGAGCAGAGCCTTTAGCCGCTCTGCTCCCCAGCTCTGGAACTCACTCCCACCTGACCTCCGGAGTATTGACTCTCTCCCCCTGTTTAAAACCAGAATCAAAACCCACCTGTTCCAGCTTGCTTATTTGTAAATACACTGTTCTTGTCCTTCTCCAACTGTTTTTATACTTTTGTTCCCTGTACCTGTTTATATTCTGTAAAGCGACCTTGAGTGCTTAGAAAGGCGCTGTTAAATAAAATGTATTATTATTATTATTATTATCTTTTTGTAGCTGTTGCTTGGAGTGATCTTTTTACTTCATGTTGCAATTGTAGTAGGAAATCTGAGAGACTGGACCTCCCACACACACTTGTTTTTTTACTACAGTCATTTGATACACATCAGCTGAAATCAGGTGATCTCCAGTTCACTAATTGTGACACTGCTGGCATCAACTAGCTGGACTTCTGTTGATTTAGTTCAGTCACTTTAAAAGGGGGTGAATGTTTATTCAATCATCTTCTTTACCTTTTATATTTTAATTAATTGAGAGTTTGTAAAAATACATTCACTTTGATATTAAAGAGGTTGTTTTGCAAATTCTTGTCTTGAAAAAGCCAAATTACATTGACCTGATTTCATGTATAAAAGAAACAAAAGGGTGAAACATCTAAAGGGGGTGAGTACTTTTTATAGGCATTATATAACCCATCAGACCTTCAAAAGAGGAAGCACTGATAACATGTATATAATTAGGTGTTTCCACTTCTCTGGTAGCCGCTGCATCCTGCTGTGCAGTTCCTGAACAACATTTTTATAGCAGCAGTTTCAGCTTTGGCTCCAGTCTGCAACACTGTGGCATCAAAACTGCATTCAGTGTTTTATTGTACTTGTAAAGTGGCTGTTTCCCTCCCCAAACACTGTCCTAAACACTAACTGTTCTATCAGGGAGAGAATAACTTTTCAGCTGTGACAGAAGGAGTTCACTCACCTTGGTTTGTTGTGCAGCTCAGCAGTGAGGTCAGAACTAAAGAGAAATCACACTCAGGTTGGTTTGAGGTTTTACATGCAACAAGACATCTGTACTTTACACAACACAGAACATCCTGCTTGTTGTGCACAGAAAAAAAGCCACATGTTGATTAGATGTGAAAATGCGAAATTATATATATTTAAGGAGACATGATTTTTTTTTTTTTTTTAGATTAATTTCCCCAAACACAGCCGCAGTAGGTAAAAGCAGAGGAGCTTCATATGCAGAAAAGTGAGCAAATTAATCTGCACAACATTTGCTCTGGCCAAATCAACTCATTGATTTTCTTAATAATGTTTGTGGTTACACTATATTTTACAGCACTAATACGACGTAGAAATAAAATGTTCTTTCTTAGACAGTGAACAATTATACTCTGTCATATTATAGTGATCAGGGAGACGTGCACAGACCTTTCAGAGGCTAAGCTCAAGCTTTAAGCCCCTCATATTTCTATTTATACCCTTGGCTCTTACAAACCTTTTGAAGGGCCTTCGTTCTAACCAACGGCCCACCTCAGCACCCCTAAAAAATTAAATTAAATAACTTCTCGCTCTCTAACGTTAGGTTTTGCAAACTTGTTTGAGTGCTTAATGCTTGTAAATTGAAACTAAGCTTTGTGAAAGTTTGCAAGATGTCTGAACAACGCTGGGTTTCACCAGCCGCGTGTAATTCTTGTATGTATAGATAAGTGCGTCACACATTAACATGCGTTCCAATCTGTGCACAAACTGAATCTCCAGCAGCATCCTCTGTGCTGACCTGTCCAGACACACAGCTGCAGCCATAGTCTGTAGGCTCATGTTTACCTTGTGTAGCTAAAGCTAATTATACAATATTGTGGGGACTGGCATAATTACCAGGCAGCAGAGCCAAAGCTCAGTGTTACTGTAGCGCTTTCGTTGTATCAACCACAAGGAGATACAGGGTCCTGGATTCTTTTACTCAAACTACAATCACACTCTTTTTTTTTACGATGGGTCCTGTAGTGAAACTCTTGACCTTATTACTGTGGGCCCTCTGCTTTAAACTATTTCTACTAACTATTTTACACTGACAAAGTGGAATATAGTATTACATATATTATTGAAAATAACCACTGAACTTGAGCAGGTAACATCAAGTTTAAATAACACAGTTATCAAACCAAACGCAAAAAAACAACTCCACTTCTCTAGAGGAATGTGGGTGTGTGGTAACTCAGAGCGGGACTGATGGCGGCTTGAGATGGAATGATAATAAAATAAAATATGATAGCCTCTCGATAAAATATGCATAAATCATGATGTCATAACATTTTTTGGTCTACACCACCAAACAAACATGTTTTCTTCAGAAGAACAAGATTTGTAAGCCGGGGCGTCTTACTGTATTTTTCCAAGATTTGGTCAAACGCTGTTCCCGGGGCACTTGTAATATTAACACTCGCTACCCAGAGAGGTCGAAAGGAAAATTTATTCCCTTTCCAAAAACGAAAAATAAATCCAGAACAACATGTGATGTTGATGGATCCTAATGTAATGTAACAGTAACTAAGGGGGGGGGGGGTGGCTTAGCTAACGGTTAATTGTGCAGCCCTAGTAAAAAAAAAACTTACCTTTTTTGTTTCAAAACTTTTATGTATTTTCTTCTACATGTTTTCCTCTCTTTCAATTTCAAAGCAAAACCAGTACAAAGTATAAACAATTGAAAATGAACATTTGCTGTAATTCATGTTTTATTTTTCTTCGCTGCCATATTACCAAATAACGATAAATAAATGTCGTGCTCTCTTCTTGTAGCTAATTTTTAAATGTATAGATCTAATGTTTGAGAGAATATGGAGACAAACATTCACAGATAAACAGATTCTTACTTACCCAGCAGCCACAGTAAAGATGATTCCCCCATTTTTAAGCTTGCTCATCTGAGATCAACATATCAACGTTCACCACTCACACTGAGTAAATCCCACCTCCTTCCTCTTTCTATGTTTCTGTTACTGTTGTGGGTCTCTCTCAAGCAAATAGCAGGAAATAGGCTTCATGTTTAGTCTCAAGTCTCAAAGTCAACAAAATAACTGACAGGCTGGGCACAACTGACATCATTTATTTTTTATTTAACCTTTATTTAACCAGATGATCTCATTGAGATTTAAAACCTCTTTTTCAAGAGAGACCTGGCCAAAAATGGCAGCACAATGTTAACAGTGCACAGTTACAAATAAACACCAATCACACACACAACAACAAGGAACAATTAACAGGCCCTTAAGATACATGAACAAACAACATTAGACTACTTAAAAGTACAATTTATACATACCGTAAGTATAAAAGATTTTAGTTACTTAAAAACACTGACAACAATTTATGGCATCTTTTTCCAAAGTTTTCATGCGGTGTTTAAATTGACCAAAAGAAATCAGATTTTGCAACTGCAAATCAGACTGCAATGTGTTCCAGGTGGATGGGGCTGCATAACTGAAGGCCTTCTTACCAAGCTCTGTACGGACCGTAGGTACAGATAACAAATACAAGTTACCAGACCGCAAATTATATGAACTGATATTACGTGACATATAAGAGCATAGATAAGAGGGAAGCATTTCCAGCATGGCCTTATAAATAAAAGTGAGCCAATGTATGTGCCTCCTTATTGATAATGAGGGCCAGTTTGTCATTTTGTACAAAGTACAATGGTGGGTCGATGCTTTACATCCAGTCACAAATCTTAATGCACTATGATAAACAGTATCCAATAAAGATAAACATTGAACAGGCACATTTCTATAGAGCAGGTCACCATAATCAAGTGCAGTAAGAAAGGTTGCAGCAACCAGTTTCCTCCTGGCTTTCCAAGAAAAACAGGCTTTGTTTCTAAAATAAAATCCCATTTTTAATTTGAGCTTTTGTACCAGTTTATCAATGTGCGACTTAAAAGAGAGCTGTTCATCAATTAATATACCCAAATATTTGTACAATTTGACTTGTTCAATCTGCTCACCATGTATGGTAAAAATACCTGGAATACTGACCAGAGACTAGATTTTGAAAAGAACATAATCATAATCTCAGTAACAGCCAGATCACAGTGAACTGGGATTCACCTGGACAGGTAACTGATCTGTCACAGCCACAGGGCTGACACATACTGAGAGACAAATGTATTGGCTGTGGAAACAGTCCCTATTGTAACAATGATAATGACCTCAGACCAGGATGAGCCCTCAGGTGTCCTGATACAAAAAGATGTCATATACATGTACCTGACCAGTAGAGCCGACTGGGACTGCCTGTCCTCCAAATTTAAACGTGCTTCACTGAAGTGTTGTTCAATTCTTTGCCTCTAGTTGGTGGATGTGTGCAGGTCTAAAACTGTTAGAGAAGCACCTCTGTAGGTGGATTATGTTCAGGACTATTTCTCCTTCCCACAGAGGTAAATTTAACAACTAACTTCAAGTTCACGTTTATTATGTTAATTTTCATTTCTCCACGTATCGAGTATACAAATTAATGAAATGCCATTTTTCACAGTCCAAAATGCTAAAAAAAAGTCAAGTAATGCAACTATGGCAGCCAAATTTTGATTCATACTGAATTTTGATTTTAACAATAAGTTTCATCTGGCTGTAAATAACATGAAATTTGTACTAAAAATGCCATGTCAACAATTATATCCCTTGATTGCAAATGTTTGAGAAAAATAAAGTTTCTATACCATTTTAAATGGTCCTGTGTGTTCTACCATTATAAAGCATTATAATCACATTAAATCACCTATTAATTGAAAACAGCTGAAGCAGAAGTTCTCTAGCTTGTTGTTAGTCAACCGTAGGTTATGGCTAAAATCAAAGAACCTACTGAGGACCTCCGGTTGTACTTTGTGGCTGCTCCTAAAACAGGGAAAAGCATTAAAGCCATATCCAAGTGTTTTCAGGTGCCAGTAACCACAGTGCAATGCATAATCAAAAAGTTCTGATTGTTCCAGGCCACGTGACCATCAGCATGTGGAAAGATTTTTAAACTTTTGGGACAAAGTATATCACATACTGTAATATATTTCAAACAATATTGTTACGACCCCTGGCTCAAGGGGTGCAACATAAAAGAAGCGCTGATACAAAAACTCAGCAGATAAAAATTTATTTAACAGACTGCAACAAATAACAAAGGTGTGGTTCACTGCTGCTACGGACAAGGCTGCTTCCAAGGGGTGAGAGACCAAACTCTCCTGTGCTGCTCTTTTTATTCCCCATGCTTCCTCCTGGTTGGCCAGCTCTAGCCTCAGTGGGCCAATGTGCAGCTCAGGTTGACTGCACAGGTGCGAGCCAGTCACCCACTTAGCACCTGAGGAGAGAGGAGTGGAGAGAAAGAAGGCAGAAGAAAAACAAAACAAAAGCAGGCCAGCCTGGCATGTAACAAATATCATAAAAAATGCTTATAATATCAAAAAATAATGCTTAAATATCAAAAAATTATGCCAAAGGCATCACTATTTTACATTTTGTTTTCATAATTTATTATCAATTTGTTTGGAACCGTTTTACAGTCACAATTTATAATGTTTCACTGATAAAACATTACTCTGTCAACATATGATCAAAAAGATCACTTTCTGTGATTCTTGCAAATCATACTCTGATATTTGCCCGCTCCACCACAGGGTGGCGCAAAACACAGTTCCTACTGCCCAGCTACTTCCTGCAGTGCAGCACTGACTCCACCTGCTCTCTCAGTGTGAACATTATGTTCTGCAAGCGAAGAATATCCCGCAGTTTCAACAGCAGACAGAGCACACCAGCTCTCTCAGTGTGGACCTTAGCGGAGAATTTCCCACGGCTTCAACAGCAGACAGCAACAGTAGCACACAGACATCACCTCTCATGGAGAAATGTGTGCTCCTGTTGCTGGTCCTTCTGTCTCCAGCAGCGTCTGGTAAAGATGAGCTTTTATTATGAAAAGATAAAACTTTTGATCAGTGTTATAAAATAATGTTATCTTGATCTAGAAAATTTTCATATGATTGAAAAATATTTACTTTGATAATCTATTTTTTTGGCAAGGCAAGTTTATTTGTATAGCACATTTCAACAACAAGGCAATTCAAAGTGCTTTACATAAAACAAAACAATAAAAATGTTTTAAAGCAACATAAAATATAATAAAAGTTACAGTGTTACAATCAGGGTTGTTAATTTCGGTTGTTTCTAATAAAAATACTGGGTTTAGGAAGGTGTAAGAATAATGTAGGACCTGTTTCTCATGAAATAGTTTGCGCAGTGTCCTGTATTTATAAGAAGTACAACATATTTAAATGTATTTTTTACTGAATATTGTGTTTGTCTTTAATAAATATTTTGCTTAAGTTTGTCAGTTCCTCAGAGTGATCATACACACTGTCACACTGGATCAACTGCGCAGTTTCAAAAAAGGCGTGTTGCATAAATATGAAGTGAAATGGAGGGAGGGACAAACAGAGGGGCGCAGGGTGTGATTTGAGTCTTATCAAATTTCAAAGCTAGATGTTGATGTAGAGCAGCAGAGACTGTTTAACGTTAGAAAGTTTTACATTTGTAAAAGCTTGTTCATGTTCCATCTCCAATTACATCAGAGACTATTGATTTAGGTTAAGAAGGCGCCACAGGTGACTGCAGCGGCTTTGTTCTTCCCTTTGTGGTTGTGTTTGTTCATCTTGTTCATTATGACCGACAGGAACTTTCAAAAATTGGGACACTGTATGGTAAATCACTTTTAAGCAAAACTCACAGCTTTGAACACCTGCCACTGGAGATCACGACTAGCGGGGAGCCACTGGATTATTACCCCGGGAGGTAGACGCAGGAGGTGGCATAGAGACCGACGGCAGAAGCGTGGATGCAGAGCTGGGATCCGGGTCCGGCTAAAGAGGGCACCACACAGGCCCGCGCTACCCAGCCTTCTTGTGTCCAATGCCAGATCACCATGCAACAAGATGGATGAGCTGGCGATGACCATCAAGGCAAATAGATATGCTAAGGACTGCTCGCTGGTAGTGATCACAGAGACGTGGCTGCACTCTGGGATTCTGGACAAAGCAATCGTGCTAGCGGGCCGAACAGCACACCGGGCCGATAGAACGGGCAACTCCAGAAAGAGCAAAGGAGGAGGGCTCTGCATCTACTCTAACAACAGCTGGTGCACCAAAGTCACAGTGGCTGAAAAACACTATTCACCAGACCTAGAGTTTGTCACACTGAGATGCCGACTCGTCTACCTGAGTTCACGGTTGTTTTTATCAAAGCTGTTTACATTCCACCCAGAGCTAATGCTAATGTAGCTGTGGACATCTTGCAAACTAGTGAGAATAAACTCCAGTCCATCCATCCGGATGGGATCTTTATTGTGGCAGGGGACTTTAATCATGCCAGTCTGTGTACATGTCCTTCCCACATTTCATCAGCATGTAACATGTCCAACCAGAGGTGATAAAACTCGACCATGTTTACAGTAATATCAGAGGGGCATACAAGGTATCTGCTCACCCCCATTTAGGGCAGTCTGACCATCTGACACTCTTTCTCACACCAGCATACAGACCTGTGTTTAAGAAATCTGTGCAAATTAAAGACAGACATCAGGGAAGCAAAAGTGGCCTACAGGAGGAAGATCGAAGGACACTTTAACAAAGGGGATCCCCGTCGTGTTTGGCAGGGAATCCAACATCTCACAAACTTCAAGTGTTGAAAAGACCCAAGCCCAAGTACCAGAAGCAATTTGGCTGAGGAGGAACTATTTACATTTACATTTACTCATTTGGCAGATGCTTTTATCCAAAGCGACTTACATTTGAGGAACAACTTACAAGTATCAACAGAGCATCAAATACAGATCTACAACTGACAATTCATACTAGTAAGAGTGGCAATAAATGCTAGTAAGAGCTCATAGTACATATCACATTTCTTTGCACGCTTTGAGGCGAATGGGACCAGGACTGAGTCAACATTGGCCACATCATTAACACTCTTGCCCACAGATGCCCTGACATTCTCCATGAGGGCAGAGGAGGTCAGGAGGGCCCTTCTTGGCGTAAACCCCAGAAAGGCTGCTGGGCCCGACGGGATCCCTGGGAGAGTGTTGAGGGACTGTGCCGACCACCTGGCTGAGGTATTCACTTCCATCTCCTACCTCTCTCTGTCTACCTTTTCCATCCCAAAGTGCCTCAAATCCTGAAGAAAACCTGGTGTGAGTAGCTTTAATGACTATGTACCAGTGGCCCTCACTTCCACTGTCATGAAGTGCTTTGAAAGACTGCTGTTAAATCACATAAAAGCTTCCCTCCCCTCACACACACACACTGGACCAGCACCAGTTTGCCTATGAAGCAAAAAGGTCAACCGCGGATGCCATCAACACAGCCCTGCACTGTGTGCTGACCCACCTTAAACATCCTGGCACCTATGCAAGACTGTTGTTTGTGGACTTCAGTTCTGCATTCAACTGCATCATCCCTGGAAGACTGGTGTCCAAGCTACACAGACTGGGCATCAACAACAACATCTGCAGATGGATCCTTGACTTCCTCACAGACCGTCCCCAGTCAGTCCGTCTGGGCTCCCAACTTTCAAATGTTCTGACTCTCAGCACTGGGGCCCCACAGGGCTTTGTGTTGAGTCCCTTACTCTACATTTTGTACACTCACGACTGCACCCCAGCTCACGAAAGCAATGCTTTATTATTTATTAAGTTTGCGGACGACACCACTGTGGTTGGACTTATTCACAACAATGATGAGTCCGCCTACGGGGATGAAATCCAAAAACTCTTCACCTGGTACTCCACCAATAACCTGTCTCTCAACACCTCTAAGACCAAAGAGGTGGTGGTAGTTTTCTACAGGAAGAGGACTGACCTTCTACATCAATGGAGACACTGTGGAGAGGGTTGAGGACTTCAAATTCCTGGGTACATGCAGCTCACAGGACTTCACCTAGGCAACCAACACTACAGCCCTTGTAAAGAAAGCTCAGCAGCGGCTGTATTTTCTCAGGTCAGTTAACAAAATCAACCTTTCCCAGAAGTTGCTTTTATCCTTCTACAGCTGTTCTGTCCAAAGCATCATCTCACAGGACATTCTGGTGTGGTTTCTGCTGTAGCTGCACCAATGCTGACAAAAAGGCGCTGGACAGAGTTAGGAAATCAGCACAAAACATAATTAACATACAGCTCCCCTCACTTACTGACGTATATCACACCAGATGCCTGCAGCGGGCAAAAAACATAATTCGGGACTGTTCTCACCGAGGTCACCACCTCTTCACTCTGCTGCCATCTGGAAGGAGCTACAGATCTTTTCAGGATCGCACTTCGAGACTTTTGAATAGTTTTTATCCAAATGCTATAAAACACCTAAACTCATGACTCTTTTTTAGACTGCTCTGTACTTTAATGATTCAAGTGACTGAATGACTTTTAGTTATTTACCATTCTTATAATGTATTTATTTTATCTATGTTTTATTATGTTGTCTTGTCATATAATATGTCACCATAATAATAATAACAACAACAACAACAACAACAACAACAACAATAATAATAATAATAATAATTATTATTATTATTATTATTATTATTATTATTATTGTTGTGTCGTCTGTAATAATAATAATAATAATAATAATAATAATAATAATAATAATAATAATAATTATTATTATTATTATTATTATTATTATTATTATTATTATTGTTGTTGTTGTTGTTGTTGTTGCTGTTATTAACAAAAACAGATGTCCTGACATAACTGTGTGACAACACATTAACCTGCTGAAATGCATCACATTCTTTTCTCTGTTTTGGTCCCTGAAGCCATCAAATCAACATTACTCTGGGTTGTACATTGCTCACAATGTGCTTACTTATACAGTAATACAATAACACTATGTATTTAGAGATGGTGTTTTTATATGTGTTTATATTTTTTGTTATTTATCAGAAACACAAGGAGCAACAATCAAACACAGACAGAGACACAACCAGTTTAATCCAGTTCAGAGAGCAAACAGGTTGTCTGGCCCTGAAGACTGAGCTTCCATTTGTTTAGAAAACTGACTGCTCAATAGATTTCGACTGGTTTCAGGTTCACATCAACAAAGAAGAAGAATTACAGTATCACAGAAACAAAGGACACGTTTGTCAGATGGAGGGTAAAGAAATGTAAAAATAGGAGAACAAGGAGGAAGAAAATATATTGCAAAGAGCAAAGCAGAGAATTTCTGATCAGTTTTGAGCTGCTATGATAGAAAATGTTTTCATTCATCAAAAGACAATGAAAATTTGATTTGAGCTTAAAAATGTTCTTCTCCCTGAGAACTTCATGTTTTTAGTTTTTTACTGACTGTTTGATTGTGTTTATCATTTTGATCGCTTTCTTTTATGATCTGAGAGCAGCGTTTGGTTTGGAGCACAGGTAAAACTGCTTTGAGGCGAAAGTTTCATTTTGCATGAGGAGTCAGAGGTTTTGTGTTTAATGTTTTTGGAAAATAAAGCAAGGTTTCAGAAATTGTGTTTTAGCAATTGAGAAAAACTGTAATCACAATGTTGTGTCACAAAAACAAGTCTTATAAACAATAAAATCCTGTAACGTCTCCTCAGCTGTGACTAATTATTGAATGTTCCCATGATCTCAGGTGTGAAGAGGCCTTCTGTTTAAACAAAGATGGTTCTCACTGTATCGTCCTGTGGAGGCCTTTTGAAATGTAATTACTTTTTCTCTCTGGATGTTTTTATTGTTTTTAGATATGGTCCAAGTGAAACCTGGAGATGATGCCACTCTGCCATGTCAGGCTGGTGAAGCCTCCATCAGAGCTGTAGTGTGGAGCAGACCTGACCTGGAGCCAGAGTATGTCCTCTTTTACAGAGGTGGACGCTCAGTTCCAGCCCGCCAGCATCCATCCTTTAAGGACCGGGTGCAGCTGGTGGACACAGAGCTGAAGGACGGAGACGTGTCTTTAGTTCTGAAAAATGTGAGCAGCAACGACAACGGAACATACGAGTGTCGAGTTGCAGCAGGAGGTTCAAGAAGCAAGAGAGCCACCATTGGGACTGAGCCAATCAGGATCTTCCAGCTGGAGGTTTCAGCCTCAGGTGAGTTTGTGGAGGTCAGTGTGTCTGTGTGCCATGTTGTAGCTGCAGTTTATTCCATGTTGATTCTGAGAGTCAAACATGAGGAATATAGAAGATATAGAAGAGTAAATGGAGGCTGTTCCACTGTTCACTCATTTCCCGACTAATATGCACTTTGATCTTCAGTCTCAAACAGCGGAGACGTCGAGGAGGGAAACTACGGTCTTTACTACGGACTGGGAGCAGCTTTTGTTCTGGTTTGTTTAGCTGCTGTTGGATTGGCTGTTGGATGGAAACATAAAAGACGTACAGACCAGAGAACAGAGCAGCCTGCTGCTGATGAAGCTGCAAACGATCCGCTCGTCTGACTTGTCACAGATCTCTTTCCACATGTTTCATGTATTCAACATGATTTTCAGTCCTTCTGTCGATGAATGTGTAAATCTGGCATTTGAGGATCTCCACTGTGATGATCATCAGTGCAAACAAATAATTTCCCCTTCCGTAGATTGCTACCTTATCGAGGTGAAGGGGTTTGCGTACCTTTTATCCTGGGAGTTGTCACAAATTCTTTCCAGGTGAGAATCAGACTAAATGCAATCTACTTCAAACATCCAGCTTTGGCCAGGGATGAAAAACTACTACAATATTCTATCTAAGTAAAAAGTAGATCAGTTAAATGTTCTCAGTAAATAATGATGATGTTTTACGATTATTAAATCAAAGAGCAGCTTCAGGCTCCAAAATAAAGTGCACTAACATGTCAGTGTTCACAGAGGAACATTTATTTTCTGTAGACGCTCTCTGCAGTTTGTTCATCCCACTAATTATCAGTTATAAATATCCAACCAGCTTCCTCTGTAGCCTCGCTGGAATTAACCAGAAAAGAGTCAAAACTCTGACGATCAAACAAAAATGTCTGACAGTAAATAAAAAGAGCTGCAGCAGGTGCAACAGGCTTCATTAAACTACATTTAATAAGCTGCTACTTAAACAGCAGAATAAAGCATCAATAAGGCAGCACAGAGATCTGGAGACAATATAAACTCCACAGCAGCTGCAGCAGATAAAAATACTGAGTTACAAGTAAAATATCAGATATTTTAAAACAATCAGAGAGCAGACTGTAAAAGTACTTTGTTACAGTAAGGAGAGTAAATGTAGCTGGTTGCTTGCAGCCTCACTGATGGATCACAGGGACCTTCATGAACAGATTAACCAGCTTTAACCAGAAAAACAGCCTCTGATGTCTGAAACGTCAGCAGACAGAGAAAAAACCAAACATGCTGAAACCAGGTGGAAAGAGCTCTGTGAGACTCAGATCATGTTATAAGCTAATAATATTAAAAGAATGTAACAGAAGGACACGAGGTCATGAAACAACATGAATAAGCAAAAATCACACCTGATCTGTTAAATAAAACGAGGCAGGGAATAAATAAACATTTCTGAATGAATAACTTCCACTCTGCACAAAAGGGCTTAAAAAGCTTTTAACTGTTTTATGTACATGTGTGTCTATATACACTGTGTATATAAATATTTCAAAACAAATGAAAAAGACTACACCTGTGGTCAAAGCACCTGATATAACTCAGTCAGTCTGTTCACTGATTAAGAAATAAACCTCTGAGAATAATTTTTATCTACAAAAAAAAGAATTACATGATGTACAGAAAGACATGGTTATGAAACGATGTGAATTATAAAAAATGTTAGATTAAACGAGGTATTTAAACACATTTCTGAATAAAAACAAGCTGAGCAACAGCTGATGATGGTTTTCAATTCAATTCAAATTTACTTTATTGGCATGAATGTCAAAATGTCAAAAATTTAACAGTAATCATATGTCTGCGCACATTGTTCAGCAGTATGTGGAAGTATGTTTTAGGACTTTAAAGACTAACTGAAAAACAAATGAAACAAAAGTCTCTTCAGAAAAACTAAGTTTGTTTCTCTCCTGTTTGGTTCTGACATTTTTAACTCTTCAGTCTCTGTTGGAACAAAATAAAAAGTTTTAAATGGAAACTTGTTCTTTATTGTTTTGCTCCGTGTTGTATTCAGAAGACATTTAGTTCTGTGATCAGGTCTGTTGTTCCTCATTTATCAGATAGTTTCCCCTCCTGCCTGCAGAGAAGTGAGAGGAGCGACAGAGAGATTCAGATGGAGGATCAGATCTGGGCTCTGAGCTGATCTCTCAACACAGTCTCCTCACATTTGGACGCTTGGACCACGTGGCATCGTTTTTTACCACCCTGGCTACCCGTTTAGTATCAGTAAGTGTTCCTTACTTACATAGGTTCAACAAATAAGCACAATGTTTTTGTTTCACACGGGAAACGAACACTGGTCCCCTGGGAGTCCCATCCCTCCTGAATCACCTTCTTGAGCTTGGTTTATACTCCTGCGTAGGGTCTGTAGCCATGTCCTGCATGTGCACATTGGAAGAAAGAACAGACTTTTATTTAATTACCCAAAAAGAGGGCAGAAAGCAGCATTCTGTCTTTGCATCAGTTTAAACGGCATATCTAGCTGCAGTGTTGGGCAAATTACTCAGAAATTGTAACGAGTTAGTTTTTCCTTATTACTCATTTAAAGGCAAGGCAAGGCAAGGCAAGTTTATTTATATAGCACATTTCAACGACAAGGCAATTCAAAGTGCTTTACACAAAACATAAAAGCAACAGGGAAAAACAATAAAAACATTTGAAAGCAACATAAAATATAATTACAATCAGGGTTAAAAGCTAAAAACAAAGAAAAAGAAAACAGGAAAGTAAAAGTTACAGTGCAGTGTAAGTTATCAATAAAAAGAAAAATCTTAAATATTTAATTAAAAGCAGTGGTAAAAAGAAAGGTCTTCAGTCTTAATTTAAAAGAACTGACTGTTTCAGCAGACCTGCAGGTTTCTGGGAGTTTGTTCCAAATATACGGAGCATAATAACTGAACGCTGCTTCTCCTTGTTTAGTTTTGACTCTGGGGACAGAAAGCAGACCTGCCCCAGACGACCTGAGAGGTCTGGATGGTTCATAACGAAGCAGAAGATCAGAAATATATTTTGGTTCTAAACCATTTAGTGCTTTGTAAACTAACAGCAGGATTTTGAAATCAATTCTTTGACATACAGGTAGCCAATGTAAAGACCTCAGAACTGGAGTGATGTGATCCACCTTTTTGGTCTTAGTGAGGACTCGAGCAGCAGCGTTCTGGATCAGCTGCAGCTGTCTGATGGATTTCTTAGAGAGCCCTGTAAGGACACTGTTACAGTAGTCAAGTCGACTGAAGATAAATGCATGGATAAGCTTTTCCAGGTCCTGCTGGGACATAAGGCCTCTTATCCTTGATATATTCTTCAGGTGATAGTAGGCTGACTTTGTAATTGTCTTAATATGGCTCCAGAAATTCAGGTCTGAGTCCATGACTACACCAAGATTTCTAGCTTGATCCGTGGTTCTTAACATTACAGATTGAAGTCGAGCACTGACTTTCAATCGTTCCTCCTTGGCTCCAAAAACAATAACTTCAGTCTTATCTTTGTTTAATTGGAGAAAATTCTGGCACATCCAGTCGTTGACCTGCCCAATACAGTTACTCAGCGCCTGTATGGGATCATAGTCTCCTGGTGAGATTGTTATGTAAATCTGTGTGTCATCCGCATAATTATGGTAACATATTTTGTTGTTTTTCATAATCTGAGCCAGTGGAAGCATGTAAATGTTAAACAAAAGAGGTCCCAGAATGGAGCCTTGGGGAACTCCACATGTCATTTTTGTCAGCTCAGATGTGTAGTTACCTATAGACACAAAGTAGTCCCTGTCCTTTAAGTAGGATTCAATTCAGGATTTAAAAAGTAACAATAATACTTTACTTATCACTGGGTATTAGTATTAGTAAATAGTCTGTCTAATAATGACTTACCACCTCAACCCGTCCTTGAATGTCATGATCCTGTCTGTGTGTTCTGTTGGGGGGTTTGGGTTTTAGTTTTATGTCATTAGTCTTAGTTCTTGTGTACATTATTGTGTTGTTTATTTACTCTGCCTCTTGACTGCTTGTCATGTCAGTCTCTTTCTTCCTCTGCTCCCTGCCTTTGCCTCGTTATCCCTGATTCCCATCACCTGTGTTGCTCCCGCCCTGCTCGTTAGTCCATGTATATATTCCTGGTGTTTCTGTCTTGTCTTTGTCGGGTCATTGTTTGTGGGTTGTGTAGCAGTTTGTTTGTCTCTCCTTTTGTGCTTGGACTTTGTTTATCAGCCACTCCATCTGTAAGTGAGCTCACTTTTCGTTATCATTACTCCCTTGAACTGAACCAGCTAGTTGTGTTCTGCATTTGGGTCCTCAACCTGCTCACCCTGCTCTGCACCAAACACACGCCTACAAGAAGTGTGACATTGAAAGTGACAGGAAACCTGTTCAGCAGCGTATTTTAGATATGAATCCACTTTACAGGAACAATAATAAACCTGAGGAGTCAACAACCAGCAGAACTGAAAACACTGCAGTGGATAAGACACATGACTTTGGTGTTAGGATGCTGCATTCTGTAGGCTATTTATAAAAACAAAGCAGGTCCCTCCCGACATTTTAACTGATGGTATTTTCATAACAACATCATTGAGGATGATTTTTACAGTACATAACATTTCTTAACGTCACTGGCTGAAATAGAAAAAACAAAGCAGGTCCCTCCCGACTTTTTAAACTAATCGCGTAACGTTGTTCATAACAGCATCAATGAGGATGATTTGTATGAAGCACATAATGTTTTTTAACATCACTGTCTGATATAAAAACAATTAAGCAAGTGTCTCGACTTTTGAACTGTTTTGCACATGCATTTATAGGAGGAGTATTCAGTGCTTTTACCAAACACTGCACATTGATAACACCCTCTCTGAGTGGATGCTTCATTAACAGTAACGTTAGCTGCTGGAGTTTCTCTCTACAGGCTAAGTTTGCTTTAGCAGATGCTTCAATAAAAAATTGTTCTACAGAAGACCATGTTCTTTGCATCTCTGAGTGTGACACAGCTACGTTAGGCCTGATGGTAGCACTTAAAGCTGTGGAAAGAACGCTTCTCTCCCTCGTTCTTCTTTTAGCTTTTTGGCTAGCAGCGAATTTGAACATTACATCCGGTGTCGCTGACCTGCAGCTCCGTCGCACGTTATATTAATATGTGAATTAAACACAAACAAACAGATCCAACTCTGAAATGGCAGTTTATTATTAAGTCAACAACAATTTACAAACAATGCATCATCTAAGTAGATCCCAGCGGTTGACTACATTCTTCTGACCGGCTACCGAACAGTGTTGCCAAGTCCGCTTATTGTAAGCGACTTTGGGCTTGTTTTTCTGTAAAGTCGCTTTAAAATATTGGTAGTCACGGGTCGCGTTTTTTTGGGCTTGTTTCTAAAGTGTAGTTGCTTATTTGGGCTTGATCCCAGCTCCATAAGTTGTCAACGTAGGAGTTGCTCTAGCCTGTTCTCTCTCTGTCCCTCCCCGTTCCCCAGACACACAGGAGACAGTTTTTTCCCACCCACATCATGCTTCTAATTGGCTCTGCCCGGAGCTCGCCCTGAAAAAGCAGACGTCAGACCTCGCTGCTGTAGCTGTTAACATTTTATCTCTATCTAACCGCAGCATTGTTTGCGGGATTACACTGCGGATACGCGGAGTGAAAGACATGCTGGTGGTAGCTGTTAGACGTTTAAAATAAAAATAAAAAAACTGTACAGTGTGTGCAGTTTACCAATCTGTCCACATGGATGTAAATTGACAATCTGTACCCACAGTTTAAAATCCGTCCCCAAGGATTTTAAAACCGTGCACACAGTTTATTTATTTTTCTCTTCCTGGAACCTAGGGGGGGGGTCCGTAGAAAAAGTCGCTTGTTTTGGGCTTGTTTTCACAGGCCTGGTTGCTTATTTGTCTCGCGAGATCTGGCAACACTGCTACCGAAGCGCTTTTGCCCCCTGGCTGCGCATCCAGTCGTTTGGATACAAGAATCACGTCTATAAGAGGAGCACATACTGGGTGGTCATACATTGTTTTGACATTTAGACGACATTCTGAGGAAATACAAAGACAGCCTCACCTCCATGGTTGGATTAGCAATAGACTTGATTATTCTGAGAACCGTTCATCCAATCGACTTCGCACATGGCGAGTGTGTTGCTGCAGACCCAAGTGCAACGTTGAATTTGGTGCAATTTCAACTCTGTCATTATTAATAAACTTTGAATAAACCAGAATACAGCTGTGCACAGCTGTAATGTTCACACACCCCTGTGAAGGTTAGGTTAAGGTGCTTTGAGTGGCAGTCGATGCCTTTAACACTAACATAGTTAGCTGGTTAGCTGCACATGTGGCCATGTAATGTAGCTAATTACCTCTTATGAAGCTAACGTAGCAAACTTAGCTAAGCCAAGTTAATGGTTAATAGGTTTCAGGCTCACGGTGAGTTTCTTTTTTGTAGAAGTGAATCTAAATATTGTTTACCAGAGTCTGAGCCGACCTGTACACGTCTCTTTGTCAATGTTCAGCCAACAGAAACACGCCACACCTGAGATTAACCACCCAGGCATCAGATAACAGAGTCCAAAGAGTCATTCATTATCTAACAGAGACATTCATTATCTCCTCAGACACGTTGTCTCTAAGGCATGTTGAGGCAAACAGAAAACGTGCAGCATTACAGTGAGATGAATAGAAACTAAGCACTCAAACAAAATATGTGCTGTTGTTCCAAATGATCATTTATTGTTTGCAAACTGGAGCCTCCACGTTGATACTCTAAAGTAAATTCACTCATTATGCAAATGTCCCCCTTCAGATATTGTATCATATATTATTACTGACACATGAGCAGTGTGTCAGGGCGATTTTAGCTGATGTCGGCAGTTTAATCTCTGACAGTGCTTCATGTTTTATATGTAAAATCTGTATCTGCAGCTGTCAGATAAAAAATACTCAGGTACAAGTAGCCTACTTATTATTCTGCTAAGGTACAGTATTTGAGTTCAGAGCTGATAAACATGTTGATGCAGATCTAATCTGAGCAGGAAACTAAAACTCAACACGCCCGAGCTTCCAGGCAACCCGCCTGTTTTATTCCCTCAGGGAGTTCCTCTCCAGAGCACTTTTTGAAAACAGGAAGCTCACAGTCTGACTTCTCTCTTTAAATCAATATAAAAAGATTTCATGTCAGTTATTTGTTGACTTTTGAACAGCGTCCTGCTTCTAGAGCAGAGTCAGTAAAACCTGATAAAAACAGGGTCATTAACTTCCTTTTACTGTAACTGGAGCTGAGAAAGGAAAGTAAAAACAGATGCCTGTCTGGGCCTGTCCCTATGGAAGCCCATTTCCGCCAGTAAAATAAAAAATAAAATGAAAACTTAGCCTGGAGAAAAAAATAAAATATCAAACTAAGTCATAATTATGAGATACTAAGTCAAAATTATGAGATACTAGTAAACACAACAGTCAAAGTAGCAGCTCTTTCAATTCTCATATTCAGTTGACTGACTACTAAGTGTTGTATCAAAAGCAGGATATCACTGACATGTGGGGTGATTTTTGAGACACTACAGCCTTTAATAGTGTAGTTATTGAATATTAAAAATAGGCCTACCTGATATTAGGTATGCAAAAGTCTTTCTTCCCCCGAACTAAGTGTTGCAGTATAACCAGCAGTATATCATTAATGTGTAAGGTGATTTTAGGGGCACTACATTGTATAAGTGTGAAGTTATTGAATATCTCTGCAGAATGTGTTTTCAGCGTTGCACTTTGTAGACGGTCCCTGCGCACTCGTCTCACAGCCGGCTGCACGTAGAGACCGATGTTATTTGTGCCGCTCATAGGAAGACTCATTTATGTAAAATGTATGTTCTTGTAGCTTGTTGTCTACTTAACTACGATAATAAAGAGGCGTTGTTTGTGTTTTAAACACGTTTTGCTTATGAGTTATTGATCCCGGAAGCTGGAATCCGGCTATTTCCAACTTTACCATTATCTCGTAATAGGAGATCCTGATCTCCTAATTAGGAGATCCTGATCTCGTAATTATGACATCTTATCTCATAATTTTGACTTAGTATCTCATAATTACGACTTACTATGAGATAGTATCTCATAATTATGACTTAGTATCTCATAATTATGACTTAGTATCTCATAATTTTGACTTAATTTGATATTTTATTTTTTTCTCCAGGCTAAGTTTTCATTTTATTTTTTATTTTACTGGCGGAAATGGGCTTCCATATGAGTGTGACGTGTTGCTGCAGGGGGAAAACTACTCGGGACTTTTGTCATGTGAATCACCATCATAGTCATGACCACAAACACAAAGCAGACAGTCAAAGCTATTCAATGTGATTCTGCCCACAGCAGCAGGTGGAGATCATGTTTCAGTGTGTGCAGTGTTCAGTTCTACGGAAGCTCATTGTATTCACCAAAGAAAAAAAAATTGGGAGCCTTATCTCATAATTAGGAGATCAGGATGTCGTAATTATGAGAAAAGATGTCATAATTATGAGAAAAGATGTCGTAATTATGAGAAAAGATGTTGAGACATCGAGATTATGACATCTTTTCTCATAATTATGACATCTTTTCTCATAATTATGACATCCTGATCTCCTAATTATGAGATAAGGCTCTGAATTTTTTTTTCTTTGGTGAATGCAATGAGCTTCCGTACACTCAGATGTTCTGCTGTGATGAATTTCCACAAAATAAAATAAATAGTCTGACTGCAGCTGTTAACATGGAGGCTGTTGTTCCTCCCACAGAGCTCAGTCTGTACAGCAGCTGCATGTGAACAAGATCAAACAGATTGTCTCCTGAACAGAGTCTTCACTCGACTGTCATTTAGGACCTTGTGTCTCTCAGAGAAGCCATCTTTGATCATGTTTCTTCTCCAGATCAATAACTGCTGGACCAGGATAACTGAAACCTGATCTCATCATTTATTTAAACACCTTGTTGAAATGTCACCTTGTGGCTGCTGACTGGTTTTCTCTCAGGGTCGTGTTTATATCTGTCAGTCCAGTCGTGTTTGTGTTTAAATAAGAGTCATTGTGACCAACAAGGGAACTTTTCTGTCTCATGACCTCTGATGATGTCATGAAAAACACATGTTTTTCTTTTCTGTAGTGAATCTAAAAGCTTGACAGAGACCGGTTGAACCTGTTGGTACATGTCTCAACATACCACGTCTCAGTTTAATTTAACATTTCAGCTGCTGGTTTTCTAACAACACAGTTTCTCACAGTGGTGAGAACAACCTCATATTTTTGTTAATATTTGATACATTTTCATGTGACAACACTGCAGAACGCCGCCTCGTGGCCTCCACCCTCCATATATACTGAGCAGCTGGAATGTTTGATCTCTGATAGTCAGTTTCAAAATGGATCCACAGATGTAAATGTCTTGTGTGGTTTTTATAAAAGAAGTATAACTCTGTTTAGTTTTTTTAACTCAATTTAATTGTTTCTGTACTTAATAGGTTTAATTTTTACATTTTGTGTTCCATAGTGGTCACTAGATTCTGTAAAAAGCAGACTGCAGAGAGAGGAAGCTGCTCTCAGCCTGACACACAATTATAAAACTGTGAAAGACTCTGTGTCACAGAAAGTTTCAGTTTAAGTGTCTCCTGACGTCTGCTGAAGTTTTTAAAATGTCCGTGGAAAGTTTTTTAAATACTGATCTCACTGATCTTTTTTATTCTCCAGCTGTTTGAATCTCAGCTCCTGGTTTTCTGAACAAAATATAAAATCATTTCATATTTACTTATTTAGGTTTTAAGGTCAGCAGGTAGTTTTATTTATTCTAGATGATTCTGTGTTTGTTTCTCTTAAAGCTGAACGCTGTGACCTGAATGTGATGGTGACACATGATGACACACACAGAAAACACACATTTATTTAATAGTAAACATGACGTCTGTCTGTTGGGAACAGCGCGCCATCTAAATGTGACCTGACCAGTTTATCTGGCCGCCAGTTTAAAGGTAAACACCACATTGTTTTCTGTTCCTGCTGATAAAACAAAGAATCAGCTCAGGTGAAGACAGAAAAAACAGATAAGGCTCCACATAAGAAGCTTAAATTAAAAGTTTAACTTTGTGTCTGTGAGCAGCAGCAGGATAAACTCCTCCATCATGATAAAGACTGATTTGAATCCCAAATGTGGAAGCAAATTGTTTCAGCTGCTGTTAAACTCAGAGCTTATCAGGAGCTTCAAACTCTGACTGATTCTTTCACTTTAAGAAGGAAGCATGATGCTGTTTCTAAGACAAGGTTTCTGCTTAAGAGCCCACGCTGGCTTTGAGCCAAGTTCCTCAGTACAAAGAGGTTTCATTTCTAATCGCTCTGGAAAGATTCCCAGAAAACAAAACAGAAAGTTGGAATTCAGAATCTTTTACTGGACTTTTTCTGCTGTTTGAAGCTAATTCAAGATGAAAAAACTGAGAAATAAAGCAGGAAGTGTTTTGTTATAACAGAGGAGCCTCGTGTCCTCCAGCCTCCATCTTATTGCTCTTTGCACTCTGCACTCACTCACTGTTTTATTGTTGTTAATAATTTACAGAACAGTTTACATGTATAAAGAGATCATGTTGTTCATTGTTGCTTAAATATACAGTATGTATGTATGTGCATGCTGTTATTTGTCACCTCATTGTAATAGTTCTGCACACCGGAGACGTTATTATGTGCATGAGGGTGTGGCTGCTGCTGTTGTTACAAATCTGTCGCCATCTTTATGAGTCTTTTCCCAGAAGAACCTGAATGTGACTGTGAGATGTTTCAGATAAAATAACCTGCATCTGAAGTTTCTTGTTTGCCTGCAGACGGACAGATGCAGTGAAACATTTTGTCACAGCTTTCCTGTGCTGCCCTCTGCTGGCTGTCTGACTGCATGTGTGGAGCTTTCACACGATTCACATATTTGAGTAAATGTTTATGTTGACAGTCAGTGATTGGCTGACAGAACAAGCAGGAAGGTACTCTGGTCAACCAGACTGATTTATATTTAATGTTTCCAACATGTAAACGAGTGTGTTGCACATTTTAAACAAATAACAGCTTGTTTTAAAATAAATAAGACTTTCCAGCAGGGAGGGCGGTGCCCTACAGGACTGTAGACACACAACATATCATTAAATAAATCATGCACATGCAGAGGTCTGAGGACCAGTTAGTGAGCAGCAAACCAGCAGCTGGACCTCAGTGGTTGGACTGGTGTGAAGGTGTGAAGCTGGACCTCAGAGAAGAGTAGACGGCCTCTGGCTCTGCTGGAAACTCTGAACACAAAGAAACAATTCAAACGTTACTAAAGATCACGTTTAGTAAAAGCTTTGGTCAGACCTCACCCTCCAGTCATTTTCTCTTCACTGTTTAAAGAACACTGTTTCGTTTGTCTATCAGTGAGCAGTAAATTCAGATTTCTGACACTAAACTTATCATCAGCATGTTGCATCATCTCTCACAGCTGGCAGTCAGCAAAATCATTTTTGCAGCTATAAAATGTGACGCATTGCATTGTGGGATTGTTGTCAGAAAGCCATGGACTCAGACACTGATCTACATGATGTGAGGATCCAAACATGTTGCTCTTTATAAGCACACAGACCATCTGAAGGTTCAAACATTGTCTCCTGCAGATCAGTCAGTGTCAGCTCTGACAGCAGCTTTACCTCTGGTCCTGCTCCCTCTGATGGATATTTGTCCGTAACTGACGTCTTTAGTTTTGTTCACTGCTGCATAAACTGCATCTGGATCCGTCTCTGGAAAAGAAAACAATGTTCATGCAAGGACTGTGACAGCACTGTAAGTGTGTCTACAGCTGGAGCTACTGCAGTAACTGAGTTACTGACTGCTACTGCAGTTTTGATCACCACATCACAGAAATCCACAGATGCTGTCAACAAAGACTTTCTGTCATTCGTAAACTCGGGACTCTCTCAGTCAAACCACACCTACTGCTTCTCCTGTACCGCAGGATCATTGAACCCATCCTCTTGTACTGTGCTACCTGCTTCTTCACCACGCTTCCTCTCACCAATAAGAATAAACTTCTTAAAATTACTAACACCTCCTCCATAATAATAGGTCTTCCCTCTCCCAACCTGCCAGCCCTCATTAACACCACCACTGCTCGTAGAGCAACTACCATAGTACAAAACCCCAGCCACCCTCTCAACTCATGCTTCACCCTTCTCCCATCTGGCCGTAGATTCAGACAGCTGCTCTACAAAAAGGCACGCTTCGGAAAAAGTTTTGTACCCTGCACTGTAAGAGCACTAAACTCACAGACAAACTAATAATGTCACTTTTGTGTAATGTGTAGATATGTGTATTATGTCCATATGTTATGTGTATATTGTCCATATATGTTGATATATGTGTGCACTAGGGGCTCTGGTACAGACTGTGAAAACAAATTTCCTCCACTGAGGACAATAAAGAATGAATCTGAATCTGAATCTGTCACCTCCAACAGAAACAACAACATCATTTACTAACAATCTCTCTGTTGGCTCTGTTTTTTTGTCTCCACCAGCTCCTGAGGGAAATATCTGGCTCTTTAGCTGCTCGAAGCTCCAATTTAGACATCTGAGTGAGCACTGACAACAAGAATGATATTATAATTTATCAAAATTGTGTTGAAATTGGGCCAATTTGTTAGTCAGTGTTGAAAATTCAGACAATTTAGTGTTTTCCAGATGTTAAATGTCAGGACTCTGGAGGCCCAACTTTTAAACAGACAAACCGTGTTTAGCTAAATGCTAACATACACAATGACCACACTCAACATGTCTGCAGCAGGTACAGTGTTTCCCATGTTCACCATCTTAGTGACAGCACGCTAACATCAGCACAGCTGCATTAAAAGTCAGAGGACCACCAAAGTTATCATCCTGAGGGGGGACGTGAACGTCTGAACCACATTTCATCACAGTCCCTCCGCCTGCTGACATATTTCACCAACAGACAAACGTGTCCGTCCTCAGAGCTGCGCTGCGAGCCTCGATAGAAACCCTGATGAGCGCCCTGTTAGAGAGGAGCAGCTGTACCTCTCGTCCTGTTTGCTTCATGACTGACGTCTTCTCTTCTTCTCACTGCTGAGTAAACTGGAGCTGGATCGCTCTCTGCAAAACAAAATACTTTACTGTACAAATGACATCACAACTGACACCAGGCGAGCACTGCTGCTACAAGTTTTAGTGCACAGGTAGATCAGTACCTTTAATATTTATATCCGTTGAGGGAAAAGTGTCTAAAACGTGTTTACAGTTTTTTAATACATTTAACAAGTTTCCTAAACCAACACACCTAAAACACACAATTGGCAAAACGGTTAATTTCATGCTCAAAATCACACATTGTAAACTAAACTCCAAAACTAATTTTCAAAATACAATAATACACTAACAGAATACACTATGTCTAAAAAAAACACTGCAAACATGTTTCAAAATCAAATAATTATTCAAAACACTAACACATGTTCTCTTCCAACAGGAACATTTAGTCAATCATAACACAATGACAAAACACTATCATCAGCTGAAATAACAGAAACTGCATTATTTTATGTGTCAGGTCTGCCCTTATACAATAGACAGTATATTGTATTGATCATAGATTGTGTTTTGCACTGTAGTTTCTTTTGATGCCTCTCTACATTTTTGTTTTGTTGGGTTTAGTAAATGCATGCATTTTGTTTTTTTGCTGCAGAAATTCAATACAAAAAATGAATGACCATCTCAGAGTAGCTTTATAGAATGTACAGTTTATGAAAAAAGACAGAGACAGAATTCTTTCTTTCTTTCTTTCTTTCTTTCTTTCTTTCTTTCTTTCTTTCTTTCTTTCTTTCTTTCTTTCTTTGTGTTGCTCTATATTGTTCCTTTTCCACACAAGATCAGCCCAAAGAGTCCTCTTTTATAACATAATGATCATGCGATTGAAAGAACCTCAACACCTGAGTGTGCTTCCTAGATGGGAATCAGCTGTGATTTATATATTTGCATAACTTCAATAAGCTGTTTCGCATTAGCAATGGAATAAGATACAGGGAATATATTTGTGTTTCAGGTCACAATATGAACAGCTGTTCACTTTGACTTTAGCCTATATAAGTTATGTTTAGAACATGATGTTATCTGTTCGGACATACAGTGTGAAAGCATTTGTAAATTTGACTGTAAAATTACATTGTTTTGGTCTCGGTTGAGCTTGTGTGTAAAAGAAGTTCAAGCATTTTAAATTTGTGTTAATTGTATGCATTTTGTGTTAAAGCAACAACAAATGTGTTAATAGTATAGCTTATACGGACGGATGTAGTGCTAACTGTGTTAAGAGTTTAGGAAATTTGTTAAAAGTATTGAAAAAATTGTCATAGAGATTGTAAAAAACAAATGAAGGGAGGATGTTCGCTCTGTGTGAAACTGATGTAGTTTAATGTAAGTGTGTCTGCATAGTGTCAAGAATGAGAGCTGAAGTGAAGCAGCAGCACCTCTGTGTTTTCTCTCTTTTAACATTTCTGCACTCTTGCGGTAAAAAGTGCACCAGAACAAACTGAATTAAAGGAAACAGGAAACTGGACGGCCGTACGGCTTTTATTGACTCACTGACACTTTGACCACAGGACAGAAAACACACCTACAGTCACACAGGAAGACTCCTTCTGATCAAACCAGCACACAAAACACAAAGACACCAAAACTTCACGGACTGAAGAAGATTTAATGTGACTGAGCTGCTGATTTGTTTGTTAAACATAAACTGCAGAAAGTAAAAAGTGAGTGTATGGATTATATTACAGGCTCTAACACAGAAAGGCCCCTAACTGTGACAAAATCTAATCTTAAATCCTCCTACAAACCACATTTAACCCCAAAAGATGATCCAAAATGTTTTCACTGTAAAGGTCACAGCTCAAATTTGTCCTAACAAAGACAGGACAAATAAGAGACAACGACATGGCTGTAAATTAAACTGTAAAACACCATTTAAATAACGTTTCATTTATTCTAAGCCCACGTGTGAAACGTGTGAGAGAAATCTGTGTCTCACCTTCAGGCTTCATGCGGACGCATCGTCTCACCAGCAGCACCAGTACAACCAGCAGCACCAGACCACAGACGGACAGGACAGACAGCAGTAAGTGAAGAGGAGGAGGGGAGGAGACAGGAGGAGAGGAAGAGGAGGAGAAGACGCCTGCAGTGGAGGCTGATCGAGGAGGTCTGATGGTGGGATTCTCTGAAGTAAATGAAAAATAATGAGCAGAAATCAATCGAGGCATTTCTGGTCATTTCAAGTCTCTTTTTGGGCTCTTTTGTAGCCGATTCGCATCTTTGGTCATTTTGTGTCTGTTTCTGGTTTCTTTGTGTCTTTGTAGTTTTTTTGTAGCTGTTTTGTGTCTTTTTGTAGTCAGTTTGTTTCTCTTTGTAGTTGTTTTGCATCTCTTTCTGGTTGTTTTGTGTGTTGTTGTAGTCTGTTTCAGGTTGTTTGTGTCACTTTGTAGTTATTTTGTTTGTAGCTGTTTTGTGTCTTTTCTTAGTCAGTTTTGTCTTTGTAGTGATTTTGTTTGTAGTAATTTGGTCTCTTTGTAGTTGTTTTACATCTCTTTGTGGTTGTTTGTGTCACTTCACACAGTGGTTTGTGTTTCTTTGTAGTTATTTTGTTTATATTTGTAGTCGTTTTGTTCGTCCTTGTAGTAATTTTTTTCTCTATGTGTTTGTTTTATTTGTCTTTGTAGTTGTTTTTTGTCTCTTTGTTGTCGTTTTGTTTCTAAGTCAAAGTCTAGTTATCTGATCCTTCACCCAGTGGCCTGTCTGTACACCAGATCTTATTATTTTGTTATTTATTTTAATACACTTCATAGTCCATTTACACTTAAATAACTCTCTTGTCTTTCTTCCTTGTTTGATATTTTAGGTGTCTAAACCTGACATAACTGCAAGAACAACAGCAGCTGAAAATCTTCTTTTTCTGACCTTATGTGCTTAACTTCTCACCTCGCTGCGGTGATGCAAAAGTCTACTCCAGGTCGTGTCAGTGCACTGTGACATACTGGTGCAAAATGAAACACTTCTGACACAATCAGAGATGCTGATTGTGGTCAGAGGTGCAAAAACTTACAACCTGAGAGGACAGAGAACCTGCTGATCCCTAAATACAGCAACAGACCTTTGAGCTCCTCACCTGTGACAGAGATCCAGCTGGATGGAGACTCTCCATGACCGCTGATGTCACACTTGTAGAGGCCTTCATCAGACTTGTAAACATGGTGGATGGTCATGTGACCTGTAGGCTCAGTCCTGATGAGGGAGCCATCTTTATAGAAACCAGCTGGGAGGTTGGAGGGAGGGGTCTTTGTCATACAGTGCAGAGTGACATCATGTCCCTCCATCACAGGGAGGACAGGACTCTGCAGGATCACTGGTCCATCTGAACACAGAGACAAACTACAGCATTTCATCATTTACACACAGCTTCATCAACACTAACTCCACAGTCTGATCTTACCAGTGACAGTGATGTTGATGGTGATGACTGGTTGCTCCCTCTCTGGACTCACACCAGTAAACTCCACTGTCCAATGGGACTGTCAGACTGATGTTACATGAAGAACCAGCTGGTTCTCCCCAGTCGTCACACTGAGTCCTGGTTCCTGTGGTTGTGTTCCTCCTCAGCGTCCATCCAGCAGAGCTGTCGTCCTCCTCACAGCTCAGAGAGACAGAGTCTCGTTCAAACAGCTGAGAGCTGCTGGGACTCACAGTCAGAGAGGCTGAAGGAGGATTTATTTGTATTTTGAGCAAAACAGAAGGACCCATTCAGGGTCACAGAGAGAACATCAGGTGAGAGGACGAAACACAATCCAGGAGTCCAGTTTGAGCAACAGATCCTTGAGTTTGAAGGTTTATCACTAAATCACTGCACTGAACTTTATAACCCCACGACTACAACACTGCACAGTGTTAATGTATCACACTGTGTCTTGGCTCTGAGCAGCACAGACTTCACTTCAGTGGACCTAGCCAATAAATATGTTGGTGAATAACCTGTAAAATGGTGAATTATCTAATTAACGCTTCAGTTATTGAACCAATTAAACAAACATGTTAATCAGCAGGTTTTAGAGGGTCTGCTAGGTTTTATTTGAACAGAACCAAGCTAAGCTGCTAACTGTAGCTTTATGTTTAGCGTGCAGATGAAAATCTCTTACAGTCTCTTCTGTGGTAATGAATGTGAAGAAGCACTTTTATTTAAAACAGTTTTCACATAATATCTCACCTTGGTTTGTTGTGCAGCACAGTGACATCAGCACTGAAGAGAAATGAGAAATGAATTTACAAATAACAATGAATCATTTTAAATCACTTGTGATGGATCTGAAGACGGAAACGTGTCTCTAAAATGAAATAAAACTCTCTACAGTGAATCAAAGTTCAGTTGCTTTCAATAAATGATTAAAGCTTTAAACACCAAATATCAGCTTATAGTGGATCAGTGGAGAAACCTGCAGTGACCAAAGCTCTGTCACTGATATTTAAGTGTAAACACACTGAAACACATGTTGAGGCAGGATGTTTCTGTGTGGCAGGAGGTGAGAATGTCGTTTAACACCGCTCAGGTCTGTCCGCAGCATTATTCAATAAACAGGACATTTTACTGAAAGATGATGTAAAGTTTTGCATTTTCCTCTTAAATAGAAGTTTCCGTTCTCCGTTCTTTTCTTTAGCAACACGGGAAAGTTGAAATGCAGACAGTCCAGGTTGTACTCACAGAGCAGAGGAGATGTTGGTGCCATCGTAGCTCACTGTGATGTGAGATTCAGACTCTCTTTCCTCGCTGCAGTCGAACCCTCCTCCTTCCTCTGTGTGGTTTTCTTCTCTGCAGTAAACAGGAAAAAACTGATCATCCAGTGAAGTTTATCAGCACCATCAGTGAGTTTATGTCAGCGCGACATGTTCGGCATGTTAGAGGTCTGATTTATTGGGATTTACAGGAGCCTCGTTTTTACTTTTGTATCTAAAGATCCATGTAAATGTTTTGAAGGGGAAACGTCAGCTCAGTTGGTTTGAGGGCCGCATTTGGCCCACATAGTCAAAGTCACTGTTCGCTCACCACTGCAGATGCACTTTTCTTTGCTCTGCTGTGAGTCTGTGGCTTTCTGCTGGTGGAAAAAAGAAAAAGAGGAAGTCTTGAAGACGTCACTGCCCTTTAACCCCCTCATTGTTCGTCCTACATTCATCAGCTGCTTCATGTGTGGATGATCTGCACATTTTTTCATCAGAATAAAGCTGGAAAAATAAGATTTAGGATTATTGTTGAATTTAAGAATGAATCACATAAAAACGCAGACTTTCAGTTTGTCTTGGTAAAAGCCTTTTGTGAGAAATATGAAGGTGTTGTAGATGATGTCTCATTACAGAACAGTTAAACAGTGGGGTGGTGATGGTGCAGTGGATAAGACACATGCCTTTGAGAACCGTGTTCAACCCCCCACTGTGACACGTCCACCAATGTGTCCCTGAGCAACAGACTTAACTGCTAGTTGCTGCAGAGGCGTGTCTCTCTCACTGTTAGGATGCTGATGCCTTCAAAGACCTGCCCTCTCTCCACCTGAACCAATCAGAAGCAGGGAACACCTTGGAGGGTGGTGATGTCATGCATAAACCTCAGAACCGGACCCATCTCAGGTAATGTGCCTGCTCTCTGGCCTAACTACCCATAATGCATTGGAAACATTTCAACGTCATTCAACAGGTGAATATACTGTTAGGATGGAAACGGTACATTAAAATGTTTTAATGTGTGTTTATTGCTCTTGTGTCAGTTTAAATAACGATAGCATGTAGCTGCTGCATTATGTGTTTATTTAGTGAACAAGACACTTTCTAAACTTCAGTGTCGGACTTAAATTAATTAAAAGAAACAGTCAATGAAACTAGAAAATCTAGTCAAAGAAGATTTTACTGCAGACTTTAAAGTGGGGGAGGTAATGTTGGCGAATCAGATAAAAGTATCCAACTGAAAACGTCCCTCCACCAACACGTGCTCACTCTCTGTAAGTGCACAGGCAGAGTGCACGGTGGGTCAGTATTACTGAGCATTTGATTTATTGATTGGTGTCAGGATACAAATATAATATGAAATGCTTCTGAAATAAATGGCTTACTCAAGATTTAACAATTTGGCTTTTATAGGACTGAACTTGACTTGTTACTTTTAAACAATTACCATCTTAATAATACTTAATAATAATACTTATTATTCAATAACTTATATATAATTATTATTTAAGGCAATCAGTTGCCTTCAAGCACAGTCAACCTGTCTGGATATCTTAATTATTTACAAAAAACATTTAGTTTAGGCAGTGCTCCAAGGCACGAAATTCAACCACCTTGGAATAATTTATTAAGTAAATATTACTATGTTTTTTTGCATGCATAATGTTACAGAACTTTTGTTGATAAAGTTGTTGTTTTTTTGTTTTTTTAAAGAGACCTTTCTGAAGCCCTGATTGGCTGAGAGTCAGGAAGACCCGGTGCGTCTCCCAATGTCGTGTCTTCATTGATCGGAGAGACAAACAGTAGCGGGTCGCAGAGGTAAACCAGTCATTCTCAGAAGGGGTGAAGGGTTTGTGGTCATAGTGCAGCTCCTGAAGACTGGCGCACCGCGTGGATCTGTTCTTTGCGGAGTTTCTAAGCCGCTGCAGGAGATCCGGACACCGTGCAGGATGACGGGGGATGCCCAGCGGCACCTCGGGCAACAAGGGCAACAAGGAAGACTTCACGGCTCTCGAAAATACGGGTCCCGGGCTGCTGAGGCAAAAACAGGGTTTACTACTCAGGGTTTACAAATCAGGACTGATAATCTTTGCAGAATTTGGAAACGACCTGTCTCTTCAGAGAAAATGAACGGAACCTCTGAACCGGATCTCGTTTCCAGTGTAAGTGCTTATCACTTTAAAAAGCAGAAAGAAAAGTGTGTGTGATTTTGAATTTTGGGTTTTCATAAGCTGTAAACCATAATCATCTAAATTATTATCAAATAAAGGCTTGAGATATCTCACTTTGCATGGAATAGAGTCTATGTAATATATTAGTTTCACTTTTTAAGTTTAATTACTGAAATAAATCAACTTTTGCACGATATGCTACTGTTTCTAGTTTCACCTGTGTGTGGAGTGTAGATATAAATTATTTTTCATGTTTTCACAACTTTCTGCTCCCCCTAGTGGCCACATATAAACCCAGGCTACATGTATGAGCTTTGCACTAAAGCAAACTACAACTCATTTTACACATTTCCAACAAAAATCCGAAAATCAAACACTTTGTAAAGTTTCTGCAGAGTCGCGTTAAATTCAAAATTCTTCTAAAGTAAGGAGTGCATAAAGTTATTAGATGAACTGTTGGAGGAAGCAAATGCAGCATGAGGAAGCTCCACCCACCCTCAGTCTGTAAACAACGTCTGAAGCTTCGGGGAGAAACGCTCTGCTCTCATGGCTTCCTCTACAGATCTGCTGCTCCTGGCCTTCCACCTTTGCATGATCTTTCTGCTGTCTGCATCGGAAGGTGAGCTGTGTCTTCGTAGACTTGTGTGCGCGTGTGTGTGTGTGTGCATGCACTTGAAGCTGACTCCGCGGTCCATGTAAATACCAGTGAACTTTATGATACCTGCGTATCACGCCAGATGGCGAGTTTGAGCTGCTCCACAGTTACTGATGATGTCGTTTACTGTCGTTGTCATGACTGTTACAATTTTGTTAAAAGATGTTTTATTATTAAATTATGCTAGTATTTTGAAGAAAATTTAGTTGCTGTTGTGTGCATAACATACTAAATCAACTAAATCAAAGGTTAAAATTGTTTTTTATGAATTCATACTGGCTTCGCTGCATCTGCTCTGCAGATGAACATGAATGTTCATTTAGATCAAATCTTACACTGGTATGGCAGCATGCACCTGCAATTAAATCAATTACTTCAGCAAACATGTAATTATGCAGCTCTAGAAATATGGCAAACAGTGATGATGACACCATGTGTCTGTCTTAGAAACCTGGATCCATATACATCAGAGAAATCTGAGACAAAACCAGAAATTTCATTCACGTAAACAGGTTAGTGGAGAGCATCTAAGCAGAGTGTTGAGAGCACCGTGCTGCTTCTCTGTCAGGTTTACTCCACAACACGTCCTCCACGTCTTAAGTCCTGGATGTTCTTGCTTTTTATCAATGAGTCGGCACAGACAGGCGACTGAGATGCAAACATGTGGATCCATGATGTGGATCCACTAGGGGGCAGATCAAAGATCGGATCATCGTCCTTGACAACCTCCGAATTTCCACGACGTAAACAAACCAAATGTAGCAAAACTCGAGCAGGTTGTGATTTTAATGAGACATCAAAACGATCTCGGTAACTGTGGACTAGCTCCAGAGGTTTTATTGTAAACATCCCACCATAAATCTAATTTTTTAAAGTCTGCTGCTGACCTTCTTCTTCTTTTGCATTCATGTGTGGAATTGCATCTCGCGGACGCGTAGAGTTAATTTCTGGCGACATGCACAATCTACGCTCCAAAGGAACGCAGGGTATGGGTGGCAGCAATCTTACAAATCTTGTGGAGATTTTGTCATTGAAATATCAGACATTCATTTTTCAGTTGTTCAGTGACGCTCCGATGCTGTGGCTCCGATCAGTGTCTCTGTTCAGCTTCAGTTGGTATTTAGATTTGTCTGATGCTTGAAAATGATAAATTTGTTATTTACTCCTCTGCTTGGTTACAATCGCAGCTCTGTCAGCTTCTGTCTGAAGAGTCCGTCACCGTGCAGAGGAGCTACCAGCATCTGCTCCACAGAGACTTAAGTCACGTTCACTGACATCCAGCTCCGAAGCGTTATGGACTGTAAAATGTTAACTGCAGTTCAATCAGCAGAACAAGTTAAATATGCAACTAGTTAGGAACTGATAAACAGAATCGAAACGCACAGGTCTCAATGAATTCACGGTTTGGACTTGCAACAGGTTCTCGTTACCCAACCTCCAGTCTGCATCACTGTTATTTCATAACATGGGGGTTTAACACAAGACTCTGTTTTTGTGTGATCTGAAGTTGTTTTTGTCATTTTTTCACATGACATGAATCGCGTGTGAAAAGCTGTTTGTGCGTCTCATGTGATAATCATCTCTGCTGTCACAGCAGATCACAGGATGTTAAAATGAGTTTATGTGAACAAAGTTAACATCCAAACAAATCTTCAACATCTCCTTCCTGCTGAGCTGCTTGAATCTTTAAAAACTAACTAATTCAGGATTTTCTTTTCTGTTTTTGTTTCTAGATCAGCGAGAGATAAAAGTGAAGCCTGGACAGGACGTCCTTCTTCAGTGTCAGGGTCTCAGAGATGCCTCTGTCAAACTGTTGGAGTGGGTCAGACCTGACCTGAGGTCAGAAGGTTACGTGTTCTTTTACCGAAACGAGCGGCCGTATGAAAACTACCAGCATGAATCTTTTCATGGTCGAGTGGAGCTGAGAGATCCAGAGATGAAGGACGGAGACGCTTCTGTTGTCCTGAAGAACGTCAACATCAGCGACACTGGAACATACGAGTGTCGGATTATAACAAACCCACGGCAAGAGATCAGGCACCAGATCGAGCTGAATGTTACAGACTCAGGTGGGTTAGTAGAGTCCAGACTCCTCAGGTGGGTTAGTAGAGTCCAGGCTCCTTAAATGAGTTAGTAGAGTCCAGACTCCTCAGGAGGGTTAGTAGAGTCCAGACTCCTCAGGAGGGTTAGTAGAGTCCAGACTCCTCAGGAGGGTTAGTAGAGTCCAGGCTCCTCAGGAGGGTTAGTAGAGTCCAGGCTCCTTAAATGGGTTAGTAGAGTCCAGACTCCTCAGGAGGGTTAGTAGAGTCCAGGCTCCTCGGGAGGGTTAGTAGAGTCCAGGCTCCTTAAATGAGTTAGTAGAGTCCAGACTCCTCAGGAGGGTTAGTAGAGTCCAGGCTCCTCGGGAGGGTTAGTAGAGTCCAGGCTCCTCGGGAGGGTTAGTAGAGTCCAGACTCCTCGGGAGGGTTAGTAGAGTCCAGGCTCCTCAGGAGGGTTAGTAGAGTCCAGGCTCCTCAGGAGGCTTAGTAGAGTCCAGGCTCCTCAGGAGGGTTAGTAGAGTCCAGACTCCTCAGGAGGGTTAGTAGAGTCCAGGCTCCTCAGGCGGGTTAGTAGAGTCCAGGCTCCTCGGGAGGATTAGTAGAGTCCAGGCTCCTTCGGGAGGGTTAGTAGAGTCCAGACTCCTCAGGAGGGTTAGTAGAGTCCAGACTCCTCGGGAGGGTTAGTAGAGTCCAGACTCCTCGGGAGGGTTAGTAGAGTCCAGGCTCCTCAGGTGGGTTAGTAGAGTCCAGGGTCCTCAGGTGGGTTAGTAGAGTCCAGACTCCTCAGGAGGGTTAGTAGAGTCCAGACTCCTCAGGAGGGTTAGTAGAGTCCAGACTCCTCAGGAGGGTTAGTAGAGTCCAGACTCCTCAGGAGGGTTAGTAGAGTCCAGTCTCCTCAGGTGGGTTAGTAGAGTCCAGACTCCTCAGGAGGGTTAGTAGAGTCCAGGGTCCTTAGGTGGGTTAGTAGAGTCCAGGGATCTCATTTAAAAAACTGTCCGTATAAACCTCACTAAAAGTGTACGTGCACCCAAAAGCCAACAATGGCATACAGCCAAAAAATATTCAGACTTCTAAAACCGTGCGTATGCACACTTGTAATCAAGTTCTCTTTATAAATCACAGTTAACTTGAAATGTGGCGCATGTGAGGGAGCTCCATGTCCGACCCTTCAAACGCACATAGTTAGATATAAATGGTCAGTGAAACGGCCCTCATTAATATTAATACGTCCTGACTGCAGGAAGAAAAGGAGACAGAGATTCTGACCGAGGAGCTACAAAACGAGATTTAACTCGGTGTGACACACATGTTTCTTTTGGTGAAGCTGAAGCTGTTGGTGGGCAAAAAATGCACTTTCATGCAATACTAAGAGGGCACCAGAGCTCAATCCCTTCATAACATTTCTGCAGGAAGGGGCATCCCTCTTGAGTGGTGACGTCACTGACTGGAGGGGGACACCCACACAAGACGGGATAACCCAGGTACTGATTTGGACTCACCCCGTTTGAAAAGACAGTAAACCAAATGCATACCACCTGTTTAAACATTTTTTTAAACTCCACTCACTTAACGAGGCTTGGCGAGTTAAAAGAAATAGTCCACATGCCGGCGCACAGCGTTTGGCTAGATAAGCTAACGAACATGTGATAACAATACATGAAACTATGTTCTCCTATTTGCTCGACTGACGCACCGAAGACGGCATCAAATTTAAATAGAATTTGTCCTCCTGTTCACCTTATTTATGAGAATAAATTTCAAAGCAAGTAGGCCTATTAATTAATAGTTAAGATTCCTAATTAAACTGTCCATTTGGGGCGTTCTTTTTCAGAAACAGATATATCCGTTTGTGTTTACTGTCCTTATTCATGGTTCTTTTTGTGCGCTATCTTAAATTATGTTTTTATTGCGCATGTCAGGGAAAATCCATCAAACGAGTGTATGATTATTTTGAAAGGCCTTTAAGCCTTTACTACTTCAAGGTAATATTTCAATTTATTTTTTCACAGTAGTAGGCTTATTCATTTCAAACAGCTTCATCCTTCTGCCATGTGAGTTGCCGTTTCTCATTTCTCCTCTTTATGTGCATAAGCATGGTTCAGAGTTTACTTACATTGCACATTTTCCCGTCAAGTTTGTTTTTTTATAGATCAAAGCCTTTGCTTGAGAAGTGGCGTACGCACTTTTCCAGCCCTGTTTTGTTCGGTGCATACGCACCGTTTATAAATGAGACCCCGGGCTGCTCAGGTGGGTTTGTACAGTTCAGATTTGCTGATAGCTGAAACCTGTTTTCTGCTCTGCAGATCACACAGCTGGAAACAAGGAGGGAGGAGACAAGGAGAAAGGAAACAAGGATGGATTTCTTAGCATCATAGTTGGTCTGTTAGTTGCCATTGTGGTGCTTGTGGTTGTTGTTGTTGTTTGTGTTTGTGTCTGTAGAAAACGTAAGCACTTATCAGAATGTGGTTCATACAAGCCTCCTGAAAAGTCAGGTGACCCGGAGACCTGAACACTTTTGTGTAAATCCATTAAGCTTTTTATCAAAAGGACAAATTGTAAGTTGATCTCTGGCGATGGTGCCATCTGCAGGTGCTGTTTATATTCAGCCAAATCATCTTGCTCAGATACTAATCAAAAATGTAATATCTTGCAGAAACGTGTTATCCACTGTCCATGCTGAAATGTCCTTCTGAAAAGTCCTTCCACATTTAGGTGAAACTAAGCTTCCTTCTTTAAATTTTTCTTAAAGTAACAGTGTTTAAGGTGACACCGTTTTGATGTCTGTGGGAGTGAATTATCATCATTAGGGCGCTTTATATCAGCTCATTGTTTAGCTATTTTGCATGGCATCAGAGTAGAGAGAGCACGTTTTGACACAACTGGACAGAATCAGCAGCACAATATAAAACAGCATCGTTTGCATAAAGACGGATTTTAGTTTATTTCCGAGCACTTTTTTGGTCGACCCTGAACATAATCTTCAGGAGCCACAGCAGGCTAGAAACAGGATTTCACTGTGTACATTATGAACAGTTTATTTAGCACTTTATTCTCATTAATCCCATCGTTGTTCTTTTACTCACTGCAGCCATTCGACTTCTCTGCTGCTTCTAATTTTCCTCAAACCTTCTGTCTTGCTGGATGAACAGTTGATAGCGAGGTTGGATCAGTTTGCAGTGATAAACAAGTTAGCCTTAGTTCCCTTCAGGAGAAGGAGAGGGAAATTGTAAATGTGAGTTCGCTCTGACGGGGCCTTGGTTTTGGTGAAGAGCTTGTGGGAGCCGTCAGGATAATCTGCTCCTGGTGGTCTGTACAGGAAGTGGAGTGAAGACGTGTTAGCTTATTGTTGAGAACTTTATAATTGTTTATTTCATTCATTACCATTTGAATTATAGCATTAATCAGCAGAAAGAGTGAGCACTTGCACCTTTCCACAACTTATGTTATTGTATTTCTGATTTGTCTTTTCTGTATTAACTGATTTTATTGTAGAATGATTGTTTTGTTTCAGATGTGTCCAGTCTTATGATTTCATTTTCTGCATTATCAGCACTTTACTTCACCTGTATAAGCTTAATTATATTAATAAATGCCTTTTTTACATTTAAATATGTTTCCTTTGTTTAATGAAGTTGTTGTTAATAATGTAGAGGAGCTGGGTTCATGTTCAGTCTTTCTGTAGAGTCTAAAAGTTGTTTACCAGATGTTGAGCTTGTTGTCACGCATCTAATCTCACCAAAAAAACAGAGACGGGGATTACCATGGTTACCATTTCCCCTCATATACATATACCGAGGGAGGAGACCACTGATGCAGAACATGAGATGTGGTTGAAAGCTCTGTAAGTGGGCCTTTGGGGTAAAATATCTTAGAACATGTCTGATGGTTTTGAAACTGCTGGAAAAGAAGAAGTCACGTTTTGAAACTGCTGGAAAAGAAGAAGTCACGTTTTTTGGTCTCCGATTACAGAAGTAAACTAAACCTTCAGCCCACAAACCCGACAGTAAAGTAAAGAGCTCCACAGAGTCTCAAATGTATCTACCTGTAAAACAGTAAGCTGTGCCCTCTGATGTGACAGCAGCACAGAGGAGACCAGTGTTTAAAGGGGATGAAAGGAGTGAATGTGATTGGCCACAACGTCTGAAACGCCCCCCCTGTGATGTTTAATAGATGACTCAGCAGCCATGAGAGCAGCGCGTGAACACAGCGTGAACACAGCATGAACACAGCGTGAACACAGCATGAACACAGCGTGAACACAGTGAATGTCAACATAAAAACAGCAGGGTGTTTCTGTTTGACAGATTAAATTCTTGTTTGTCTTTCACTTTCATTTCATGTAAAGTGAAACAAAGTCATTTCAGCAGAAACAACCTTCATGTGATACGGATTATAATAAAATAATTTAAATGCAATAAAAACCACAGAATCAATAAATGAAGCTCATTGTTTCACCAACTCAGATTTTACATCTGCAGCTTAAAACCAGGGCCGGATTCATCGAGCTTCTCAAAGTGCCATTTTAATCTTAAGTGCTGAGAATTCATGAAATTTACTCCTACTTTTAACCTCACGAATAAAAGCAAGTTATCACATTTCTTAAAGCTAAGAATCACTCTCACACTCCCAGTTATTCAGGACCGCTCCAGAGGTCTCTCAGGTGGCGCTGCCAGTAGGGGCTTGTGGTGTCGCTGTGGAGACAGAGACGCAAATCCTTCAGGAGAGGAAGAACTTTTGAATTATTTGACGATGCCCGCAGTTAATAAGACGGGGTCGGACAGCGCAGGCATAATCTTAGTCAGCGAGTTGGTGAGGGACGTCATCTCATCAGCGACTTAACGCAGCAATACATTTTCACTTACATACAAAGGTTGTGATGATGTTTTGTTTCTTTGCCACAGGACAAACGCAGCAGTGCTGATGATTTGAGGACATCACAACCCTCAATAAGCCGAATAGTCACTTACAGCACTTACAGCTCCACACACTGTCTCACCTTCCATCGACTTCCCAAAACCCTGTGCCCAGGTTTTTATTTACATTCAGTGCTGCGAGCACAGAAATCTGATTTAGAGAATAAAAGCTGAAGTAAATGTATTTCATGGCAAATTTAATAAAGCAGATGCCCCACTGACTGAACACAAGAACTGTGAGGTATCTTTAAACATGTTGAGCTGTGAAACTTTGACTGTGAATGATTTTATCTGAAAAACACTGCACCTCTGTGCAGGAAGTCCATGATGCTGCAGATTTAATGTTTCAGTTTGTTTACTTTGGGTAAAAGAAATGAGTATTTTTCCTCTCTCTCTCTCTCTCTCTCTCTCTCTCTCTCTCTCTCTCTCTCTCTCTCTCTCGTGCTGCCACCTGCTGGCTGCTTCCTGTCCCTGCAGACATCGACGGGCCCAGTTGTTCAAAAAGTTTAATCAGATAGTTCCGGATTTGGAAATCCCATGTTTTGCTATCCAGGATCTTACTTTGGTCCCGGTTTTTCAAAGCAACATTGGATCAGCCTGATCCTGATACAAACCTTGCAGGATTACCAGATTTCCAGCGACCACATATCACAACGTAGACTGTTCATGATATAAACAGCCAGGGTGGGGTCACTTTCATTTGAAGAGAATGCACAATTACTTTTCCTTCTTTCCAAACATTTCCTGCCTTTTTCAGTTTAAACAGTCAGACCATCGGACCCACAGCAAATCCAAGAAAAACAAGCAAATATACATTATTCACAGAAAGACTGTGGATATTTTGTAGCATGTGTGTCCAATAGTTAAAATAAAGATCATTCTGAGTTCAGAGACCTGCAATAAGGGATGAACTTGTTACAAACTACTTTTGAATGGTTTGTCTCTGATTGTGCCCTTGTGATTACGTGACAGTTGAAACTAAATACATTATGTTGGTTTGATATTGACAGCTGTTTGGGGGATTATTTATTTTTTACTTTACTGAATGGCTTATAAGTAATGTCTACTTAAAATATAAATAAATGAGCTCCTACATGATAAAAAACGTTGTGTTGTTTGGAAAATTCAGAAAGTTTTATGACATTTTGTTCCTGAAATCCAGCCTGAATCCACCTTCTGTTGGGATCAGGATCCTGTTTTTAAGATCAAAGGGATCCCAATAAAATATTTAAACAACACAAACTGAAGATTTGATCCAATCTGGCCAAGCCTCTGATGAGTGGACGACCGCTCTCCCCCCTGACCCACGGCCACCCAAAGCTTGACCTGGACCTTCTTCATATTGAATGACAGTTTCATCTGCAGCTGCTCCTCTATTACTGATGATTATCAGAGCCCGATGCACCGGAGTCAGGAGCCTGTGCCTTATTATTCTACTTCTGTAAACTATATTTGAGGGGCTCACAAGAAGTTGAACAAAAATGGCAAAGCAGTGATTTGGCTCAGACGTGGTCAGCTGGCTCTACAGATGCTCACCATTACTGGGATAAAGCTTCCCTTTTAGAAAGTTTACAATTTCAAGCGGCAACCTCGAGGTCTGAAAGGTGATGCCAGAGTGGAAGTGCCTTTATTCTTACTATCGACCAGCAGGGGGCGACTTCACTGGTTGCAAACATAAGTTTGATTACATTGTCTTTGACAAAATGATCCTACTTCTCACTTCATTTATTACCTCAGTCAGAACTTTTCTAATGAGTTGTTGTTCTCATTCGCTTGTTTCAAGTCTTTAAAAGTAAAATTATGTCTGTCCCAAACTGTCACATGTGTGAGGAGTCCCGGCCAGAGGACACCTACATGTCAGTATTGAGTCATAGTCATAGTCTCCTGGAAACAGGTGGCAAATCATGTGTGGCAAACATCATGTGATCTACATGAAATTTACATCGTGTGGTTTGCACAGAAATTTCATGTTCCACAAGTGAGTCAGTGATCTTTTGTTTATGGTGCGTGTCTGCGTGTCCTTACGCTGTAGTCTGTTTCTGCTTGTTCTGTGTTTGTACATCGAGAGCTTTGTAAGAGCGGAGTGAAACTCCCTGTGTGCGTACACGTACCTGATCACAGAAGCTGCTTCTCAGTCGGAAAACATTCTCAGGCTTAAAGCTTTATTATCAATCAGTATCTGTTAAATTCACCTACAGAGACAGTTTGAACCCACGAACACTGTGTGTTCTTGGTGACTGCACCTATAAACATGTAGGATTTTTTTTTAATTCCAAAGCACTAACGTCTCTATATCACCATACACAGGTTAACAAGGCTAAAGTTTATTGTGTAGTAACATTTCTTCTCAGTAAAACAACTTCAGTTAAAGGTCAGCAGTCATAACACGGCTGACCTTTGGATGTTAACACAGTCAGAGGAACTTCTCTTCCAACAGTCTCAATTTTCTGGCAGTTCGAGGAACCTGTGGTTAAACCCATCGGTGCTTTTCAGGATAAAGACAAGTTGCCCAGCAGCTGCTGCAGGCCTCAGTGAGAGTTACATGACATGAAGTATGAGTTAACACTAACAGTACTGTGTGATATATTGTCATAATAGATATTTACCGGGTCTTTCAGAAGGACTTGGAGTGAGTTTGTTCTTGTCAGCACCGTCCACTGTTCAGTGTGTTAGAGGTCTGATTTGAAACACAGAGGGTCACTTCACCTCCAAAAAGTGTTTAAGATGGTAGCATACTTTGCTGCTCATCTGAGACAAGAAGAGGTAACTTGAAAGGCCTAAGATGAATCCATCCATCTTCATCCGCTTATCCGGGGTCGGGTCACGAGAGGCATAAGATCATAGTTTTCATTTATAATATATGAATTTATGTTGTTGCTCTTTGTTACTGCAGATGGAGTAAACTGGAGTCAGCTCTTTCACTGTACGTTTCTGCGGTGAGTAATGTCTCTTATTCTTTAAAATCTATAGATAGAAACAGATATAGAGGGACCTTTAGCTCCCAAATGTTTTGGATGTGGCCTTTTTTGTTTGTACAGTCTAAAGTTGACGTAATCTGTTTTCAGTAACCAAGCTTATAGGCTGCTGTTGTTGTCTTAAATTGTCTCTAAGAGAGCAGAGGGAGCGGAATATGTTGCACATGTTCCCTGCCAATAAATAAACACATTAATTATCTCAAATAGACTGATCAGGGTCGGCCAGTACTGCTTCCAACAACTGGTGATTGGCCCCAAAAATCCTCATTGGAGCACTCCTAGTATGTTAAGTTGTTGTTGTTTGATATTGTATAATTTGACAGTTCATATGTATTTTTAAATCAGACATTGCATTTGTGAAATCTTTCCTTTAATGAACCATTATTTATTTTAATTTCCCTTTTGCAGTGGGGACTGTTGTAAAGCCTGCCTGTGTTTTACCAAGTTGTTTCCAAGCATAAAGCATTTTTGGGTAAAAACAGATTTTATAGGAATAGTAATCGTTTTCCAAATAATTTTGTCATTGTAGGCCAGGACGTCTCTGCAGCACAACAATATTTAATTTAAAATTATATTGTGACACTTTAACAAATACTGCACCTGCTGCAATTTGAAAATTGCGGCTTTATTGCGATTTTGATAAAAAAATCCATCAATTGTTCAGCCCGAATTATTATATTAATAATTATTATTATAAGCAAACCTGTTTCAGTGTTCATGTGGGAACCTAACTGCTGATATATATTATATGTGATGTGTAAACATCTTCAAACATAAACAAACACGTTGAGCTGAAGTTATTTAACGTTCATGCTGGTCAGAGTCTGTAGCTGCAGTTTTATTTGTTTCTTATCTGCACTGAAGAGAGTTGAGTATCTGTTCAGCCACAGCCAAACCAGAAGCTTTGTGAAACCCACAGAACCACAGGAGAAAACGAGAACGAGAACAGAGTTTAATGATCCTGCAGAGAATCAAGAGTCAAAAAACCATTAATTAAATATAAATAAAAGTAGAGTTAGTTATTACATTAACCACAAAACAACTTGAATCATCATTAGATTCTGCTAAGAAATATATATTTACAGGGTAAAAAAAAGTTATGAGTGACTTAAAATAAGTATTTTAACAATTATTTATTGTTTTGTTTTAGGTTTTTTTATGTCACTGATATCACTGAAAAACAAGTGTTTAAATCATTCACTAAGTCTGAGCTGTTTGTCTCTCTGTAGCTGCCAGAGTCTAATTCAGCCTTAACAGTGAAACCTAATACATGGATGTGCTGAGGTCTGAGGGGCTCTGGGACCAGGTCCAGGCCAGCTGGACTTCAGTGGTTGGACTGGTGTGAAGGTGTGAAGGTCTACCTCAGTGAAGAGTAGACGACCTCTGGCTCTGCTGGAAACTCTGAACACACAAACACAAACAGTTCAAACAACATGAGAAACTGTTGGAGACAAAGAAACTCCATCAGCAGACAACAACTCTGCTTCACTGAGTTCTACAGGAACTAACGATTCACTAACAAAGACCACGGCCAATGTGAGGTATGAAAAGGTAATTTACTAGGAAAATGATGAGTAGCCTATTTATGATGGAGGAATCGAGGGGAGAGGGATGAAGGAGGTTGTTAAGGGTTTGGTAGTCAGAGTGGCTTGGGGGAAGCTCATCTCGTTATGCGGCTTGCTCATCAACCCCCAAAAGAGTTACTGGACTGAGATGGGCTCTTTTGGCGATTGATAGTCGTGGTGCGGAGACCAGGTGCAGAAGCTGGAGTTACCCCGGACTCACACAGGTGGCGTGTGTGCCGCGTTAAACTTGATTTATACTCCTGGGTAGGCCATGCATTTTTGCATCCACTTCTGAGAAGTGGATTAAGTTTTGAGGTGAGAAATCAGCTGTGTAGATTTCGAATATTGACAGTTTTAAGAAAAGTGATAGTGAAACAAAAACGTGCTTGAAAGTTTGAGGAGCTCCGTAAGTGGCGGTGGGGAAGCCAGTGATGAGCTCACGAGGCCGGCCAGCCGCCCGCTCACAGAGCCCTCTGCTCCCGCCGTCACACAGACGCTGCAGCAACAACGGCAGAGGAAAACACAGCTGGAAGGTTTTCATACCGCTTATCTGTCTTTACATTCTGAGGAACATTGAAACATTTTAACTTAAATCAAGAGACAGCTGTGTGGGTCGCTGGTGTGTGTCGCATTGAATATTACGTCGTGGCAGTTGTGTGTGGCGTCGCTATGACGGCCATCTACATTGTCTGGGTCCTATATGCAGTGGAAAACGCAGCAGGGCCAAACCGAGGCGAGGCGAGCTGGTACTGTGTAATGGAAAAGCACCAGAAATGACAAATAAAAACAACAAGTCAACAATGTGGGGCGGGCTAAACATTTCGCTGTTGAAAAACTTCAGAAACTCTTCCAGTGTGAGTTGACTCAGGTCTGAGGACGGGTCAAAACCGTGGCGCAGCCATAACGTGGTGCACACGGCGCCTGTGTGGGTCCAGAGTGACGGTCGTGGCTAAAATGGAATGACCTATGAAGGGTACCGGTCTGAGTGTGGTGCAGAGGATCCGAATTTCAGGAAAGAGAATGAACTAGGGAGCAAGGTGTTTCGAGAAGCCTGCAAGGTGCGCAGCTCGGATGATGAATTGTTGTTGGGCTGAGATTAAGGTCTGTATGTGGGTGAACGGTTTGTAAGGGCCGAGGAGGGGGGAGGGGGAGGATGGTTCTGGTAGCTGCTCGGATGCGAATCATCTGGAATGGGTCCATAGTGTTGAACTCCGTGGCTTGTGGATGAACGAACGACAGCGTAGGTGGTGGCTTCTGCGAGACCAAGAGAGAGAATGAGCTGTTCGAGCGGGGGGAGCATAAGGAGCTATGTTATCTGCAGCTAAAGGAAGAGAAGAAGAAAGAATGCAGGGATGTAGTGCAGGGGTAGTGTGTGTAGCCTGCTGAGACATGAGTGGCAGAAAAGGGAAAGATCTGACACGAGGGTCGCAGGCAGCATGAGATGACACAACCTGGCCCTGTTTGAGTGCTGGAGCAGTTAGCATTACGGCGGTGGGCGTGGCGCTGCATCGGGAAAGCAGAAGTGAGCGGCCTGCTGGAGGCTGTTGGAGGTGGCTGGGTAAGCTGGAAAAATCTTTCTGTGGAAAGGTATTGCCGTTCTTTGAGTGTACATTGGAGACAGATGAATGTCTGCTCAAAGATGGTTGTGGCGTTGGACAGAGCTGCAATTGGGTTGACCGGTGTGCGGTCGCAAAGTCGGCTGTGGCAGCTGTGGCCTGGTGTGTGTTCGGTGGAGTCGGACAGGCACTGCTGGAGGAACAATACTGGACGATGCGTTAAGAACTTGGATAATGGAGCGCTGTCACCATGGACAACTGGCTGCCCACATGGGACTGGATGTAATTATGGACAGAGGAGATAAGAGACCACGGGCTGATCGTCGTACGGATCGCGATCAGGGTCCCAGGTCCCGACCCTCAGGTTTAGAACCACTGTCCTAGCATTATACTTTTTATTTAATATTATAATATTTAGTAATACACAAATTTATACTACATCATTTTATGTGGATCTACTTGCACAGTTTCAGGAGCAGGACCACACATCACTCACATCACTGCCCATAAATGCCCACACAACCCATCTCCTCTTCTTCGCTCTTGCATTCTGCACTCCTCTCCCTCCCGTCCCCCCTTTTCTCGATCTCATCTCCGTCTTCCTCTCCGTAGGGTTATGAGTGGGTCCATCGTGCCCTGGTGCTGAGGTGGAAAACTCATTCTGCGTAGTGCTCGCTCTCCATCCAAAGAGCCTAGCTAAGACCCCGGTCGCTTTCGCTTTGACTCGTCATCTCAAAGACAGGACTTCGCTGCTTCACTGCCCTGGGCAGAGCGCCGCAGGCTTCAGAGGTAGCTGAAACAATATCCAACAGTGGGATCGGACCACTGCCCCCTCTCAAAAGATTTTCCACACTGTTTGTCATCATGTCTCTTGTCAATACAAACGCTATGACACTGAACATCATGAGCACAAAGCTCCACATGGAGGGGGAAGCAGGAAGTGGAAGCACGGACTCTGCCCAAAGTCCATAAACAAAGAGCAGCTCTACCTCTCGTCCTGTGTGGTCTGACGACTATTTGTCCATAAGTGACGTCTCCTGTTCCTCTCACAGCTGGATCAATCTCTGGAAATAAAACACACACAAATTACATTACTGCAGGTACTACAGCTGATACTGTTACTATATTTACTGCTGTTTGCACCACTACTAATATGGCAAAAACATTTGATGTAACAAGTTTCATAAATAGGCTTTATAAATAACAGCCATGCTGTAAAAAGCTTAAAGACCAAATATAACTTGAAAGTACTGAGTTGGAAAATGAAGTTGGACAAAAAACCAGCTGCTCACTTCTATTATAACAAGTTCATATATTTCAGCACAAAACACGTCACCATCACCTAAAACCACACTACAGTGAGAAACCACACCAGCGTCAGACCCCAGTTTACTGGAGACAACAGGAGGACGTTGCTGCTGTGGTTTGATGTGCAGAGTGGAAAAAGTATCTTCGGTTTGCTGAGTCAGTCTTTTCTTTTATTTAAACACAACAGTAAAACACCGGAACATACTGAGATGTACTTCTGCACATTTGAAACAAGTGTTTTTTAAGAGGAAACTGGACGACAGAGCTGTCAGCATCTGTGACTAAAATATTATTGGTGTGGGGGTTTTTCATGGGGTTAGAAGTCAATAAAACAAAATGACTTCACAAACATTTAGTGAGTCCTGATGGACATAAAGAACTTAAAGAAACAGCTTGTAAATTATTTGTACGTCCAGAAGTGTTAATAGAAATGTAAGAACAGGAAGATGTGACTTTAAATGTGAACAGCAGCACATGGAGTCTGTGACTAACCTTTAGGTTTCCTATGGAGGCATCGTCTCACCAGTAGAACCAGAAGAACCAGAAGAACCAGAACACAGAAAGTTAGAACAGAAGACCTCAACACAGAGGGAGGAGGAGAGGAGGAACCAGAAGGAGAGGAGGAACCAGGAGGAGACGGGGTTGAAGGATGACTTGTAGTGGTGGATTTCACTAGAATGAACAAACATAATTAAAAGACATGTAAAATAAAATAAATATATAATTTATTTAACAAGATGCTAACAGAAAGACACAGAAGTTAATTCATAATGCCTGTCTGCTTTAGAGTTAAAACGTTCACATATCACACGGGTGCGTTGAACTGAAATTTCCCTCTTGTTTCTTTGCAGATTGCAAAGTTAGAAATGTTGTCACATCCTGAATCATCTCTGCTGTCCTGAAACCTGCTGAACTCAACGTAGAAAACAAAACCAGGTCAGTTTGAGAATTATCTTTGAGCTCCTCACCTGTGACAGAGATCCAGCTGGATGGAGACTCTCCATGACCGCTGATGTCACACTTGTAGAGGCCTTCATCAGACTTGTTAACATGTTGGATGGTCATGCGACCTGTAGGCTCAGTCCTGATGAGGGAGCCATCTTTATAGAAACCAGCTGGGAGGTTGGAGGGAGGGGTCTTTGTTTTACAGTGCAGAGTGACATCATGTCCCTCCATCACAGGGAGGACAGGACTCTGCAGGATCACTGGTCCATCTGAACACAGAGACAAACTACAGCATTTCATCATTTACACACAGCTTCATCAACACTAACTCCACAGTCTGATCTTACCAGTGACAGTGATGCTGATGGTGTTACTGGTTGCTCCCTCTCTGGACTCACACCAGTAAACTCCTCTGTCCAATGGGGTGATGTGGCTGATATTACAGGAAGAACCAGCTGATCTTCCCCAGCCAGCTCCACACTGAGTCCTGGTTTCTCTGGTTGTGTTCCTCATCAGCGTCCATCCAGCAGAGCTGTCGTCCTCCTCACAGCTCAGAGAGACAGAATTCCAGCTTAAAAACTGAGAGCTGCTGGGACTCACAGTCAGAGAGGCTGGAGGGGATAAGTTACATTTTTAATGAAATTCCTGGATGTGTCACAGTAAAAGCTTGACACTTTGTTGTATATAACAGGATATGCTCAACTAACCAGCACCATGTGGTTGCTAACACAACCCTCAGGACCCAAGCCCCAGGATGTTTCACCCTTTAGTTTCTTTTATACATGAAATCATGGTCAATATTAGTTTGTCTTTTTATCATGAATTTGCACAAAAAAATCATTTTTAATATCATAGTCAAAACAGATTTTTACAAACTGATGTCAATTAATTAAAAATCTATAAGGTAAAGAAGATGATTGCATAAATATTCACCCATTCAGGTCAGGATTTAGTAGATGCACCTTTGCAATTACAGCATTGAGTCTGTGTGGATATGTTTCAATCAGGTTGGCACATCTGGACACTGCAAGTTTTCTCCAGTCTTCCTTACAAAACAGCTCAAGCTTTGTCAGGTTGCTCGAGGATCGGCCGTGAACAGGTCTTTTCAAGTCCAGCCACAAATTTTGGATGGGATTGAGATCTGGGCTTCGACTTTCTACTCCAGAACATTCACCTTGTTGTCTTTGAACCATTTCTGCATAGCTTTTGCTGTATGCTTGGGGTCATTATCTTGCTGGAAATTAATCTTCTCCCAAATTGTAGTTCTCTTGCAGACTGAGTCAGATTATCCTCCAGGATTTGGTGATATTTGTCTGCATTCATGTTCGCCTCTACCTTTACAAGCCTTCCAGGGCCTGCTACTGCGAAGCGTCCCCAGATCATGATGCTGCCACCACCATGTTTCACGGTGGAGAAGGTGTGTTTGTGGTGTTGTGCAGTGTTTGGTGCTCGCCAAACATAGCAAGGCAACGCAAGTGTATTTGTATAGCACATTTCAACAACAAGGCAATTCTAATTGCTTTACACCAAGCATAAAAGCAACATAGGGAAATTGAAGGGAAAAAACACATTAAAATGTAATTTTGGAAAGGGTGAGAGAGAAAATAAAAACAGGATAAAAAACAGGACCGTAAAAGTTACCGTGCAGTGTACAATCAGGGTTAAAAGAGTTAAAAGGAAAATACAAACAGGCTGAGCCAATAATTGAGTTACAATTATTATTTTTTTGTCTTTGAAAAGAGAATAAACTGAGAAATACACTTAATCTACTCTCTCTAGCTAGTCTGTATTCAGGTCCACAGCAATCTTTGGATCCACTGAAACTCCAAAAACCCTCAAACACTACAGAGAAACCTGGACATGTCTGTCAGCTGGCCACTTTGATCCAGTTATGCTCTAGACCCACCTGTACATTTACAGGTGGACAGAGGTTCCTGCAAATCCCTCGGGCGCGAGATTTAAGACCACTTCTTCACGCTGTTCAATCTCACTCTCTTTATCTTTTCACCCAATTGCCTACTCATTTCTCACCAGTGTAAATAGTGTTTACTGAGAATCTAAAAACAACGAAAGAGAAAACAGGACGTTAAAGTGCAGTGAAAGTTACTAATCTATGGATTTAATTAAAGGTAGTGGTAAAAAGAAATGTCTTCAGTCTTAACTTAGAAGAACTGAGAGTTTCATGGGATCATAGTCTCCTGGTAAAATGGTTATGTAAATCTGTGTGTCATCTGCATAATTATGGTAACATATTTTGCTGTTTTTCTTAATCTGAGCCAGTGGAAGCATGTAAATGTTAAACAAAAGAGGTCCCAGAATGGAGCCTTGGGGAACTCCACATGTCATTTTTGTCTGCTCAGATGCGTAGTTACCTATAGACACAAAGTAGTCCCTGTCCTTTAAGTAGGATTCAAACCAGTTTAGTACTGTACCAGAAAGTCCAACCCAGCTATCAAGTCTGTCTAGTAATATTTTGTGGTCGACACGTGTCGAATGCAGCACTGAGATCCAATAATACTAAGATGGGGTGGGATGGCGCAATGGTTAAGACACCTGCCTTTGGTGTGAGAGACCCCGGGTCTCTCCCCACTGTGACCCATTCACCATTGTGTCCCCGAAAACCTGACTGGAAGACATCTAACAGCTGAGTGCCAAGAAAACAGTAAGCTGTTGAAAAACAGCTTTTTCAATGATTTTGCTTAAAAATGGGAGATTTGATATGGGCCTATAATTGTTCATTAGTGAACTGTCTAGATTGCTCTTTTTTAAGAGTTGCTTAATGACTGCAGTTTTCAGGGCCTGTGGGAAAAAACCTGAGAGGAGAGACATGTTGACAATTTGTAGTAAATCTGAGGCCATGCATTTAGACACCTTTTTGAAAAAAACCTGTTGGCAGAATATCAAGGCAGCATGAGGAGGATTTCAGATGTCGTATTATGTCCTCCAGGTTTTTATGGTTAATAGAATCAAATTGTCTCATGCTATATGAATTGTTTTTAAGTGGACACAGGGACAGGACATATCCTGTTACTGACACGGAGGCGCTGATTGCTTGCCTAATTGTTTGAATTTTGTCATTTGTAATTTTAGAACTGAAATTATCCACAAGCTCATTGACTGAGACCTGTGGAAGGGCAGGTGTCGGGAGGAAAGCCTCAATAAATTCTTCACTAGTATTTTCCGTGATATGCCGTTTTGTGATTACTTCTGTTTTAACATTTGTGTGCATGCAGATAGCACTCTCAAAGAAAACACAGGGATTATCAGAGAGAGCAACATCAGTCACCACAGCCTTGGAAATGTTCAGACCCTTGGAGATGACCAAGTTCAAAGTGTGCCATAATTATCAAGAACACAGAACATTTCTTTAGTCCCTCTGTCCTGGGAGTTGTCCAATTATAAAACATTGATTAAAAATGTTTTTCCTGCCAAAGATCTAATGTTTAACAAAAACATTATCTGGCCCACTATTTTCAACAGGCTGCGGCTGACGAGGAATTAATACTAAACTTGCAGGATATGTTGAGTGCTTCCTGTTTTTTACATTTTCACTTTGATATTAAAGAGGGTTATTTTTTGCAAATTCTTGTCAAAAAAGCCAAATTACATTGACCATGATTTCATGTATAAAAGAAACAAAAGGGTGAAACAGGGGGTGAATAGGTTTTATAGGTGATGTATGTCTGTGACCGACGTCTCAGAGGCTTCCCAGTTTTAGCCATTGTTGCAGTGTTACCACAAATAGAAATCAATGCCATTTAAGCAATATGCAGAAAAAAAGAAAAGAGAATGGTGACCTTTGAGTTTTTTCATTTTCATAATATTTTTAAGACTCTAATGAAAATGAAAATTATATTCTTGGATTCTATTTGTCAAATACACACTATGCACCAATTAAGTTAATTAAGTCTGTTAATTTAAATGAATGCATGTTAAAACAGTGTGTGTTTGTGGTCTTTTTGTGTTTGTGTTCAAACTCTTCACAGAACACACATTTTATTTGACTTTTCACCAGAAAGCGTTTGACGGTCAGAGTTGACTCACCTCCGCTGGTCCTGCAGCTCAGCAGAGAGATCAGCACTGAAGAGAAACCAGAGATTTAACATGAAACCAGGCCAGACAGGGAACTGGGAAACTCTGAGGAGCTACTGCTCCAAAAATACAGCAACATGTACTGAGTGTTTGTGGTATAGAATAACATTTCTGTAACAGGTCCAGATTGAATAAAGGAAGAAACAAATGCAAACATTAAATGTGTTGTTTGCTCTGTGATATCTTATTGCACTTCACACTATAAGAAGTGGTTCCTGTTCATTGTCATTTTTTTTAAATCCCCCCCTCTTTTCAGGTAAATTGTAAAGAAATGTGAAAGTTATTTAAATTGTTAAATAATGAATAACAGTTTTATCTTGTTCTCTTTAGGCTCCAGTTTATAGCTATTATTATTATTGCTTTTCCTGTGATGATCAATCAAGTCTCCTAGGCAACAGTAACAGTTTACAGTCATTTCAGTTTTGACAGATTGTACTTACAGAGGAGAAAAGACGTCCGTCCCATTGCACCACTTGGTTTTATGAAACGCATACCTGTTCAGTAAGTCCAGTTTAACTCTTTTCCTTCCTCTTTGAAGGGGGCAGTGCCTGTGTGGTTTCCCTTCTTCATTCAAGAAATAGGTCCTGTGGTTTTGCTTCTTCTCATAAGAGATCGTCACAAGAGAGGCACGGGGTCCTACATGAAGGAAATGTCAACACTGCGGTCTCAACGTGAAGGTGGGTTGATCTGAGATCACAGAGAGACAGATTCCGTAGAAACAAGGATATAACGTCACACAGACGCTGAAGCGTACCTTTAGCGTCTAATTACCACTCTTTGTTCCTTTTTCTGAAAGCGTTGGACGCCCTGAGATGAGAAACGGCCTGAAAACAGTGGTTCATATCTGATCAGTGTGAGTCCTGATTTACATTTATCATCTGGACTTCTGCTGGAACATGAGGCAACATCAAGTGTCCCCTGTCAGTACTGAGATTTGCACAGAGGACAATGAGACAATGAGATCCAGTGATGAGGGAACCAAACCAAAACCAAGTAAAACTCTGGTGTGAATGTTTAGACTAAGCAGAGTCCTCCTGGAACAGATGCTGAAGGGAAATGTGTGCATTTCCCAGACATCCGTCTCCTGATCAACGTCTTCAGCTCCTTCTGGGAGATCCCAAATTATTCCCACACTATATAAGAACTATTTAATCTCTCTGTGTTCTGGAGCTACTGCGGGGTCTCCTACCATTTGGACGTGCCTGGAAAACCTCTACAGGAAAACACCCAGCAGGATCCGGATCATAATCTGAACCACCTTTAAACACGAAGGAGCAGCAGCTCTACTCTGAGCTCCTCACCCTGCCTCTCAGGCTGAGCCCAAACAAACTACCATCTGACCACAAATAGGGAGGGTCTGATCGACATTTGAGATCTTTGGTTTTCAGCTCAACTGTCTCTTCAACACAACATCACAGCTGACGCCGCACCATGTCAGTTTCACACTCCACTTGTGAAGGAAACCTGTGACTGCTTCTTCACTTTGGGTTGCAAAGTGACAGAGCGCTTCATATCTCTCCCCTTCTCACCGCCCACCTGCACACCTCTGTGCCCGCCTGAGAAGATGCACCTCCCAGTTTGTCAAGCTTAGTGTCAAGAAAAGTTTCTTAGTATGAAGTCAGTCAGAGGAAATACAGAAAAATCTACAAGAGAAATCAGAGAAAGCCTCATTTTATTG
>JALXJV020000002.1:35380155-35574817 GCA_024633595.2 Lepomis macrochirus | reverse complement strand
CTCTGTGCAGGAAGTCCATGAAGATGCTGATGTGCTGCCTCCTGCTGGCTGCTTCCTGTCACTGCAGACACTCGACAGTCAGGAGTCATGATGTCATCTTCTCTGTAGCCTGTTTATTCTAGTGAAATAACTGTTACCTAATTAGGAACATAAAAAAATTATGTATAGTTTTCATTATTAAATTAAATCCGTTAATGTGTGTGTGAATTATTATATATGCCTTCAGTTTGAAGGCAGTATGTTTGGCTTTTTCTGTCTGATGATGAACAAATTATTCTGAATTTGTGATGCAGATAAAATGTTAATGTCAGAAGGTTTGTGCTGCAGGAAGAAGAAGGAAAGTATTTCCTGTCTGATGAGATCATCAGCTGAAGCCCCGCCCTTTATCTGTTCGGTCAGTCTGTGCTCCACAGTGCTCTGCAGCCTCTCCATCACCAAGAGAACTGCTCTGCTCGTTGCTCTCTTTCTGCTGATATGTTGCTTGTGGCTTTCTTCTGTTTCCTGATCCTCTCGCTGGTCTCTGCATCTGCAGGTGAGCTCTGTCTTTGTTCTGTAATGGCACTTTGTGCTACATGTATTTGTGTGAATAGTGCTGTATAAATAAAGATTGATTGATTTGTGTTTCTATGGGTGTGGTGTGCACTGACACACACACCAGATATGTTCATGCACACACATCAAGCTGATTCATCTGAGGTGAACTTTGCAATTAACTGTGATCATTTAACTAAATCAATTTATTTAGAAAAAGTTATTCATAGAGCACTTTAAACATCCAAAGTGGAGACAAAGTACAGAGAAATAAATAAAAGACACTAAACACATAGCTCAGTCGATGCATAAAATACAAGTAAAAACAATAACAAGCATACAATAAAATAATACAATCAATATTGTGGAAGGAAACCATGAGCTAAGCTCCTCTGAATCATTACATATAAATTTTAACAATATAAACAATATTTTTTGTTTTAGAATTACAAACGAATTATGGATTATCCACAGATACCCTGACCCTTTTGCTGGGTCAAAGGTTTTTGTACACTCCTTCCACAAGCTTCTGTGCTGAAACTACAGTCAGCCACTCCAAGACTCCTATGTTTTTGTCTGTGAGCCTTTTTGTCAAAACTTTGGTGGCATGTTAGGTCCTGCTGGAAGACCAGAGACCATATTTTTACAGTGTATCACTGTTTGTTTAAAACCATATTTCATGACTTGTAACTCTCGTTGAGTCCTACAGCAGCTGCTGGGCAACCTGTCTTTATCTTGAGCAGCTCAGGTTCCTGAAACTGCCAGAAAAAGTGAGACTGTTATAAGAGAAGAACCTCTGACTGTGTTCAAATCCAAAGAAGAGGACACGTCACCCTAAATATTGTCATCAAGCGTCTATCAGAAAAAATACATTTCTTATTAACCACAATTAAACATTGCTCTTAGTGAGCAGCTGGCTCCCAAACACTCAACAATCTTTACATCTGTTCATGGTCCATAATTGTTTAATCAGCTGATATATATCCTATGTTTGTTTTAACAATTCATTGTGCCATTTTTCTGAAATCTTATAGAGCCATTTCTTCTTCACTCTTTACTTTGATGTCAGGAATATTATTTATTTTACATCGGCACTGACATTTTTATATGTGTTTCCAGTTATTGAGTTTTTATTGTAGTTGAGCTGCTGTAAACATACTGCTGCTGTCAAATGTAAATTTATTCAATACAGTTCTGAATTTAATGTTTTTTTAAAGGGCTGTAAGTCAGAGGAATAGGCTTAACATTTTACCAATGTTGTTATACTTATTTTAAGGCACAAGGCTTTTATTAAGTTACTTTAATAATCCTGGTTCAAGTGCAAAGATTTTAGTCAAAGTACATAGAAGAGATCAGACCTCTCAATGCCCGTGAAACTTTTCTCCCCCAAACAGAACGAAGTGAACAGAGCACCTTAGTTTATAGAGTAGAAGTAGCGTCAGCTGTCGGGATTTATGGGGTCATTCTACCAGAAACGTATATTTTCACTTCTAAATATCTTGGAGAAAAATAGATCTCATTCTTTAATCTGAACATTGAGTCATATGGTAGACACTTTAAACTATGGTAAAGGTATATCGTGCCATCTCAGCATGTTTTTATGTTTTAATAAAATACATTTTTAAAAGTGTTTCACACCTAAATTGTCGGGCCCTGTCACAGACAAATTTGTATATGTCAGAATGGTTTTCTAATGTATTAGTTTGACACAAATAGTATTTTCTTATTGATTACATGTCCCTGATTGTATCTAACATTATCTAGCATTATAATTTCTGTAAGAAATATAAGCAATGTTTTGGTCTAATTTAGTGAATGGAAAGTCCAGAATAACCGCGGGCACTTATATAGTTGTAAAAAAACTACTTTAACATAGGATATTTTAACAACACATAACTGTGGGTAAATACCGCCACCTTCATCTACACAGTTAAGACAATTAATTAATCAATATCATCTCAAATATGACATTTTGTATCATAATATTTAATGTGACAGGACTGACATGCAGGACAGGATATGTTTAAGTATTGGTAAACATTCCTATTTTAATTTCTTATTATGATTTTAATGTTAATGTAACATTAAACCCATTCAGATATGTTCAGCCAGTGACATATAATAATGACCAAATTCATAAAAAAATGACAACTGAGACCAAACATATTTTTAATTCAATAGATTTAGAAGTTATTCAGTTAACAAAGCAGTTGTTTACCACAAGATCCACTGTGCTTTCAATCATTTCACATAATCTTCATCAGCAAATACTGTAGGCTTTACCAGCTAAAGATATAAAAATTACACATTTAGGATGAAAATTAACATTTAGCTTTAAAAATGAGAACACTTGAGCATCCATAATTCTTTGACAACTGGCAAAATCAATGAACTGATGAAGATCATGCTCAAATAGCATTATAACAGCTACGTTGAGGTGAGATTGTTTTGTCAACCTAAAGTAAGACGTTATAACACTAAGCCAAAGTAAAATATATGTGGAACAAAGTTGTCCTGTAAGTGTCCTGGCTCTTGTATTCTAGATTTTATTCAAAACTTTTGTCTATAAGCATAAAATCTTCAAATTTATGGTGTAATGTCTATTTATTCAAATATTTTTTTTACAATGGCATGTGTTCAATACATATTATTTATTAGAAATAGAAATAAAAGGAACGATGCCATTCATTTGTCAGGCCCTGTCACACAGGACTGTGACAGGGCCTGATGTGACAGGGCCTGACAGTCAGCCATTTTAACTGCCATTGCTCAGCATGTTAATATGCTAACTGCAAAATTGTTAGCTTGCAAGCTAGGAATTTCAGTAACCTTTATTGACATGTTTTGGATGTACAAAATGTTATTCTTTTCTGAGAATATTAGCGTGACAGGGCCTGACCCTTTAAGCGTCCTCCTCCTCAAAACATTCTAAATCAAGCTTAAAATGTTTAAAACTCAATGACAGAACTCGCCCTCTATGAATTTTAGCATCACCTAGGTCAAATTAGGTCAATTCCACTGTGTCATAACTTTAAAGGCGTATTGCACACTTTTTATAAAATGTTTTATGTAAACGTGACAGGACAGGACAAAAACATGGGGACAGTCATAAAACACTATTTATTTATAAAATGTATGTATAATTTTAATGTTTTAATCAATTGATGTTAATGATAACAACTTATTTGTAAATATTAATGGTGTTTTTCTTCTTATAACAGTTTTTATCAAAACAAAACTATCAAAGATGTAGCTCCAATTTGGCTGAGGACAGTCCAGTTTTCAGGATTTGTAGTTTTCAAAAGTATTTTTAATAAAGAAAAAAACATCTGAGACCCTAAAGAATGACATATTCCTTTAAAGAACAACTCACAGAAATCAACCATCTAGTCAGTTTTAGATCTTTTTGGATTATGCAAGTTTTATGTACTGTAACAACTCCAGGACAGATAATATACGTTTCTGGTAGAATGTCCCAGTGACTGAATGTGACATGGTTGTTGGTGTCAGACGGGCTGATCTGAGTATTTCAGAAACTGCTGATCTGGTCTGAATAAGAGAAAATATCCGGTGAGCGGCAGCTGTGTGGATGAAAATGCCTTGTTGAGATGACAGAAAGGCAACAGTAACTAAATAACCACTTGTTACAACCGAGGTGTGCAGAACACCATCTCTGAATGCACAACACGTCAAACCTTGAAGCAGACGGGCTACAGCAGCAGCAGACCACACCAGGTGTCCCTCCTGTCAGCTGAGAACAGGAGGCTGTGTGAACTGAGGATTTCAGCTGCAATATTCAAATAGTCAGAATTTGGTATAAACAACATGAAAGCCTGGATCCATCCTGCCTTGTATCAAAGGTTCAGGCTGGTGTTGGTGGTGTGATGGAGTTCACTGTACTCCAGTGGCCTCCACAGTCACCAGATCTCAGTCCAACAGAGCACCTTTGGGATGTGGAGGAACAGGAGATTCACATCATGGACGTGCATCTGACAAATCGACCAAAGTCTCTGAGGAATGTTTCCAACACCTTGTAGAAAGTTAGCCATGAGGGATTAGGGAGTTCTGAAGGCAAAAGGTGGTCTAACTCGGTACTAGCAAGGTGTACCTAATAAAGTGGCCTGTGTATAGTGTATATTTACCTATAAAACAGTCAGCTGTGCCCTTTGATGTGACACCAACTCAATGTGATGGAGACCAGTGTTTAAAGGGGATGAAAGCAGTGAGTGTGATTGGCCACAACGTCTAACACGCCCACCTGTAATATTTAATAAGGGTTTCTAGTCTGATCCCATCTGAGGATGGGTCCCTGATATCAGATCACTCAGCAGCCATGAGAGCAGCGCGTGAACACAGTGTGAACGTCAACAAAAAAATATGCTGATCCCTCAGGAACACATGAGTCAGCGTTTGGCCTCTGGCCTAAAATATAAGAAAACCTAATCATAGGTCAGATTCCAGATGAGACACTGAAGAAGGTGACAGAGTTCAATGTGAAGAGTCTCTGTGGGTTTTGAGTTGCTGGCTGTGACAGCAGGATGTTTCTGTTTGAAGTTAGAAGTTTTGCAGTCTTTCACTTTGACTTTTAAAAAGAGACACAAAGTCAGTTCAACAGAAACAACCTGTCAAAGTCCTTCATGTGATACAGGTAATAAAACAATTCTTTAACACAACAAACAGGAAATAAAGCTGACAGACAGCTTAAAACCAGGATTTTATTTACATTCAGTGTGAATAAACAAATAAACCTGCTGTAGTGAATTAAAGCTGAAATAAATGTATTTAATGGCAAATTAAATAAAGCAGATACCCACTGACTGAACACAAGAAATGTGTGCTAACATGAAATATGTGGAGTCGTGAAACATTGAATGTTTTTGCTGACACAGCAGCTCTGTGCAGGAAGTCCATGAAGATGCTGATGTGCTGCCTCCTGCTGGCTGCTTCCTGTCACTGCAGACACTCGACAGTCTTCAGGAGGAGTCACGAGACATTTCAGCATTTTCTCTGCAGTCTGTTTATTCTAGTGAATGAGTTATTTTTCCTTAATTCATAAAGAGAAAAAAATAGGAATCTGTTTAGTGTGCATAGTTGTATATTGTATAGTTTTCATAATTAAAGTGAGGCTGTTAACATGTGTGTGTTTAAACCTTTATTTCTACAGAGAATCAGACCAGGGTCTCTGTTACAGCTGAGCCCTGTGTACAGCTCACAAACACATACAGATATTATTAAAGAGATATAAATATATATAATACTATAAAATAAACAATCATAGATATAAATTACATTCCTCAGTAAGATGTTGTTTCCACGTTGCTTTTAATTGTCCTGTAGAAACCAAAACCTCTCGCCTAAACCTTTCATGTAATTTGTTCCAAGAATGCACAGCGTTATATTCACAGGCAGGTTTTCACAGCTCACAGTGGCCCTCATTTATCAAAAGTGCGTACACCAAATTTCCGGCGTACACCTGGCGTACGCCCAAAACCACGGTGACTTTGAGATTTATCAATATGGACGTTGGCGTACGGCACGCTCAAATCCTACGCCAGCTCGGGAGGTGGTGTACATGTACGCAAGTTTTGAGTTAGAGCCGAAATGCTCAGAAATCATTTCCTAACAGCACAAAACGCACTGACAAACTAAAATACATGATATATTATGACCCACTGTAACAGAAACAACGTTTGAAACATTAATGTTGTTGTTTATATTTAAGCAGCACGGACTTTATACAGCCTATTGAGCAGTCAGAACATGCTTTGATTTGTATTTGGACTATTTTATCGTAGCTTTTGGTGCATTTTATTTGGGTTTGCTTTTAATAAAATGTGGACCTTCAAATGAAAAGGCTATGAGCAAAAAATGTTAAAACAACGAAGAGCATAAGCGGATGGCTTGAAGCACTGAGACCTGCTGCCGAAATGGACACAGCCCCACGGCCTTTAGGTGAGGTGGGCACAGACATGTCGCGCACAAAGCCCTGCATTTATTATAAGACAAACTTTATATTATGACCGCACAGCGAGCACCGACACTCCCGCTAAAGGCCCCGCGTCCCCAGACTCTGGCATGCTGATCTCTGTTCATGTGTGAGTCCTGGGTCAGTGAGTAAAACACAGGCTCGGAGGTGATGGAGCAGCTTTTTATCAGAGCAACATTCTTTAATTTGGAGCTTATTTTGGACTTGACTTTGATGGGCGTTTTAGCAGTGCTAAATCTGTCTCTTGGAGCGCCACAAGTGGCGACGTGGCGCAGCTCATCATTGTGTTTGGACAATGTTTCACTCTGAACATAAAAGAAAAGTCACACCGCGGATGGTGAGATCCAAGTCCGTGCGCGTCCAGACCCGTGTCCGTGCGTAATAGTCCCAGGACAGCGCAGAACTGTTTCCCAAAGCCACAAAACATTATGAAGGCTTGCTTTGCACGCTGGGGGTACACCGCCCCGTATCTGTCCGTATGTCCTCCGTTCATCAAAGTAAACGATAAGCGAGAAGCTCTCGGCCCGTGCCCTGCTCCTCCGGGATGAGCGGGTCCTCCTCTGGGGCTGACAGCGCACTGTTCCGCTCCAGCGAGGTTGACAGCGCGCGATGGTCCCCCTGACTCCAGTACTGGCTCTCCGGCTGGACTTGAACTGTTTATGGCTCATCTGACCGCTCGTGTGCAGTTTTAAGCGCGTTGAACATTTTGTTAAAAATGTGTCCAGTTTAAATCAACGAATAAAAAAGTACTAAATTGTTTCCAAATGAAAAACATAGTAGCCTAATATTAAAATGCACGATATTTTTGAACATTTATGCCGGGGAGGGGCTCTAGTAGTGAAACTAAACATTTAATCTTTATTTAATCTGTCAAAACAACATGATATTTTGTTTCTGAAGTTTTAACTTGTGGACTTCCTGCTCCAAACCGTGTATTTCTTGCCGTATTCCGTCAGTCCCTGCCGTAAAGTCCTGGGTGCAGCCTCCTGAAGCTTGAATAATTGGGGGCGTTTCATTCAAATTACGCACGTTTTCAGCCGCCGCATTTATCAACACCAGGTGGTGCGTATACCTGGATTTCAAAGGTACGCACAGCTTCATAAATCAGGCGCTGAGAACAGTGTAAGCATAATCTCACGCACAAAAATACACCCGTTTCTACGCAAGAATGATAAATGAGGGCCATTGAAACTGAGAAATCTCTACAACTAACCAATCTTTGGAACGAGTCATGTAAGGAAAAGTGTTATTTTAACTAAATCAAAGATGTTCGCATATGAATTGCGGGTGGTAAGAAACGATGCCACGTGGTCCAAGCGTCCAACTGTGAGGAGACTGTGTTGAGAGATCAGCTCAGAGCCCAGATCTGATCCTGCATCTGAATCTCTCTGTCGCTCCTCTCACTTCTCTGCAGGTAGGAGGGGAAACTATTAAGCTGGTCTTTGATTTAATTTAATATCATCATGATCATCATAATTTACTCAGAGCACATTTAACTAGTTTTTACTTGTATCTCAGTGCAGCTTCACTTTTCCAACTCACTTTTTTGTGGATATTTTGATTGGACTGTATTTAGTCTGACACGTCCATGAGACCAGTCCATGGGAGACCCGATGAAAAGCTGTGCTAACAAGCTTCCAGGGTCTACAGCACGCAAACGCCTCCACCACAGTAAGGTAGCAATCTATGAAGGGGAAAGTTTGTTTGGACTGAAGAAGGAGACCATCATGGTGGAGAGTCTTAAACTACAGAGAAAGAGGATCGCTCCCAGCTTCATCAGGTTCTGTGTGTTTGTCTTTTATATTTACAGCCAACAGCCAATCCAACAGCAGCTAAACAAACCAGAACAAAAGCTGCTCCCAGTCCGTAGTAAAGTCCGTAGTTTCCCTCCTCGACGTCTCCGCTGTTCGATCCTGAAGGTCAAAGTGCATATTAGTCAGGAAATGAGTGAACAGTGGAACAGCCTCCATTTACTCTTCTATATCTTCTATATTCCTCATGTTTGACTCTCAGAATCAACATGGAATAAACTGCAGCTACAACATGGCACACAGACACACTGACCTCCACAAACTCACCTGAAACCACCAGCTGGATGATGCTGATTGGCTCAGTCTTAATGATGGCTCTCTTACGTCTTGATCCACCTGCTGCCACCCGACACTCGTATGTTCCAGTGTCGTTCCTGTTCACGTTCTTCAGAATTAAAGACACGTCTCCGTCCTTCAGCTCTCTGTCCACCAGCTGCACCCGGTCCTTAAAGGATGGATGCTGGTGTGTTGGATCTGATCGTTCATCTCTGTAAAAGAGGACGTAGTCTGGCTCCAGGTCAGGTCTGATCCACTCTACAGCTCTGATGGAGACGTTACCAGCCTGACATGGCAGAGTGACATCATCTCCAGGTTTCACTCGTACCACATCTAAAAACAATAAAAAAACATCCAGAGAGAAAAAGTAATTACATTTCAAAAGGCCTCCACAGGACGATACAGTGAGAACCATCTTTGTTTAAACAGAAGGCCTCTTCACACCTGAGATCATGGGAACATTCAATAATTAGTCACAGCTGAGGAGACGTTACAGGATTTTATTCACACTGTTTATAAGACTTGTTGTTGTGACACATGAAGCTGCTTCAACTTTGTGATTAAATGGCATTACAAAATGTGTAGATCAAATCAAGCGATCTGATTGGTTCATATAGTGTTTTAATGAGCGTTTACATCAACCATGATGTTGAACTTCTTTGCACAGATCTGATTACTGGCTAAGTGGAAACTCCAGACGTAACCTTTGACCTGTTCCTGTACCTTTCATGCAGCGCAGCGAGCCGCATATCGGCACAATACTCCTGGTAAAAAGAGCAGAGTGACAGCGGGCTAAGAAGCAGAATAGAAAAAAGAAAACAGTTGTGTGCTTCATTTCTAAGTGAGGTTACAGCCTGTTGACTAAAAGAAGGTAAAAATGTTATCTATCAAGTTATTTTCTTGAAAAACTACATACTGAGGTTCATCTCATAATTAGCTTCAGGTCAGGTGTGATGTTGTGATGGTTACGATTTGGGTAACGGGCTGGAGAATGTCAATGAGATGTCCCCACAGGGTTAGAGGAACAAGCAAATGTGTGTGTTGTGTCCTTTACGTTTATTCATTTAGCTACAGTATATATGTCAGAGGTCGCACGCAGGTTACAGTATAACAGTTACTGAGAGGCTGTGTGTTGTGTTTGCTGCCACAGAACATGAATAAAGTCCCTGTTTATGTAACGTTACTACAGCGCCTCCTCCTCTACAGCAGAGCAGCCAAACTGTGAGAAACTAACTTCACTAGTCAGCAGCTACAAGTCAGACTAAACTCATTAAAATAGCCAAAAACTTTATATATAATGAAGAAATTTCAGAGCTACAGTAATTAAAGCCATTAGATGATCGGTAGTGTTTCCTGTGTGGTTTTCTTTCCGCCTCAGTGAAAACCAGAACAATCAGTGACTCACAGCTGCCAACAAGGTGACGTTATCTTGACACCACTGTTCACCGCAGGAAACACTGAAATCTCAACCACACATCACACTTTAACTGATATAATATATTTGACATGTCCATGCCATGAGCTGCTGTCAGGCTGTGTGCAGTTAAATGAACTCAGACGCACGCAGGCTGCAGTATAACAGTTAGGGGAGAGCGGGCATGTTGTCACACTTTTCACACTGTCTCATATTTACTGAGAACCGTACATCACAAAGGTTCACATGTCAAACCAAATGAAAGAATGAAGTCTTGGCCAGAAGTTTTGTATTCATTACATCTTCCTGTCTTATCTCATTATGGAGCTGTAGACTGTTGAATAGAGAGTGTGCACTTGTGACAATTTGCCCCATCGGCAGGTAAGTCGTCACACTGATTTATCAAACAGTTAGAATAATTAATTGTGGTTCATTCGTTGCATTTCACACTTAAACCACGTCTTCTTTGGAAAACTGTATGAAAAGTGTTCCACATAGATGAGGTCAAAAGAGATATTCAGCGGCTTACATCAAAATCCTTAGCTGTACTTCTGATTGATTTGTCCTTCAGCTTCACCTGCCTGACTGCCTTTAACATTATGTCACGTGGTGTTCTGTCATTCTCTGTCTTCTGTTGATAATTTCTATATTCCTATCTTCAAAAACACATTCCTTCTTGCAATTTCAAATTAATTACAAGCTTATTTGGCTACTACTCTTGTTGACAAACTAAATTAATAACTGTATGATGTAGTGTGTGTGTGTGTTTGAATATATTAACACACTAAATGCCTACAGCATAAGACCTTATATACTCTATCATGAATTCAGTCTTGTCCAGGCTCATGGCTGCTGCTGTAAACTACAGTGCATAATATTCTATTTACAGAATAATTTAATACTAGTGTCAGAGGTAATTACACAATTTCACATAGTTTTTTGAGCATGTTATAGGTGTTTATTTGTACTGGGGCAAATAATCACATGTGACAACTTGCCCCAAACTGACATGTGTGCTAATGTTGGCTAAATCTCAAGGTTAGCTTAACATAGCTCTTCAGCTGAAGTATCAAAAGACACGTTACTGTCTCCTCTACGTTGTGCAAAGTTATCATTTTAAACATTCACACATAATAGGGCTGGAATACATAAAATGTAAAGTGCAAATGTTTTACTTTTGAAGTAAAAAAATAATAAAATTGTGCTCACCTCTGATTAGAGTGACCATGACCACATGTGAACAGGAAATTGAACACAGAAAAAGAAGTCACACAAAATGGCTGTTTGATTTTTGTCATAGAGCCTCTAGTGTTGGAGTTATTAGCAGTGTGACAACTTACACACGAGACAACTTACCCCGCTCTCCCCTACTGAGAGGCTGTGTGTTGTGTTTGCTGCCACAGAACATGAATAAAGTCCCTGTTTATGTAACGTTACTACAGCGTCTCCTCCTCTACAGCAGAGCAGCCAAACTGTGAGAAACTAACTTCGCTAGTCAGCAGCTACAAGTCAGACTAAACCCATTAAAAAAGCTAAACACTTTAAATATAATGAAGACATTTCAGAGCTACAGTAATTAAAGCCATCAGATGATCGGTAGTGTTTCCTTTGTGGTTTCTTCCGTACTCAGTGAAATCTCAACCACACATCACACTTTAACTGAGATAATCTATTTGTATTATTTTATACATTATTACAACACTGATTAAAACTCTGTCCTGCCTCCATGAATCTATTGAGAATAAAAAGCTGATCTTTACCAGAAGCTGCTGGAGACAGAAGGACCAACAGGAACACAAATCTTATCCACTTATCCATGAGAGAGGAGGTGACGTCTGCTGCTGCTGCAGCTGCTGCAGCTGCTGCTGCTCTGTCTCTGCTGCAAACTGTATGTGTTACTGTGAGTTTTATATCTCACCTCTGCACTAAACTATGCACCACCCTGAGAGGGCAGATCCAAGTGCATCGCTTCATTAACTGAAATGAGCTGCTGTCAGGCTGTGTGCAGTTAAAATGAACTCAGAGCTGCTTCACACCAAACTGCAATGACTGGACCAGACAGACATTTAGAGACTTTGAACTGTCACCTGAAGCTGAAAAAGGGAATCACGGGTGGAAATTGTGAGTGCTGTTTAAACCACAGACCACTAATGTAAACAGAGCTGACTAATATGCAGGAAGAGGGAAGCCGCTGTGTCTGCAGCAGAGGTGTGTGTGTGTGTGTGTAAACATTAGACCGCAAAGACCGCAGAAAGAGGATTCAAAATTTAACTATGTTTTCATCAAGCGTCGATTGTGTTTGTTTTCCAAACGTCTCTGGTTCACCACATGATGTGATTCATCTGCAGACGTGTGGCATCGACTCTACAGAAGAACTAAACATCGGTGAACATGAAACCAGCTCCTCTACATTAATAAAGACTTCATTCAAAAAGAAAAATATTTATAGTATATAACAACATATAACAACCATAGACAGTGGTTGTCTGTCTATGTGTGGCCCTGCGATGGACTGGCGACCTTTCCAGGGTGTAGCCCGCCCTATGCCAGCTTGGATAGGCTCCAGCCCCTAAATCTGAGTGACAAACAAAGACAGGAAACATCACAATCATTCTATAATCAGTTTAATTTCTGTCTCAGAGATGGAGAAGTCAAATAGGTGCTGATCTGTATTTTAAATTAGGCCTGTAACAATTTGAAACGCTCACGGTCAGCGTTTCAAGGGACAGAACTGTGACACCGGCTCTCCACTCATTATGACAATGTCAGTGTAAAGTGGCATATTTCTATTTCTACTAGCTTATTTCTGATTTCACCATTTTACTTGGACTTCATTCTCCACCTTCTTCTAGTGCTTAGGCTACTTACTAATTTCCCTTGAGTTCTCTTTCCCTCACACACACACACCTCTGCTCTCTCACAGGCTTGTCTCACCTTCAGTCTCCCTGTCCCGGTGCTTTCTCCATCAACAGTATGTTTCATAAAGTTGCCGGGTTTAATAAACTCACCAGTAATTTGTTTTCATGGCTCAAATGCGATCACATGAATCGACACTAACATGCTAGAAAATGAAATCTGGACATGTGTAAAATAACACATAACATCTCTCTCTGTGTTTCTCTGCAACAAACATTGTGTTTAAAGTTCGGCCGAGATGTCGGCTTATAATTCTAGTACATGTGCACCGATTTTAATTGGGTCATGTGATCTATTTGGTCCAGTCATGATCCTGTGATCATGACTGTAAATTACAACAGTTTAATTAATCCAAGATGGATAAATAATAATAATAATAATAATAATAATAATAATAATAATAATAATAATAATAATAATGAGAGTAAGAATAATAGTAATAGACCTTTTCCCCGTTTGTTATTCACCATCTGTAGGAGCCACCTGTAAATCTCCCATATGTTCTATGTTTGTGGTCTCATTCATAATATTCACTGCACTCGGATTGTAGGTGGTGGGCGTGTCCACAGGGGTTTGGGCGGAAGGAACAGTGGTCTATTTGTTTGCTTCACCTGTTCACCTGTGGGGGTTTTTTGGGGCTTTGACAGAGAGAGGGGGTGAGCCTGGGAGCGAACACTTTCTGTTGACCGCACTCACGCACTCGCAATCACTCACTAATTTGTTATGACTTGGCAACTGCAGTGCCAGTTTTATGCGTTGAACTGTAAATAAAATGCTTGAACTCAGATCGTTGAGTGGACTTTAGTTTTTGCGCGTCACGGAGTTTTCCGCCTCTCAGTGTTTAGCCTCTCGCGGCTGCAAATTTTGTTTTGTGTCGTTTACAGCCGCTACACCATCCCCCCAAAAATGTGGGGAAAACGATGTATGAACAGAAGCGTAGATTTGGAGAATTGTTACAACTCTTTTATGGATTATTCATTACTTTATAGTATTTTGCTGCAGTGAGTAATGATGAGATTAATGAGAATAAAGTGCTTAATAAACTGATAATAGCCTACTGGTTTTAGCCTGCTGTAGCTCCTGAAGTTTATGTTCAGGTTTGACCCAAAAAGTGCTTGTAAATAAACTAAATTCATCTTTATGCTGATTCTGTCCAGTTAGTTGTGTTGAAACTTTCACTCTCCTCTGATGTCATGCAGGAAGTCAGAGAAACAACGAGCTGAAGGAAGTGCAGTTTCACCTAAATCTGGAAGGCCTCAGACATTTCACAGTTCACAGTAGAGAACATGTTCATGTTCTATAGAATTTTTTTCATCTGAGCAAGATGATTTGACAGAATACAAACGGCTGCTACAGAGGACACATTTTCAGATGAAGCTGAATGCATTTACACAAATTAGTAACTTCAAGTCACCGAGACACCTGAGCTTTGAGGACGAGGTTCGTATGAATGAGGAGTCGGGATTCTACTAACCCACCTGAAGAGTCTGGACTCTACTAACCCACCTGAGTCTGAAACCTTCAGCTCGATCTGGTGCCTGATCTCTTGCCGTGGGTTTGTTATAATCCGACACTCAGTATGTCCCAGTGTTCTTCAGGACAACAGAAGCGCCTCCGCCCTTCATCTCTGGATCTCTCAGCTCCACTCGACCATGAAAAGATTCATGCTGGTAGTTTTCATACGGCCGCCGCTTTCGGTAAAAGAACACGTAACCTTCTGACCTCAGGTCAGGTCTGACCCACTCCAACAGTTTGACAGAGGCATCTCTGAGACCCTGACACAGAAGAGGGACGCCCTGTCCAGGCTTCACTTTTATCTCTCGCTGATCTAAAGACAAAACAGAAAAGAAAATCCTGAATTAGTTAGAAAGCAACAGTCGCTTAGAAAGATGCAAGCAGCTCAGCAGGAAGGAGATGTTAAAGATTTGTTTGGACGCTAACTTTGTTCACATAAACTCATTTTAACATCCTATGATCTGCCGTTACAGCGGATATTTTTATCACATGAGACACAAACAGCTTTTCACATGATTCACGCTGACTCACTTGTGAAAAGATGAACAGATGTGTCAAGAAAAACTAACTGTGATCTAGAGGCTGAATAACGAGAACCGACAGCGAAGTTGGAACTGTAGATTCTTTAAGACACGTGTGCTTCGATTCTGCTTATCAGTTTCTAACGTTTTGCTTATTTCACTTGTGCGAAAGTACCCAAGCATCAAATATTCAAATATTATTTCACACTGAACCTGCCAGTTTTTTCCCTCACTGGTTTTTAAACATAATGTTGTTTGGAGGAAGGCTGATGTTTACGACATTGTTAACGGTAAAATGAAAGATGTCTTTTTCTTCCTCTGACTCCCGTCATGAGAAAATCTCATTGAGGTGGAGGACGTGTTGTGGGCCTGACAGAGAAGCAGCAAAGTGCTTCAGCTCTCTTCACTGGAAATAACGGCCTTGCTGTTGTTTGGTGTGAAACCAGGACAGTGACCTGCATCACCCACTCAGATGCAGTCCTGTAACAGATTCTAGTCCGCCTCCTCCAGAGACCTGATGGTTAAATGTCATGTGGGGGAGAGCAGGGGAAGCAAGTTTTTACTTGAGACATCTTTAAAGTGAGGACATGACAGTAACGTCTCCAACTAAAATATATATTTTACGATGTGGTGCATCCCTGGAAAGAATCACTTTGGATCCAAAATAAACCGTTTTTTTTAAAAATAGGTCATCTTGCTCCAATTCTGGGCAGGCTGAGCCACAGAGGGGTCGGGGACATCATGTCTTTTTGTCGTGCCAACTCAAATGCCACTTCACAACATTTCATTGCACGTAGATCGTGAAACATTGCAGCTTGTTGATCGTCATGTCCCGTGCCACCTCACGTACGGACTTCCCTTTCTCTAACTATCCCACCGCTCTGTCCAAATCCACAGGAGGAGTTGAAGCCTTTCTTGTCTTTATCCCTTTACAGAGGCATGGCTCGGTGGTTTCTGGTCTAAAATTAATGTCACATCATTTCTGTGCTAAGATGTAAGAATGAAATAGCTGGCTCGAAATCCCCCTCAAATTATTCCACCCCTGCCGTTTAAACAAGCTTGTGTCATCCAACACTTCAGAGCCAACAGCACAACCTCATATTGTAAATATACATATCCTAAAGCACTAACACATGTGAGATTTGTTCAGACTTGTCTGGAAATGTTTAGAGACAAGAACCAGGACTCCTTCAACAAAAATAAGATCACTTTGAAGAGCAAAAATGTGTCACTTCTTCCATGGGCCTCTCTCCATCACAGGATGAGTAAAATGAATGACTCTTCAACAATGTGTGGTGATGTTACCATGGTTTCCCAGAAACAAGGAGATGCTCAACTTCACCACAGGCTAATATCACTTCAGTCAAAAGAGAAACCTGGTTTCTGTAACATGGGTAGGGGATTATAGACCTGGTTTCCCCTGGAAAACACTGATGACTCGATGTGTCCAGTGCAACTGAAAGTGAAAATTGCATAGCCTAATGTAAACAAACTGGATGAGCTGTAGTACACTGTTTATTGTTGCTGATTTGGCTGCTGTCGCTGTCTGTGGATCAGTTCAATTGATCTTCAGATCTTCATTGTTGTAAATAACAGAGGTTACTTATAATAACATAGTAATAGCAACATCAAGGATCCCGCCCAGATTTCCACTGACTTCATGTTTTGTTCGTACACACGAACATTCACCTCAGATAAGAAATGCATGCACATATTTAGCGTGTGTGCGTCAGTGCAACCTTTACACACACGCTCACAAAGACAAAGACACAGCTCACCTTAAGACGCAGATAGAAGATCAGGAAACAGAAGAAAAAAAACGAGAAACATTTTAGCATTTAGTCGTGACAGCTGTTTCCTTCTGCTGTTGTTGCCGACTGCGGTCGATGACGCCTAAACGTTGTGTTTACGGTAGATCGTGTGGAGGGGATAAGGACGCAGAAAGTGTTTTGTTACAACAATGGAGGAGGAGCTGTCTTGTGTCGTCCACCCTCCATCTTCACTGAGCGGCCATAACAGAGCAACTTGAAAATGTATTGAACTGAAAAGATCAAATTAAATGTGACTCGACCTGTTCACACTGTCATAAAAAGATCATATCTGAAGCACATGTGGGCAAAAAAAATCTGATTTGGGTCACTTTGGCTACGTTCAGGCAGCAGGTCCTTTACTGCTCGGCTCCCTACTGCTTCTAATGTTCCTCAAACTTTCTGTCTCACTGGACAAAAAGTTGAGAGCATAAGTTGATCAGTGTGTAATAAATACTAAGTTAGTTTTACTCCCCTTTTTGGGAAGGAGAGTGAAATTGTAAGTATGAGTTATGCTCTCAGGAGGAGCTCCTACGAGCTCTTGTTTTCTTGTTTAAAACGGCAACATTTTTATATTTTGTCCTATTTGTCGTTGTTGTGTGTATTTCAACAAAGGATAATAATAACAAATACAATATACATCACTTCCTTGCTCTTTCACTAAAGAATTTTTAAGGATTACCAAGGCAAAACCAATCACCTATTCAGCGCCGTAGATTCTTCAAAATTCCTACAAATAAATCAAACTGCTAACAACAGTTAATATCTGCAAACACCATATACATCTTGTACAGTTTGTACGCAGTTATTTATTTTTTCAAGTTATTTTCCTGCAGCATTATTTCAAAATTAAATGCCACAGTCACAGCCAATACTCATGCATTGCTAGTATATAGCAATTAAAAAAATCCATTTTAAAACATATTCCTGTACAACATGTCCTTAGTGACCTCTGTGACACTATTTTCAAGTTATTTTACTCACTGTAGCATTATTTTATAATTAAATACTATAGTCAGAGCCTTTTCGCATTCATAGCCAATTCGACCTATTTTAAAAATTCAATAAAAAAATAGAATCCAATTGTTTTCAGCAAACTCCACTGTATTCTTGTTCAACATGTCCTGAGGGACCACTGTGACTTTTTTCAAGGTATTTGACTGCAGCATTATTTCAGAATTAAATTTTCAACTCAGTGCCAATCCACATGCATAACTCCCTCCGTCTCCTTATCCCTTTTAATTTCACCATTTTCCAGGTTCCATTTAGTGCATCCAGGCCTCCCTGCATCAGCCCAAATATCCTTGTTACCGGCTCCGCCTCATCTCCACCTTCTCTGCACCTGTCATCAGCATGTTTTCCATCTGTCTGCGAGGCTCATTCCTAACTATAGTTTGATTATTTATACAGCTGTATTTTGTCAGTGTTTGCAAGTTTTTCCCAGTGGTTTACGTTTGCTTTACTTGTTTGTAAAACAGTTTTTCACTCTGTACCAAGCAGGCTCCAGGCTTCACTTGATAGAAATGGATCAACGTGAAGCTGCAGCGCTTCAGCACCGTAGACAGCAGCAGTGGATGTGACAACTAATAACACAACATGTTCCCCCTGTCATCTGCTTCTGTGCTCAATTACTGCTGCATCTTCAAAATTATGTAGATGGCAAACTAAAATAAAATACACATTCATTTTCTACATATTTCAATATTGTATTTATGTTATATTTTATGTGTTATGGTATATTTTGTACCTTCTCCCCAAGTAATCTCCCAAGTGATCTAATTTTCAAGATTCACTCCTTTATTTTCAATATTAACAAGGCAAAGTATGATAAAATTACCATTTACATCTAATCTAAATTAAACTTAAAACTTTAATAAGGTTGGATGTTTTTTGATAATTAGGATAATATCTTGCTTGTAAAATTATAAAATAAAATTGGTGGCACAACCACCAAACAGAACAAAACTCAGACTCCTGGTTTCTCTCAGCTAGATTTCCCTGGAAACACTGATCTCAACTTAATGGTTCAGTTGATCTACATATAAATGATAAAAAAAATATGATTTTATTACATAATGTAAATATAACAGTCAGCGGCGTCGTTAGTCCCGGGTGTTTTTTGAAAAGCCCCAGATCTCGGAAGGATTTTTCAAAATCAAACAACAAAAGGCTGAAAATTGAACTTTACTCGCTTCACTAGCCTTACGTGCGCGTGAGAGATTATTGTTATTTATTTTCCTGCAAATTAGCAGAATAAGATGATCCAGCTGCAGCTCTGTGTCTGTCCTCTCTGCTCCTGAAGCTGTGAGCTGCACTTTATCAGAGGCGCTGAAATAAGTGTGTGGATCACCTGACAGGCAGAGGAGGCATTATACATGTTTCATTTCAAAATCTAGGTTTTTCGATTAATTTGAAATCAGCATAGAAAATATTAGACATTTTCAAGGGCTGTAGTTTTCAAACTGAATTCAGATTTCTTTGATCTTGAAATTTCGCGGTTGGTCTGAATGCAGCATGACAATCACATAGCTGGTCAGATGCAAAGTTTAGAAAATCACGCAAATATCTTTTCGGTTTATGGCTTTAAAGTTCTACTAATACAACTGAAATCTTGTGAGCGCACACCGGGGACCTGCACCCTGAGTCTCTTTCACAAGTCGGCAAGTTAAACACTTTCACTTTCCATTAACGGCGCATTAAAATCTTCTTTAGTCTCTGCGGAGCAAATGAAGGCTACGATCACTGCATTGACTGAGATATATCAAAAGTGTCCTGTTGTTGAACAGAGCATCGCTTTGGACATCAGCCTGTTTCTTTTCTTTAATACACATCGGTTAGGCCTAGGCCTATTTGTTTCATAGCGATGTCCGAGAGAGAGACCATAAACAGAATGTCGCTGGTGAAACTGATCTTTCACTCAGCAGCTACCAGCTGTTCATTTTTGAGATGTTTTACAAACAGTTATGGGAATAAAATAGTAACAGCAATGGCAATAAAAAATCAGCAGTGCGGCGCAGCTGCGGGTTTTAAACTGTTCAACATGGCTTCATGTTTTCATTAACAAGGGATGAGACGCTCGATACTGACGTGTCGACGCGATTACTGTATGAAAAACCCGACTCAGCCCCAAAACAGCTGAATATTTCTGAATAAAATTCTTGACATATAATAAATGTGAGACTTTATTTCACTTTTCATTTATCATTCTTGAAACAACTTCAACTTTACTCAGTTACGGATTTTTAATCCATCATCACTGTCAGCACTCTTTATTATTAATTAAATATAACACTAGGGCCTATATCTTTCCTGCTACTTATCATTACAACTCTCTTAATAAGCTACTGTATAATACCGTAGATGTTCACATTTATTAGGCTATCACTTGTTATTATAGTCTTAGATTTGTAGCCTATAGACTTTATTATATTCTCTGCTCACTAACTTCAACTGGCTACCTATTATTTCTGTTCCTTTTGCGAGTATCTGCAACAAAGAATTCACCCTCGGAGATAAAGTAGGCCCATTCTGGTTCTGTAAAGGAACAGGTTGTCTCTATGGTGTAGTGGTTAAGATACACGCCTCTGGTGTAAGATCATGGGTTCGATTCCCACTGTAATACATGTGTCCCTGAGCAACACATTTTACCCCAAGGTGCGCCCTCTGACACAGCGATTGTGAGTTGCTTTTGATAAAAGCCTCAGCTAAATGAGTGATTACTTCTGAAACATTAAACACTTTATTTAAACACTTTTATTACAGACCCGCTGCTGTCTCTGACAATCTGAAAGCATTTGTTTGTTTGTTGTATGGTGATTTCTCCGACAAAACGTTTTCTTTCTGGTCTGTAGCTTTATAGGCGGGGCGGGCGGATGTGCGCCGTAAATCACTCACCCACTCTTACTCTCTCCTATTTGGCATTTCTTAAAAAGGTCTGACCTGCCAATTCTGATTTTGTACAATTTCGATTTTATTTCTTTCTAAGATCTATAACTGACAGCATACACAAACGTTTTTGTAACTATTTATTGGAAAAATCTATTTTTTTAGGATCCCCATCAGCACCAGTATAAATGTTAGCTGTTCTCACTGGTCTGTACGGTCATAAAGAAACAATGATTATAAAATAACATTTTCACTGGAAGGAGCGGAAAATAAATTGCACACCATTTTAATTCCACTAAATTCTTCAATTTATTTTTGTGTTTAATCACAAATTTCAGTCGCCTTATCTGCTCACCTTGGTTTCCCCCGTCAGAAATAACCATTTAAAAGACCCCGTTTCTTATTTTTCACCCGCGATTCCGTTTTCACAGCAGATGAGTCGCGTGTGGAGGAGGATTACCGAAATGAGTGTTTTGTCATGTTTCATCAAAATCTGAATATCACACACCACATAGTAACATATATACAACATTTGCCTCTCTGCTTTGGCAGTCTTAAACAATGTAGCCATGATGTCACCTGCAGGGTTTGACCAAATTACAGTTACTCTGAATTTACTCACCCCTTTGTGCTCAGTATTCACAACAAACATAGGATGTTCAAGTTTAGTATTACTTACTAAGATCTTAATATGGTATTCATTTTAGTTTCAATGTGTTTGAGATTTTTACTTCATCTGTGAGAGTCTTCGTCAACATCCCCTGACGTCGCTTTTTAACGCCCTGGGTGCCTCTTTTGCGTCTTTTTTGGACGTTTACCTCTTCGTGGTCAAGTTAGCAACAATGAATATGCAACATCTAGTTACAGTTTCAAAATGAAACGTTACGTTGCGAAACATTGCCATTGGGAAATGCCATGTTCTTAAAGCTGTGAAACTTTGCAATTTGGTTAAGTTAAGGCAACATAAGTACTTTGGTTAGGGATAGAAAAAGATCATAGTTTGGGTTAAAATAACACTGTTCACACAATAAGTTACGTTACTTGTGTACCTACAACTTACGTACCTACATCACTTAAATGAAAATATTTAATGTTGACTTTTTGTATCACAGGGAAAACGAACACCAGTCTCCTGGTTTAAAGTCCGATTTCTATAAAGCAGAAAACAGACATTTATTAATTATTTAATAACATGACTTCTGTCTCTTGGCAACATGTTGATCACAGCACAGCTTATCATCTACTGTTAAATGTGACCAGTTTTATCTTTCAGTACTTCAGTTTGAAAGTTTTCTCTTCCTGCTGATTAAATAACTGAAACAAATAATCAGCTCAGGAGAAAAACAGACAAACAGCAGGTCTGATTCACAGTCACAGTGATTCAGTTCAGACTCCACATAAGAAAATTTAATTTAAACCAGGTTAAGTTTGAACTTTGTGTCTGTGAGAAGCGGCAGGATAAACTCGTCTCCTCCCTCATGACACATTCTGCAGGATTTCTTTGTGACTCAGATTAAATTCCAAATGTGGAGGCAAAGCGTTTCACGGCTGTTGAACTCAGAGCTGATCAGGAACTGGGTAATTCATTCACTGTAAAAGGAAACGTAGTTTAAGGAATTCATGCTGGTTGAGTCAAGTTCCTCTGAGCTGTCATAACTCTGGAATGATTATCAGGAAAACCAAAACATTTGGGATTCAGATGCTTTTACTGGACTAATTTAATAACTCTGAAATAAAGAATGTAAAGCAGGAAGTGTTTTGTTACAACAATGGAGGAGCAGCTGTGTGTCCTCCGCCCTCCATCTTCACTGAGCGGCCATAACAGAGCAACTTGAAAATTTATTGAACTGAAAAGATCAAATTAAATGTGACTCGACCTGTTCACACTGTCATAAAAAGATCATATCTGAAGCACATGTGGGCAAAAAAAACGGATTTGGGTCACTTTGGCTACGTTCAGGCTGCAGGTCCTTTACTGCAGCCGGTCGGCTCCCTACTGCCTCTAATGGTCCTCAAACTTTCTTCAATCGCTCTCATCCTCAGCGTCACACGTGCATCCAGTTCATGTAGTGATTTCAATATTTCTTCTAGTTTCCTTGGTCAACAGTCAGGTTTGCCCTTTAATTTGAGCAGTACAGAGGAGACCAGTGTTTAAAGGGGATGAAAGCAGTGAGCCTCAACGTCTAACACGCCAACCTGTGATGTACAATAATGGTGTCTTCTCTGATCCCATCTGAGCTCTACAGTTCCTGATGTGGATCACTCAGCAGCCACGAGTGCAGCGTGTGAACACAGAGTGAACGTCAACAGAAAACTATGTTGATCCATCAAGCACACGAGTCAGTGTTTAGCTTCTGCGTTTTAAGAAAGCAAAATCAGAAGCACAACAGGCTGAATTTAAGGGAGAACTGCAGGAACTAGAAACAACAAAGGCAGGTCAGATTCCAGATGAGACATTGAATAAGGTGACAGACAATGTGGAGTCTCTGTCGGGGTGTTGAGTTTCTGTCTGAGTCAGATCTCTTTCACTTATGTCACACATGCCATTCAACAGGAACAAATTATAATAAAATAATTTAACTGCAAGAAAAAACACTCATTCAGTAAATAAAGCCGACAGACCACACTTCAGATTTTACATCTACAGCTAAAATACATGTTTTTATTCACAGTCAGTGCTGTGAATGAGCACAGAAATCTGTTGTTGTAGTGAAAAAGAACTTAAAATAAATGTATTTCTGTCAGATTAAATAAAATAGATGCCCGACTGCCTTAACACAAGAGCTGTGAGGTAACATGAAATGAAACTTTGAGTTTAATGTTTACCTGAGAAACACAGCAGCTCTGTGCAGGAAGTCCATGAAGATGCTGATATGCTGCCTCCTGCTGGCTGCTTCCTGTCACTGCAGACACTCGATAGTCAGGAGTCATGATGTCATCTTCTCTGTAGCCTGTTTATTCTAGTGAAATAACTGTTACCTAATTAGGAACATTAAAAAATAATGTATAGTTTTCATTATTAAATTAAGTCCGTTAATGTGTGTGTGAATTATTATATTTGCCTTCAGTTTGAAGGCAGTATGTTTGGCTTTTTCTGTCTGATGATGAACAAATTATTCTGAATTCGTGATGCAGATAAAATGTTAATGTCAGAAGGTTTGTGCTGCAAAGAGGAGAAGGAAAGTATTTCCTGTCTGATGAGGTCATCAGCTGAAGCCCCGCCCTTCATGTTGGGTCAGGCTGCCCAGCAGCTGCTGGGCAACTTGTCTTTATCTTGAGGAGCTCAGGTTCCTGAAACTGCCAAAAAAAGTGAGACTGTTATAAGAGAAGAACCTCTCACTGGCCCTCATTCATCATTCTTGCGTAGAAACGGGTGTATTTTTGTGCGTGAGATTATGCTTACTCTGTTCTCAGCGTCTGATTTATGAAGCTGTGCGTACCTTTGAAATCCAGGTGTACGCATTACCTGGTGTTGAGAAATGCGGCGGCTGAAAACGTGCGTAATTTAAATGAAACGCACCAATTATTCAAGATTCAGGAGGCTGCAGCCAGGACTTTACGGCAGGGATTGACGGAATACGGCAAGAAATAGATGGTTTGGAGCAGGAAATAAACAAATTAAAACTTAAGAAACAAAATATTATGTTGTTTTGACAGAGTTAAATGAGATTAAATGTTTAGTTTCACTACTAGAGCCTAAACACACACATGTTAACAGCCTCACTTTAATTATGAAAACTATACATTGCTGAAATGTCTCGTGACTCCTCCTGAAGACTGTCGAGTGTCTGCAGTGACAGGAAGCAGCCAGCAGGAGGCAGCACATCAGCATCTTCATGGACTTCCTGCACAGAGCTGCTGTGTCAGCAAAAACATTTCATGTTAGCACACATTTCTTGTGTTCAGTCAGTGGGTATCTGCTTTATTTAATTTGCCATTAAATACATTTATTTCAGCTTTAAAGCAGATTTATTTGTTAATTCACACTGAATATGAATTAAAACCTGGCTTTTTTATATTTTAGGCCAGAGGCCAAGCGCTGACTCATGTGTTCCTGAGGGATCAGCATAGTTTTCTGTTGACGTTCACACTGTGTTCACGCGCTGCTCTCATGGCTGCTGAGGGATCTGATATCAGGGACTGTAGAGCTCAGATGGGATCAGACTAGAAACCCTTATTAAACATTACAGGTGGGCGTGTTAGACGTTGTGGCCAATCACACTCACTGCTTTCATCCCCTTTAAACACTGGTCTCCATCACATTGAGTTGGTGTCGCATTAAAGGGCAAAGCTGATTGTTTTACAGGTAATTATACACTATACACAGGCCACTTTATTAGGTACACCTTACTAGTACCGGGTTAGACCCCCTTTTGCCTTCAGAACTCCCTAATCCCTCATGGCTAACTTTCTACAAGGTGTTGGAAACATTCCTCAGAGACTTTGGTCCATGTTGACATGACAGCATCACGCCGATTTGTCGGCTGCACATCCATGATGTGAATCTCCTGTTCCTCCACATCCCAAAGCTGCTCTGTTAGACTGAGATCTGGTGACTGTGGAGGTCAGTGAACTCTTTGTCATGTTCAAGAAACCGTTTGAGATGATCTGGACTTTGTGACATGTTGCATTATCCTGCTGGAAGTGGCCATCAGAAGATGGTACACTGTGGTCATAAAGGGACGGACGAGGTCAGCAACAATACTCAGGAAGTACTGAGGGGCCCAAAGTGTGCCAAGAAAATATCCCCACATCATCACACCACCAGCAGGCTGAACCTTTGACACAAGGCAGGATGGATCCAGGCTTTCATGTTGTTTAAGCTAAATTCTGTCCATCTGAATGTTGCAGCTGAAATCGAGACTCATCAGACCAGGAAACGTTTTTCCAATCCCCTATTCCCCAGATTGTCCTGTTCTCAGCTGACAGGAGGGGCAGCCGTTCTGGCCTGCTGCTGCTGTAGCCCACATCTGCTTCAAGGTTTGACGTGTTGTGCGTTCAGAGATGGTGCTGCAACACGTTCTGCAGACCTCGGTTGTAACGAGTGGTTATTTGAGTTACTGTTGCCTTTCTGTCACTTAAACCAGTCTGCCCGTTCTCCTCTGAACTCTGACATCAACAAGGCATTTTCATCCACACAGCTGCTGCTCACCGGATATTTTCTCTGATTCAGACCGTTCTCTGTAACCCTGGAGATGGTTGGGGTGAAAATCCCAGCAGATCATCAGTTTCTGAAATACTCAGATCAGCTTGTCTGACACCAACAACCATGCCACGTTCAAAGTCACTTAAATCATCTTTCTGATTCTCAGTTTGAACTTTTGCAAGTTGTCTTGACCACGTCTACATGTCTAAATGCATTGAGCTGCTGCCATGTGATTGGCTGATTAGCTATTGTGTTATCCATCAACTGAACAGGTGCACCTAATGAAGTTCATTTTAAATAAATACATAAAATACCCTGACGGGCTGCTGCAGAAACAGGCTGATATAAAATAAGGTTTCACTTAATGAAAAGTTTGAGGATTCAAATATTGTTTTCAGGAAGCATAGAGTACGTTTGTGTTTTTTAAACCTCCTTGGTGCACCACGGCATGTTTGCTCTGCAGCTGGTTTATTTATTTATTTTATTTTTTTAGGTGAGATTAGACGCGTGGCAACGAGCTCCACAGCTTCTGGTCGACAACTTTTAGACTCTACAGAAAGACTGAACATGAATCCAGCTCCTCTACATTATTAACGCACAACTTCATTAAAAAAGGAAACATATTTAAATGTTAAAAACTTTAATTAAGCTTATACAGGTGGTGTCAAGTGCTGAAAATGCAGAAAATGAAATCTGCAACATACAGAAAGAAATCAGAGTCACAAATACAAAGACTGGACACATCTGACACAAGATAATCATTCTAATCAACATTACTCATCAGCTGAATGTCAGATTGTTCATTTAAGTATTTATAATTATTATCATATAATAATAATAACAATAATAATAATATTTTCTATACCAACACATTTATTTGTCCAAAGCAACAGCTAAAAGTGCAAGTGCTCACTCTTTCTGCAGATCACTGCTTTAAGTAAAAATGGTGGAAACAAACAATTATAAAGTTCTCAACAATAAGCTAACACGTCTTCTCACTTCCTGTACAGAGCACCAGGAGCAGATTATCCTGGCAGCTCCCACAAGCTCTTCACCACAACCAAGGCCCCGTCAGAGCGTAATTCTGACGGGGCCTTCATTGGCCACTGATCATTGCACACTGATCCACCCTCACTCTCAACTGTTCGTCCAGAGGCAGAGAAGCCGATTGGGTGCAGTGAGTAAAAGAACTGATTAATGAGAATAAAGTGCTTATTAAACTGTTTATAATGCACACTGTCAAATACCGTTTTTAGCCTTCTAGTCTGCTGTAGCTCCTGAAGTTTATGTTCAACTTTGACCGAAAAAAAAAACATATCTATGCAATCTGTGATGTTTTACATTGTGTTGCTGATTCTGTCGAAACTCTGATTGCAGGAGCAAAAATAATGAGCTGATATAAAACTCTGTAATGCAGAGAAGCTGCAGACTCAGCTGAAAATTCATAAACACCAGCACACTGTAACTTTATACTCTGTGATTAGACAAATATGATTTATAGCCAAGAAGGAAATTTATCCATTATCAACCGCTCATCCTGCGTACAGGGTCGTACTGTACATCACCGGACTTTTCAGGAGATTTGTATGAACCAAGCTTTGATGCCTGCCTATGTTTTCTACAGACAGAAACAACAACAAAAACAACAACAACAAGAAGCAGCACACCAAGAACTGACAGTCCAACTATGATGTTAAGAAATCCATCCTTGTTTCCTCCATCCTTGTTTCCTCTCTCCTTGTTTCCAGCTGTGTGATCTGCAGAGCAGAAAACAGGTTTCAGTTATCAGCAAATCTGAACATCACTAACCCTCCTGAGGAGCCTGGACTCTACTAACCCACCTGAGTCTGTAACATTCAGCTCGATCTGGTGCCTGATCTCTTGCCGTCGGTTTGTTATAATCCGACACTCGTGATGTTCCAGTGTCGTTGATGTTGACGTTCTTCAGGACAACAGAAGCGTCTCCGTCCTTCATCTCTGGATCTCTCAGCTCCACTCGACCATGAAAAGATTCATGCTGGTAGTTTTCATACGTCGCTCGTTTCGGTAAAAGAACACGTAACCTTTCTGACCTCAGGTCAGGTCTGACCCACTCCAACAGTTTGACAGAGGCATTTCTGAGACCCTGACACAGAAGAGGGACGTCCTGTCCAGGCTTCACTTTTATCTCTCGCTGATCTAAAAACAGAAAAGAAAATTTCAGAATTAGTTAAGAAGCAAAAGTTCATATAGATTCAAGCAGCTCAGCCGGAAGGAGAAGTTGTAGATTCATTTGGAAGTAAAGTCTGTTCATATGTTCTTGGCCAGGTCTCCCTCGGACAAACAGCTTTTCACACGTGATTCACCCTGACTCACTTGTGAAAACATGCAACAAGTTCAGATGTTTCGAACAGAACAGTCCTGTGTCAAAATGACCAAACTATTAAACTAACTGTGATGCAAACTCAAATGATAACTGGGCTCCAGCCGGCTTCCTCCGGTGACCTGACTGCCTAAATGTCATGCAATCAGGGAAGGTGATTAAAGGTTCAATAAAAATGTTATGAGAAAGGTGTATTTGCACAATAAGCCTGCAAGGTAATGGAAATATAGAAGAAATCTCTAAATCAAAACACGTACTTTAAAGTAAAAAAAGAATAAGCTACTGATTACTGCATTACTATTATATTTTTATATTCTGAATCGTCACCAGCCACCTACATTTAGTCCTCCCCCTTATAAAAACTTTCCCACCATAAACTGGTGCAGAAAATGTCTCCAGAATGCAGGAAATTAAGTGTTTAATGCTCAAAATCTTCTGGGGGGCAGACCCCCATATCGAACATTAGATCAATATTGTTTGTTTGTTTTTTTAAACTACATTCAAATTCATTAAGCTACTTTATAATTAAGAAAAATGGTGCCATATGCACATTTAAAAAGACTTAAGCTACTTCAGGCCTGCCAGCATGTATGTAGACTCAGCTGGGATTAAATTGTATGAGAAAGGTTGATACAGGAGAAACATATCTGACAGCTAAACAGAGTGCCTGACAGCTGCACTGCTTTATATTACACTAAATTATTTTATTTTGATTTGGCACTGCAGACATTTCCTCAATAAACTGGTGCCAGAATCACCAGAATGCAGGAAATTAAGTGTTTACAGGCTAAATGTTCCAGGGGAAGGACGTCCAGACATCAGTGTTAATTATTATCAGAAAATAAGACGCTTGTTAGACTTACTGTGTAAAGGTCTTTTACTGCTGCTTTACAGGTGTAAACCGTAGGTATGCAGCAACGGGGAAGGGGGAGGGGTGAAAACAACAGATTTCTGGGCTGGGCTAAGCCCCCAATGTTTCAAGAGCCTGGAAACGCCCCTGGGCACGCCCACCAAATAGAAGACAACATACCTCGAACCCCGTTCATTTCACAAGGAATCACGTCGTTAAATCCGAAAACTTTGCAAACCAGTACAAAATGTTTTGAGATTGAACTCGCCCCTGTTTTTTCCCCAGCTAGATTTCCCTGGAAAACACCGATGTCAGCTTATTGGGTCCGAAGTGCTGCCGAAAGTGAAAGTTTTGCAAAATGAAATGTAAACAGTCTGAACTGAAACTGAAACTCTTTATTGCTGCTGTTTTATTGGGTTGATTGTATAAATCCAGTTTAGGTTCAGTTGATCTACATATAAATGGGAAAAAATATGATTTTAATACATAATGTGAATATAGCAGTTTTACTAACAGTTATGGGAATGAAAATAGCAACAGCAATGACGACACAAAAACAATCAGCAGTGTGGCGCCGCTGCAGGTTTTAAAATGCATGCACATATCGTGTGTCATTGCTCACAAAGACAAAGACGCAGCTCACCTCCAGATGCAGAGAGCAGAGAGAGGATCAGGAAACCCACAAGCAACATTTTAGAGCTGATCCCTTCTGCGCAAGCTGCTGTTTACATCCGAGAAGAAGGGTGGAGCTTCAACTGCAGAGCTTCAACTGCAGAACTTCAACTGCAGGGCTTCAGCTGCAGAGCTTCAGCTACTGACTACGAGCGAGTTCAATCTCAAAACGGTTTGCAACGTTTTCGGTTTGAACGACATGCATACTTGCAACGTTGTGCAATGTTTTGCAACGGATTCTTAGTGTGTTTTCTTCTGTTTCGTGGGCGTGTCACAGATGTTACCCAATCAGCTGAGACACGTTTGTAAACACAACTGTGTCTCTGATTGGCTCGTTTTGAGGGTAGCGTGAGGATCAGCCAACCAGAAGGCTGAAATGGACGGAAAGCAGTGAGAGGTGACGGACATCTGGTGGAAAACAGTAACGCTCTTCCCCGCAGATTTAACGTTACAGCCACAGTCACACAGACACGGAACAACATTTGGAAAGAAGCCTATATATGCAAGTTGTTTATGTAGCCTCAGTATTCCGTTGTCTACACGAATAACAGCTGCAAACTCTTTTAAGGCTTCGCTTCCTTTTGAAAGTGGCCCCGGCGCCACCACTATAGACTAATCTGCAGGAAATATTTGTGTCATTCGGCACAACACTGGCCGATAAACTGAGGTACTCACCCACACATCGTGCCTTCAGGTAGAAACTTGGGCTTCCTGGAGAAAACAATTCTTAGCGGAGTTTTACAGCGCGATGTCCAGATCATTTAGCCGGTCAAGTTAGAAACCTGCAGAGACCAGATCCAGAACCGACCCAGACAGGTTAGAAGACCCGGTTTTAAAAGAAACACTCTTCTGCCTACTTCTGCTCCTTCTGCTCCGCTCCCCTGCTCTCCAGCTCGCTGTATGGACACATGCTGAAACCTAATGGCGGCGACACAGACAGGTCACCTGACTCACAGCCAATCAGTGAGCTACTCTCACCTTTTAAAACATCTTTATTTACAACAGATGTGCAACAATAATACACAAAAGCCAGGAGAGTCGGTGATGTGTAGGCCTATAGCCTTGATTTATGCTACATTAAGTTGTAATATTAATTTAAACATAAACATTTATTAGCTTTAAAATGTTTTAAAAGTAAAAAAAAATATCTGAGCGTGACGATTTTAGGGAATACAAACAGCTTAAGAGTGTGCAAGCCGTTTTAACATTTATTCTTTAAAACTTACTAGTCGCTGTTTGAAAGCTACTAGTACTTACTTGTTAGTTACTATAGTAACTATTCCATTCGCTGCTATCTAAAAATGGAATAAGATCAAACTGAAGATATATTTAACCTGAATAGCAATTAAGTAAGAATGTTTTTAGAGATAAGTCAAGCTCAATAATTTGCATAAATGCATAAACATTAAGTAGAGTTCTGACCCTGAAAGAGGACATCTGGGTCGACCCTTTCCTGCCACCACATAGAGTTTCTTTGAAGCTAACACCATGGCCATTCTGTGACAACAGGGCTCGGAAACAGGTCACTATGAGCTTATTAATGGATGTTTAAGAGAGACAAGAGACAAGAGAGTGGTTTCTAAATCCAAGAATGAAAAAAAAGTAAACCAAATGCCAAAATAATTGTCCCTTTTTACGTTTCTCCATTTAAGGAAAGACATTAAGCAAAGGTGGGTCAGATGACCCGGAAATAATTATATATATTAAAATAAAAGCCAATTATAGGCGATATGATGCTCATTCTGTAACACTGTGTAAGCACTAAAGGGTAGCGCATGGACACATGGAAGTATGTCAGAAACAGCAGTAACGTTTAATAAGCACTTTGTCTGGTGCAACACAATTTCTTCCCAGCAGTAATTATTGTGTGAGCAAAGTTGTAACCATTAACACTGATATTTAAAATGTTGTTCAAATGACTGCAGAGTGAAAGGAGATCAGAGGGCTGTTTCACAAAAGTAGAATTTAGAAATCCAGGATATGAGATAAAGCTAGGCTTGACCTAGTCCGATCAGAGCATCCTGGCTTTATCAGTTTCACAAAGGCCAAACCAGGCTCAGAAGGTGCAACTAAGTCAAGCCAGGTGTAAGTAATTCAGATAAATGGGCGTCAACAACTTTTTTCAAGAGACCACGCTGTCGATCAGAGATTCATTGATGCTGAAATGGAAAAGACGTGTGCAGCATACTTTATTTGCTGTTCCTCAACGAGTGTAAAAAAGGTTTTTGATGAAAAAATGCACATAATATAAAAAAGAAAGAAAGAAAAGTATTAAAACAGCGAGAAAAGCGTGGCAGACAATACTTATATATAATACTTAATAAGTAAGTTGCTAAAAGAATCACTGCTCCAAACTGAAACTGTTAATTATAACATTACCATGAATAGTAACTTTATGTCAGACCTTACAAGTAAGTACCGGACCTTAATATGTCACTCAGCAAATGTATTAATTACAACCACTAATCAACATACTGTCTATTCAATTCAATGTTATTTATATAGTGACAGTTCACAACAAAAGTATTTCTTTTTCTGGCAGCATTACTACTAGTACTAGTATTGCCCATTTAACCCTATTTTGAAATAATATGTAATGCTGAGATATCTGAGTGGGGAGTCTGGGGGTCCTCCCCCAGATGTTTTTGAGCATTAAACACTTAATTTTCTGACGTCTGAAGAAATATTCTTCACCAATTTATGGTGGAAATTATTTGATATAAATTTTATTTATATAAAAAGGAAACAACATTCAGCTGGTAGGTGACAATTCAAAATATAAAAATATAATGCAGTATCAGCAGCTTGTTCATTTAGCTTACGTTTCTTTTTTGGACAGTGCACACACCTTTCTTCTATGTTTGCACTGCATGTTTTCTTATTAACCTTTCTTAAAGCCTTTTCAGTTATTTACCATTTTTTAGTGCAAGCAACATTTTTGACAAATACTTTTAAAAAGTGTGTGTATATAGTAGGCTTGGCAGAGAGGCTGGAGGTCTGTCAGTTTTGTGTGAAAATGGTGTACTTGTTTAGTCAATATGGATAATAGATAAAAAGTCAGTGTTGTGGTGCTCATAGAAAATACTGTATGAAATCTGTAAGTTGACCCTGAGGCTGTAGTCCTACAGCACATCCACAGGTGAAGACTTCCTGCTGTGCTGACTGTTATGTGTTTTACTGTCACATGTCTGAACTGCACACACTTGAAAAAATTAACAAAATAAAAAACAGACTTAGATATGGAGATAAAAAGAAGCACTGAAGATATTAGAAAACCAGCAACTGCAAAGAGAAGTGATTTAGTGAACTAGAAGTAGACTGTAAGCCAAACTGTAACACAATGTATTGCGGTAATCATTGTTTTCTCTCCCAAACACGCAGTTTCATGAATAAACTGTACAATATTTCCTCCTTATTGAAGTAGGACTGTAATTTGAGAGTATTATAAAATGAAATAGGAATCCTACATAGTGTGTGTGAGTTTCTTGAGTAATGTCCGGTGCTCACTTTTAAGGCACAATATAACATTATAATTATGACAATTTCAGTTAAAAGCTGTGAGATTTTTAGCTTCTCACACATTCAGTCGGTCAACAATTGGCTGCCACACTTTCTTTCGCTGGTTTATCGCTGTACCAGCGTTACTTTTTCTTTTATTTATCCTTTTTTATTATTTTTATTTTTTACAAGGGCTTTCATTCCACGTAAACCTAACTTACTCGCTGATGCTCATTGTGTGCAAAGTATGGTGCATGCATCTTCTCTAGTTATGAAACCTAATAACCCCAACCTACTATTTTAATACAGGCTACTGAAAAACATGCAGAACACACAGGCCTACATAAGAACATGGAATGACTGAAAAAAACACTTTGGTTTCTGATCGGCGTGACGCTGACTGAACAGATAAGGCACCAGGATTGACTAAGCCTGGCTGTTAGCCTGGTCTGGAGCAGGCTAGCTGCACAGAATAAATCGCCATGGTAACTTATGTGCTACTGCTTTCGTGAAACCGAGTCAAGGCTTAATTCAGCCAGGATATCTGGAAAATCCCGGCTTAATCCCTTATCTTGGTTTTGTGAAACAGCCCTCAGGAAACAGAAAATAGAATAATTTTAAGTTAATAATTTTTACCATCAAATATATTTTTTTAGCACCACAATTTTATTGGGGGCTTCTCTGGGCCCCCTCTTAGTCATGGGCCCCGAGAATCGTCATCGTTTACCCCCCCCTTTACGGCGCCCCAGCCCGTTGTGGAAGGTGGTGCAGAGTTTGAGAAGCTGACACGCCGTCATGCTATCAAACTTGTGCCGGCAGTACAGTGCTCGGTAGAGGAGGCCAGTTTAGCGGTTGGAGAGGTGGTGGGCTGTGGTAGCGTGAAGTCTGCCTCCCGCATGAATGGAGCCAGTGTTATATTTTTGGCAGCACGGCCAAATTTAGTGATGTGGTCGAAACAGGTGTAGTCATTCATGACACTTTCACTCCCGTTCTCCCGCTGGTTAGTCCGCGAAAGATCGTCATTTCTAATGCCCCCCGTTCATTAAAAATAAAGTACTGACTAAAGTGCTGTCTCGGTACGGACAGCTCGTCTCCTCGATCAAAATGGTTTCCTTGGTCTGCAAATCCAGGTTTTCATGGTTCTCTCCCAGGAGGCAGGTTTTCATGGTTCTCTTGAACTTGAACAAAGACTCTACTGACGATCTCAGTCTGTCTTTTAACTTTAAAGTAGACGGGTTCAGATACCTACATGGTTTTTGCCTCGTCAGAGACCATGACGTGTTTCGGTTGTGGTGTGGAAGGGCATTTGATTCGTTCCTCCCCAGACAGAAGGGGGGAGCAGCAGCCCGCTGATGCTGCTGGTGAGGGGGTGTCGGGGCTTCCGGCCCTACCCTGGTCAGGCTACCGAGGACGAGAACCCCCCCCCATATGCTCGGGTGATGATAGTCGGCAGGCTGACAGCATGTTAAAACTGTCACAAAAAGGAAACATTCAGAACATATCCATAGTAGGCCTAATGCAAAAGCCATCAGAATAACTACTGGCACAAAAGCTGGGACATCTTTAGAGGAACCAGAGAGGGATTTCTCCCTGACCCAGCAGGACCAGCAGGATCGGTACTCTCCTGCTGATATCAGGAAGTTCCTGCAGAAAACTAAAGGTGCCAGGCTTGTGAAAGCGGAAGACCACTTTTCGGAAGCTTTCTGAAACTATTTGTTGAGTCAGCTAAGTCTCTGACAAAAAGATCAAGAAACTTTGAAGATGGTATACTAACAGACCAGGAAATCTATCGTTTAAAGAAACTGGTACTCAGAGTAAAAGCACAAATAGCTGATAATGTTTAACCAAAAAATTGTGTGTTTCTCTCTTTTCTTGTTTCCTCTTGTTCTCTTCTTTTTCTCCATGTGTGATTTCAACATAGGCACTTTGAACCTAAATGGAGGGATGATGTTAAAAGAACTGCTGTTTTGAAGCTGATGGATCTGAAGAATATAGATGTAATGTTGATTCAAGAAACACACAGTAGTAAGATAATGAAAGTGTCTGGAGGAGAGGGGACGTCATTCTGAGCCATAAGTCCAGCTGTAGTGGAGGAGTGGGAATTGTGTGTTGTAGCCAATTATGATGTGTGTTATATGTCCTGTGTTAGTGGTAAGTTGCATAGGGGGGACACTCTTCCACCTGCACACCAGGGGGCATAGGCAGGGAATCACTGTGGTAAAAGAGACTATATGAGGAAATCACAGGTGAATAGTGAGGGGGAATTATGATCGGAGGAAGCCACACAGGTTTTCAACCGTGTTTGCGTGCATGTGTGTGTTCGTGATGGATTTTATTATATCCCAGCGTTAGATCGTGTTTACAGTTTTTTGCTTGCATACGTAAGAGCTCTATTTACATCCTTAATGTAAGCAGCCTTCTGTAACTTTTAATCTGCATAAAATGAAGTGTTAATTACACACCATGGCAAATGTGATTTTGTTGCACCATTGAAGACGACTTCAAATTCCCTCAAGTGGCTATTTTGTGGTACGATCGCCACTATACAAGTTGAAAAACTCCCTTCAATGGACGGATCGCGCTGATTGTGGGAAGGCAGACGCTCAGCGCTCCAGCTGATTCCACTCAGTGAATGTCGACAGGAGAAATTGGACGCCGAAAAACGAAAGTGGGACACCGAAGAATAACGGTAGGATTGTTTAGAATTGTTTTAAGTTGTGTGGAAGAGATTGGACTTCTCACAATCAGGATACAGGTAAATCCTGCTTCAAATCTAAAATAAAGCCTTCAGCAGCTTGTCTAAATCATTATCAAAATGAGTAATGTGGATTTGAATGCACCCAGTTAAACTCACGGTTAAAGCTTTGGAAGAAAAAATATCATCATATTAAAAAGAAAGGAATCTTAGGATAAAGAAACTCTACAAACTGAAAAAGGAAGTTGAGCAACTTATACTGTCAAACAAGAATGTGTCTGAGGTACAGATCATATATGATACTTTTCTAAAAATGAATGTGGAAACAACAGAGTTGCATGAATCATTAAAATCATTGCTACCGAAGGAGGAAGTATCAAAACAAAATGAATGGTTTGAAACCCAAATGAACAGCAATACAGAAATAATAAAAGGATTAAAGAGTGGTTGCTTGACACTAAGGAACAATGCAAACGTGATGATGTTGATGATGATAATGGTGATGATGCTCATGACAATGAAGTTGACAATGCTGCGCAACACATGATGGTGAACACTGATGATATTGGTCCAAATGACAGTGTTTCTAATGTTGGTGATAAAAGGTGCACATCAGCTTCCTGCTCCAGTCACAGGTCTTTAAAGTCATCAACCTCCTCTGCATGCCTCAAAGCAGAGGCTGAAAGGGCTGCTCTTCTTGCTATGGCAGCTACCCTAAAAGAAAAGGATGAACTGGAGGTACAGGAGGAAGAAATTAGATGAAAGAAGGAGGTGCTTGAATTGCAAAGTCAAATTGCTGCTCACACAGCAAAGGTTACGGTGCTTAAGTACAGAGGTTCTGATGTGCAGAGCTCCAGTGCACATTCAGATGGAATGAATTCATATCTGAAAAGGTCAAAATACAAATCCTCTCTCAGATCCTCTGCTATGGAATTTGTCCCACAAAGCTCAAGCCATCAGTTCAATCATTTGCCAAAGGAGGCAGCAAAGCCACAGTGTCAATGGAGACATGTCCCAAGGATTCAAACCATCAGTTCATTCATCTGCCAAAGGGAGGCAGCAAAGCCACAGTGTCAATGGAGACATGTCCCAAGGATTCAAACCATCAGTTCATTCATCTGCCAAAGGGAGGCAGCAAAGCCACAGTGTCAATGGGTGCACGACCTAAGGAAACTAGTTTACAACAGGGTGCTTTGGATCACAAACCAAGCATGCCTCAACAGAGGCAGCAAACCAATCATACCACACATCACACACAGGAAACTGCCATGCTTTCCATGCAGGAGTCCAAAAAGCGTGATGGTTTAGTGCAAACTAATGTGGAACAAGAAAATGTTTTCACTATTATGCAAAGGCAAAATGACATAACTGCTTTACTGGTGCAACAGCAGTCTTCACTATCATTACCCCCAAGGGATACACCAACTTTTGATGGAGATCCTCTTCCTACAAAGTAGAGGAAATTATTGAGGGTTGTTTATTGAAGGTTGAAGCTCAATTTGAAAATGTTAACCTTGTGTTTGTTAATGTTTATGCACCAACCAGTGGAGCAAACAGTGCTTAATGTTCTGTGTAACACCATCCAGAACTGTAATAGTGATGACTATTTGTTTTTAGGTGGGAATTTTAATTGTACTGAAAATCCAAAAGTACATGATTTGTCAGATGTGTGGAGGTTTTTTTATAAAAGTCATAGACAATATACCTGGAGTCACTCTGGCCAGGCTGGATCGCCTCTACTCTTTTAAACACCATGTGAACATTTTTAACAGCTGTCACATTAACCCAGTGGGTTTTTCAGACCACTTTCTTGTTGTTTGCTCTGTTTTTATAAAGAATGTCCGTCTAAAAAGCTCTTATTGGCATTTTAACACAGCCCTGCTTCATGACAAGGCTTTTAGAACAGCCTTTGAATATTTTTGGATTAACCACAGAATTTGTAAATCCAATTTCACTTGTGTTCAACAGTGGTGGGATTTTGGTAAATCTCAGATTAAACAGTTGTGTCAACAGTTCACTTGTAATGTCACTAGAGATGTTACCAGTCAGATCTATGAGGGACCTGGAGGCTCAGGTGGTAGAACTGGAGGGTTTGATAGATTCTACAGGAGATCGAGGGCTTTTAGACTCCCTAAAATCTAAAAAGTCGGCTCTAGCCAACCTGCTGGGCACTGCAGCACAGGGAGCTCTGGTCAGATCACGTTTCCTCGACGTCACACAGATGGATGCCCCCTCTCAGTTTTTTTTTGGTCTGGAGAGGAAAAATGGACAGAGAAAAATTGTTCACTCTCTGCGATCTGACAGTGGCTCTGCAATCTCAGACTCCTCTGAGATTAGGACACTTGCAGCCAGCTATTATAAAGACTTTTTTACAAGTCTTTTTGGTCGGTGTTGGGTGAAGATTTGTTGGAGGTTGTCTCATACAGCCTGGACAGAGGTCGGCTGCCTCTGAGCTGCAGGAGGGCGGTCATCACTTTGCTGCCCAAGAAGGGAGACCTGCAGGAGCTGAAGAACTGGAGACCAGTTTCCTTGCTCTGCACAGATTATAAAATACTGTCCAAGGTCCTGGCCACCAGACTTCGAGAGGTGATGGCTGATGTTATCCATACTGATCAGACATACTGTGTGCCCGGCAGGCTCATAAGTAACAATGTCACTTTAATTTGTGATGTTTTGGAGGTCTCTAGCTCATTGGCTGTAGACACTGGTCTGATTTTATCTTCATTTTAGATAAGATAGCCCATCTTCAAAAGGATAGTCAAAGCACTAATAAGTGTATGGCTGGGGTGAAAGGGAAGTTGTTGTTGTTGTTTTTTTAATAAATGCTTTTTTTTCATTTTAGATGTCAAAAAGTATTTCTGGCTCCCAGTGTTTTCTTTTCCGTGGAAACCGGGTTCAAATGGCTCTTTCGGTGTTAAAGGTTGCCGACCCCTGGTCTAGGCCATCTGGCCAGCAGAGGCACTGCCTTCCGTCTTCAGTTCATTCAGAGACTGCTCACTGGGCCGACAGACCTGGTCTGGAGACCTTTATCCTGCTGCATCCTGCAGAGGTTTGGTGGTCTAAAGATGGATCTATGTTTTTGACAGAACCCCCGTTAAAAGAGAGCACTCACGCTCTGTCAGCTTCTGTTTCCAGTGTTTGTGACTCTTGTAGACCTTAATCCAAGCCGATCCGCTAATCCAACAGGGTTGTCCAACTGAGGCCCAGCTAGCTCCACCACCTTCCCCAGAGGAAGGGTTAAATGTTGATGTGGTTCTCGTTTTTGAGAAAATGGTTGATTCCAGACTGCTTTTAGACTTCAGTTTTTACAGAGCTGCACATGACCTGGATACGTTTGAGCTGGTCAATGCAGTGATCATCTGACACAGATCTTACAGTGTGTAGTCTTCATTTGCTCTGCAGAGACTAACTACACTACACTTTCTAACCTCATGCCCCAAATATAAAACACTAAGACAAAAACACTTTGCAAACATTGTCCAAATCTACTCCGAATTTGAATTCCTATCAGACACACAGAAACTCCCCTATTTACTGGGAGAAATGCCCAAATGTCAAATAATTGCTGCAAAATATGTCTCCACATGCCATGAAGTGAGGACAACCAGTGGAAACTCAGACTGATAAATAATTGTACAAATTTAAAAATTATTATTACTTTTATTGTTAGGTATTTTATTAAGTCTTTTGTTTTACATTTTATACTTGATTTTTTTATCTATTAATATAACTATATATATATACACACACTACTGTTTCATTTATTTATTTTAATTTAATTCTTTTTTAGATATTTTTATTTTTAACACACACACACTTACCGTTTTACAGTGGTTTTACAGTGGTCAAATTTCAAATTTGGGTCTATTTTGCTTCCATGTCTTCTTTTACTCTCATGGAAAGAAAACTTCCAAAATACACATTTAGATGGAGTTTGTATATTAAACAGAACATTTCAGGGGAAAAGAGTCTTGATGTAAGTCATTAACTGGGGAAGGTCTGTGGTGACATGATTTAGTTATTTTTTTAGCCCATTCACCTGCAGTGACTTGTGCAAATTACACACATTTTAATTAGTTAACGCCTCATTTGCATATCAATGTGGCGATCGTCATTACATTATTAGACACAAATTTTACTGTATTCACCTGTTGTGTCTCCATTAAGTAGGCAACAGTAACAGTAGCCTGTATGGCCAACCATGATCCTTAGCTTGACTTTAGCTAATTATTTTAGCTCAGCTCATGAGTCATGCATGTTAGCAGTGAACTCGAGGCACTGGCAGTTTACTTTTGTTGGTCTTTAGTTCATCACCACTCACCTCCGCACAAGCCAAGAAAAACACTGCAGGGAGGGGCTGCTGCGGGTAGAGGCGGAGAGAGAGAGAGAGAGAGAGAGAGAGAGAGAGAGAGAGAGCATCGGAACTGACAAAGTCTCATCTCCCGAACTGATATTTAGATTTTTTATTCATTAAATATATTTGTTTGACAGGAAAGCTGTGCGCAAACATGAATAGATATACTGTATATACAAATTCATTTATTTAAAAAAAAAAGCATCCCGGAAAAAAGGGCACTTTCTCTTGAGGAAGAAAAAAGGCAGGTGCTTGAGCCCCTGTTGATGTCTATGTGTGCACGTGCCTGAATAACAATAATCTCTCTCGCTCGCTCCCACGCACATAACGATCGCGAGTGTTAATTTTCGGCCTTTTCTTATTTGTTACATACATTAAAATTAACCTCAGAAATGCGTGCACATATTTAGTGTGTGTGTCAGTGTACACTACACACACACACACACAAAGACAAAACACAGCTCACCTCCAGATGCAGCGAGCAGAGGGAACAGAAAACAACCACAGGCAACATGTCAGCTGACTGAATCTGAATCTTGAGAGCACAGCTGATCGCTGATCCCTTCACAACAGGGCGGAGCTTCCGCTGCAGAAGTTCAACTAACACTGTATTTCGGACATCACGGTATTCCGGACACCGTGTTTCTCGGCAGTTTTTTCAAAATTTCTCCCAAATCATTTGCCCAAACTGTGTCAATCAAACCTTGAAATGCGTGTAAGGCATACCCCCAGAGACATATGAGCCAATCACGCTTATCTTTCCGCGGATTGATTTCTTACGGGACTTTTACTGGGCAAAGTGTCCGAAATACAGTGAGTCTACGTAGTGGGCCTACAGCCTAAAGTTCTTTTTAATTTTTCACTTGCTCTGATTGGCTGCTCTCGTTGCCTTCGTTGGTTATGTGTATAAATATATTTATTAATATAATAAAACTTATACAGCTGAAACAAAGTGCTTTGTAAGCTAAAAAGAAAGTAAGCTAGTAAGAAACGTACAAAAGAAAGCAGAGATACAATTTAAGTACCTCTGCGAGGGTAACTCGCAATTTCATTGTATTCATTGGGATATAATGACAATTAAGGCCTCAACGTTTCTACAAGGTTTGCTACAACACAATAATATACTGTAAATACAAAATACTCAACATTACTCATACGTTTCCTCTCTGTTAATGAGCTCCATGAGCTTTACAGAGCAGATTTTAAAAACACATTTAAGTTTTCACATGCTGAAGATTGTAAAGTTAAAACTTGAGAGTTATGATACATGATGAATAATAATGTTCACTGAGTACTTTTATTTCTCTCTGACTCCTTTACTGAACTTGTCATGTCCTGCTCTGTTTCATTCCTTCAGCCATCCTTTTTATGAATGGATCAGATGTTTCTTTGTTTTTTAAGCTTGTACGTTTTTCAGACTTCAGACGTTTATTTATTTCTGCTCGGTTTCAGACAAACTAAGCTCCTGTAATAATGATCACAGCTGATTCTGCTCACTGAGGTTTATGATTAAACAAAACTCCAATGAAATAAATAAAACAGGTGTAAACCTGTCACGTACCACTTTGTCAGCACGCTTTGAACGTTGCTTGATGTTTCGATTGAGCCTTTTAATACGAATAAAATAATAATTATTTTTATCACGGGATTCGAACTCAGATCAATGTGGGAAAATAAATCAAACTGAGGTTAATATTCCACTAGCCTACACCGTCAAAACCCGTTATTCAACTGTCGGCGTGGCATAAAACAACTTCCAGAGCAAACAGACAGCCATCACTCTTTATAACGGGAGATCAACTTGCGACCACACTGTCTGTGTGAACCAAGACCAGGTCCGTATTTTACATGTTCCCTTCACAACCAGCCACCGCTTAACACAGAGTTGTTTACAAGATTTCTACGATAACGTCATCGTCACAATATGTAGCCTATACTAGGCTAGATGCTGGAGCCATACTGAGTTGTTTAAATCAAATACGAAAACTGATGTTTTGAGTTAACTTTTGATTGTTGTGATTTATGAATTAGGAGGAAATGTGCACATTGCTTATGGATCTGCTCCTCCTTGATTCTGCGTCTCTAAGGCGCTGATAGGTTGTCCTATAAGTAGACTATTGGCAGGGCCTGCGGGTGAGTTAGATGGCAGAGAGCCAACAGTTTACTGACCGCAGCGCTTAGTTGTACAAATTATGTGTTGGTCTTTTTAAGTTCTTTAATTGCTTTCGTTGTAAACATAGTTCATAGTTCGTTGTTTACGTAGCCTACTTATGGGATTAGAATCCTGCCAGGATTCAAAACTGAAAATAAAGTTCTGAAAGGTTGAAACTAAGTGTTTGAAAACTCAAAATCTTACCAAAAAAAGTTTTGCAAGATCGAAAACTAAGATTTGCAAGCTTGCAAAACGTAAAAAAGTAAAAAATCTCTGCAAACATTAGTCTGTTTTTGAGTTTTCCTTCTTCAGAACTGCAACAGTTTTTTTTACGATGTTAGCGCTAAACAATTTTTTCAGAGTTTCAAATTTGTCAGTGTTCTCCCAGTGTATTAGTTTGGTTTTCAGGTTTGAAAGCTTGTAAATGCTGATCTGCAAACCGGTGTGTGAATGTGTGAAAAAAAGTTTTGAAACTCTGAAAATTGTGGTTCGAAGGTCGAATCTTATGATGCATTAGTTTGTTTTCCTGGTTTGAAACCTTGTAAATGCTGATCTGAAAACTGGTGTGTGAATGTGTGAAAAAAGATTTGAAACTCTGAAAAATGAGCTTCAAAATGGCGAAACTGTACTACATTACATTAAATTTGCACTCCCACGGCAGACTATTTTTTCAGAGCTCAGTTTACAACACCCACTTTGCGGAGATACGCCCACACAGTTGCGAGCTTGCGACTCACGTGATTTGTGGCAGCGTTGTCTCAAGCAGCTCCGCTCTGAAACTCTGAAAATCAGACTGAGCGAAAATGAAGCTTCGCGAACCTCGCAAAATTAAAAAGGCCTGGAGGCAGGGCCTTCTGCTCTTGGCCAATGCTTGGCTGTCTGCTGAAGTACAGTCCAATCACAAGTCACATTTACTGGATAGAGGGATTGACAGACTGCTCCGCCAATGAGAGACGCGGACAGGATCCGTGTTCAGGAAGCACGGCTCCCTGGACGGGTTGAGCTGTCTCCGTCCAAGCGGTCGCGTGGACGTGCAGAGGAAATGTGCGACGGGTGGAAGCTCAGTTTGTTCATCAGCCGATGTCTCCGTGGTGTTGTGTCGGAGATGCAGTAACCGAACCAGCGGTGAGTAAGAACTAGTAAATAACGTGTCATTTGTTAAGCTACTGAGGAGAGGAAAAGTCCGCTAGCCGCTAGGCTAACTTATGCTACGTAACATGCAGGCAGTAAACAGTTTACAGTGACTATCAGTGGAGACTATCAGCTAGACTAATCTCCAGTTATTACGCCAAAATGTAGGCCTTTGTTAAGTGGGATTATTCTATTAAGCCACGTTTTATGTGTGGTAGTGGAGTTTAAAGTTGACTTTAACCAGTAACAACTGTTTGTGTTTTTTTTCTTTTATAAAGCACTGAAGACGAGGCAGCGTGCTGTGGTCATCACTCACAGGAGGACGGACAGAAGGAGACATACAGCTTCATCCTGGAGTTTATTGTTATTGTCTAAAATTAATGAACAATGATCATTAACAGATGAGTTGCCATTCATCAGTTCACCCTCAAAGAGACCTTTGGATGTAAAGGCAACTACTTTAGCATTTATTGAACACTTAAACTGACTCACAATAATCTGATTCAGCTGTCAAATGTTTTTAGGTGCAGCAAATCCAAACTAAAGAACGATGGCACTGTGTAATGAATAAAACTTTTTACATTTCAACAAATACAACTGTTTGATTCTGTTCTCTCCTTTGGTTTGCAATATGCAAGTATTAAACTTAAAAGGCTGGGTACCTACAAGCCAAGGTGTCATATACACTCAGGATGCTGGGGACATGTCCCCACCACATTTTGTCCCCATCACTTTTTGAAAACATTTGATAAAAACGTTCTGAAAAGTAGCACCAAGAAATGTTGACTAACAAATGAAAATGCTTTGAGAAACATTTATTTGCACAATAAGAAAACATGCACAGCAATATAGTTTTCCCTCATAAAAAAACAGACATTCCCACCGTAAATTGGAGCTGAAAATGTTTCCAGAATGCAGGAAATTACAAATTTAATGCTTAAACTCTTCTGGGGGAGTACCCAGACCTCCAGCACATATATTTCACCATCATAGCTTCATCTAAATAGTGCTATATTTTTGTCTTCACGTGCATCGTCTAATCTTATAACCCAAATTTATCATCACGCCCCTATTCTGAGACCTTCTGTCCCCACTTTACAACACAGTGACGCCCTTGTTACTAGTTACAGTGCTAGTAAACAAAGCCGAAGGTTTACAAGACAGAATTACCTCCGTTAGCATCTATTAATTCATTAAGGTGTTTTTCTCAGTTGTGATGTGCTACCAAAACAATATATTAATGGACTGAATTCAATAAAAAAAAATTTTGGTCGCATGATTTAAATAATATATCGAGAAAAAGTCTATTTTCATTCTGCACTGCAACAGCTCTTTAGGCAGGCTGGAGTAGAAAACAAACTTACCTTTCTCAAGTTAGTGATGTACTATTGTGAAATACACTGTATATGAAGGTGGATCAAACACAACTAACCTTTAATGTAAACGGGGTAGAAAGGAGCCTAATATTTATTTTCATTCCTAACACACAATAGATGAAGCTATGCAGACTGCTGTAAAAAGAAAGAAAATCTTGTTATTCTGCAGTTACCACAGACTGTATGGTAGCTACACAGTAATATTATAGATGTGGGCTAAAAGTATCCACTGTTCTCCTATGCTCCAATAACACAGTAACAACGAGCTATGTGCAGTTCTCCAATGCTTCCTCTGTATTTACACATAAACAACAAGACGTGCAGTGGATTAAACCGTATTTATTCTATTATTTAGAATACGTTATTTTTTCTGTTGCTCTCCTCCTTCTGTCTGTCCTCCTGTGAGTGATGACCACAGCACGCTGCCTCGTCTTCAGTGCTTTATAAAAGAAAAAAAACACAAACAGTTGTTACTGGTTAAAGTCAACTTTAAACTCCACTACCACACATAAAACGTGGCTTAATAGAATAATCCCACTTAACAAAGGCCTACATTTTGGCGTAATAACTGGAGATTAGTCTAGCTGATAGTCTCCACTGATAGTCACTGTAAACTGTTTACTGCCTGCATGTTACGTAGCATAAGTTAGCCTAGCGGCTAGCGGACTTTTTCCTCTCCTCGTAGCTTAACAAATGACACGTTATTTACTAGTTCTTACTCACCGCTGGTTCGGTTACTGCATCTCCCGACACAACACCACGGGAGACATCGCGCTGATGAACAAACTGAGCTTCCACCCGTCGCACATTTCCTCTGCACGTCCACGCACCGCTTGGACGGAGACAGCCAGCCCGTCCAGGGAGCCGTGCTTCCTGAACACGGATCCTGTCCGCGTCTCTCATTGGCGGAGCAGTCTGTCAATCCCTCTATCCAGTAAATGTGACTTGTGATTGGACTGTACTTCAGCAGCCTGCCAAGCATTGGCCAAGAGCAGAAGGCCCTGCCTCCAGGCCTTTTTTTTTAATTTCGTGAGGTTAGCGAGCTTCATTTTCGCTCAGTCTGATTTTCAGAGTTTCAGAGCCGAGCTGCTGAGACAACGCTGCCACAAATCACGTGAGTCGCAAGCTCGCAACTGTGTGGGCGTATCTCCGCAAAGTGGGTGTTGTAAACTGAGCTCTGAAAAAATAGTCTGCCGTAGGAGTGCAAATTTAATGTAATGTAGTACAGTTTCGCCATTTTGAAGCTCATTTTTCAGAGTTTCAAATCTTTTTTTCACACATTCACACACCAGTTTTCAGATCAGCATTTACAAGGTTTCAAACCAGGAAAACAAACTAATGCATCATAAGATTCGGCCTTTCGAACCACAATTTTCAGAGTTTCAAAACTTTTTTTCACACATTCACACACCGGTTTGCAGATCAGCATTTACAAGCTTTCAAACCTGAAGACCAAACTAATACACTGGGAGAACACTGACAAATTTGAAACTCTGAAAAATTGTTTGCGCAACATCGTAAAAAAAACTGTTGCAGTTCTGAAGAAGGAAAACTCAAAAACAGACTAATGTTTGCAGAGATTTTTTACTTTTTTTACGTTTTGCAAGCTTGCAAATCTTAGTTTTCGATCTTGCAAAACTTTTTTTGGTAAGATTTTGAGTTTTCAAACACTTAGTTTCAACCTTTCAGAACTTTATTTTCAGTTTTGAATCCTGGCAGGATTCTAATCCCATACCTACTCACCGTCGGACATCGATAAAACAAAAAGTAACAAATAGTAAAGAAACAGGCTGATGTCCAATACGATGCTCTGTTCAACAACAGGACACTTTTAATAGATCTCAAATAATGCAGTGATCATCTGACACAGATCTTACAGTGTGTAGTCTTCATTTGCTCTGCAGATGACATCTGTGTTTTTTCTGATTATGCTGCAATTATGCCTGCTATGTGAAACATGCACACCCCCTCCTTACCTTGACACAGAGCGAAGATCCATAAAGATGTGACCAAACCCAGGGATGGCGCTGATGTTAAAGCGGCCATCACAGCAGTGCTGTGCCTGCTGATTTATATTTATAGTCTATGAGGTCTGAGACCAGAAAGAACGTTTTCTTCCTGGTCCGTAGCTTTAGGGCGGGGCGGACATGCGCCATAAAGTTGAAAATGAAAATGTTGCATTCAGGTTGTGTCACTCAATTCTGATTGTGGACAACTGCGATTTTATTTCTTTCTAAGATCTATAACTGGCATTATACACAAACGTTTTTGGAACTATTTATTGGAAAAATCTATTTTTATTAGGATCCCCTTCAGCACCAGTATAAATGTTAGCTGTTCTCACTGGTCTCAACTGTATCATAAAGAAACATTGATTATAAAATAGGCTAATATGTTCACTGGAAGGAGCGAAAAATAAACTGCACACCATTTTTATTCCACGTAATCCTCCAATCTATTTTTGTTTAATCACAAACAGTCGCCTTATCTGCTGACCTTGATTTTCCCCGTCAGAAACACGTGTCATCTTTCTCTTTCTCTTTCTGCTCTGACTTCAGTTTAAAAGATCCCGTTTCTTATCTTTCCCCCGCGATTTCGTTTTCACCGCAGATGAGTCGCGTGTGGAGGAGGCTTGTTGTTAATTACCGTCGTCACCAACAAGACATCGTCACCAACAGCTGTGTACAGGCACGTGCAGAGGGGGGTGCAATGGGTGCTTGAGCACCTGCCCTTTTGCCTTTGCTGCCCAAGTTGCCCTTTTTTCAAACGCAAAATTTCCTTCATTTTATTTATTTTAAAATTTGTAAAGGCCCTTTTGTGAAGGTCTGCCCGATCAAACTATCAGTAAAATGAATTAATAATAATTTCGCAAATAAAATGACCCAATTGATGACCTTTTCACCTAATGACCTCCCGTTCAGACACCGTTAGTGATTCAGCAGCTCTGCCTACAGGACGCCTTCGATTCCGCCGGTAAGAGGAGTTTGCTGCAATGTGCTTGTTGTGGATTGTTGCAAAGAGAGCAGCACAGCTGTGTATATCACTGTGTGTCACCTGCCTGTAGAAGTAATATCAGCTGTCGGCTAACACACCGACACAGACAGTTAACGTTACTTCTAACGTTAAAATGACTCTTCTCATACTATTGTCATAGAAATATATCATTATGTATTTCTTGTTGACACGCATTTACAGATGCTTCTGTGTCGATACATCAGCAAATGCTGTGACACAAAAAGAAACAGGGAACTCTCGCTTTAAAACACTGAGGGCTGACATAACTTACAGGGAACAGTTGAGGGGTTGCTATGGATGCTGCAGCTGCTGCAGTTGTGTTGATGCTGATAGGCTACTACTGGAGGTGATCTGTGATCTACACATATTAAAACAACAATAGGATATATATTAGCTGATATGTGACCATAAAGAGGGCAGGTACCTACCGCATGTACCTCTCCATCCTTCCGACGTTGAGTTTGGTCACTCACACAGGACCAGTAGGCTACAGGTCAGGGATGTCACGGATGTCATGTAAAAGTATGTCAGCACTAGCTTGTATGCAGTGTGGCACGTTGTTGTCTACTTTGTAGTGGGGGAAATGCCCCACCGACTGACAGCCAGTGTGAACCTTGGAATGATTCTCACCTCGGTCAAAACATCTAAATTTGTCGTCTGTTGCTACTGTGGTGTGTTGAGGAGTTGGTATGGCGGTGCTTGCGTGGGTTTCTAACCGGGCCGTGTCGAATTTGTAGCCGCGTGTGAGCATGCATTCCCTGCCCCGGCTGGGGTCTGGCAGGCGAGTGAGAAAGGTTTAAATTTGGAAACTACATGTGAGCGCTGCACACAGGCTGTGTAAGGCAGAGGCAACTGTCTAAAGTGTAGCTTCCCAGTCAGGCATGCATATAGCGACTAGAATTTACAGTGGCGCGCACAGAACTATTCAGCACTCTGTCCCAGGCTTTCCCCTCCGGTGGGAAGCTCAGTGGTGCATCGATTCCTCATTGGTCATTTCAAACCCAGATAGCAAATTTGTTGTGGCCCGGATCCGGCCCACACCTGACACATTCATCTGGCCCACATACCGCATGGAATGATGGCACTTGGGCGGTCCACTCCTGTTTGCCAGATCTGGGCGCAAGCGAGCGCATAACCATGCCACATGTCAACCACAAACAAACCAAATAAACCAGAACTGGCCCTAATCTGGGCCACAGGCTATTTTATTCTGGCCCAGATGTGGCCCAGATTCCATATTCTCATTCGGCCCACATACCGCGTGGAATGATGGCACTTGGGCGGTCCACTCCTGTTTGCCAGATCTGGGCCGCAAGCAAGCCGCAACCATGCCGCATGTCAACCACAAACAAACCAAATAAACCAGAACTGGCCCTAATCTGGGCCACAGGCTATTTTTATTCTGGCCCAGATGTGGCCCAGATTCCATATTCTCATTCGGCCCACATACCGCGTGGAATGATGGCACTTGGGCGGTCCACTCCTGTTTGCCAGATCTGGGCCACAAGTGAACCGCAGCCATGCCGCATGTCAACCACAAACAAACCAAATAAACCAGAACTGGCCCTAATCTGGGCCACAGGCTATTTTTATTCTGGCCCAGATGTGGCCCAGATTCCATATTCTCATTGGCCCACATACCGCGTGGAATGATGGCACTTAGGCGGTCCACTCCTGTTTGCCAGATCTGGGCCACAAGCGAGCACGCAACCATGCCGCATGTCAACCACAAACAAACCAAATAAACCAGAACTGGCCCTAATCTGGGCCACAGGCTATTTTTATTCTGGCCCAGATGTGGTCCAGATTCCATATTCTCATTCGGCCCACATACCGCGTGGAATGATGGCGCAGGCGGTCCACTCCTGTTTGCCAGATCTGGGCCGCAAGCGAGCCGCAACCATGCCGCATGTCAACCACAAACAAACCAAATAAACCAGAACTGGCCCTAATCTGGGCCACAGGCTATTTTTATTCTGGCCCAGATGTGGTCCAGATTCCATATTCTCATTCGGCCCACATACCGCGTGGAATGATGGCACTTGGGCGGTCCACTCCTGTTTGCCAGATCTGGGCCGCAAGCGAGCCGCAACCATGCCGCATGTCAACCACAAACAAACCAAATAAACCAGAACTGGCCCTAATCTGGGCCACATGGTATTTTTATTCTGGTCCAGATTCCATATTCTCATCCGGCCCACATACCGCATGGAAGGATGGCACTTGGGCGGTCCACTCCTGTTTGCCAGATCTGGGCCACAAGTGAACCGTAACCATGCCGCATGTCAACCACAAACAAACCAAATAAACCAGAACTGGCCCTAATCTGGGCCACATGGTATTTTTATTCTGGTCCAGATTCCATGTTCTCATCCGGCCCACATACCGCGTGGAAGGATGGCACTTGGGCGGTCCACTCCTGTTTGCCAGATCTGGGCCACAAGTGAACCGTAACCATGCCGCATGTCAACCACAAACAAACCAAATAAACCAGAACTGGCCCTAATCTGGGCCACAGGCTATTTTTATTCTGGCCCACATTTGGGCCACATTACATTCCATACTGTCATCCGGCCCACATACCGCATGGAATGATGGAACTTGGGCGGTCCACTCCTGTTTGCCAGATCTGGGCCACAAGTAGGCCGAAACCATGCCACATGTCAACCACGAACAAACCAAATAAACCAGAACTGGACCAAATCTGTCCAACAGTTCACATTTATTCTGGCCCAGGTGTGGCCCACACCTCATGTTGTGTGTATGTATGTGTGTGTACATACACACACATACATACACACATTTACATACATAAAGTACACTGTAAACACCAATTCACTCACTCAACTTGAAAAAAATTGTGGAAACTGCTTGCACACAAAACCCTTAAGTTACGCCTAACACAAAATAATAGTCACATGAACCTTGTCCAGAAATATAAATCAAAGATTTTTGAAATATTATAGAATACAAAATCCATGGTTGTGTAAGAAAACATCTAGACATTATGGTCTAAAGTGTATCTTTTTTATTTAGCAAACTGTAGAATCCAACATGACACTGCATTGAACTCTAACAGTAGCTTAACATCTCAACATTTATGCAAGTACTTTTCTTACACTGTTTTTGTAGTTTACAGTTTTGGCATTGTGTTTTAAAGACAACAGTAGTTTCAGTTTTACTCTATCCACATTTAGCAGGATTTCCTGAGTGAACTCGTAATTATAAATCAAGCCTTTTGAGCACTCAGACTGGATAACATACAGCCATACAAATACAGTAGTACATCAGGCTAACAATCAGTGCAGTGAAAGACAACCTGATCCTGCAGGAAGACCTTGACTTCAGATGGTATGGCATCATCTTTACAGTCAGCAGTGACTTGTGCAATGGTAGGACCTTGGTTGGCACGCTCCTGGAAAATATGCCCAAAAATGTACAATTACAAACCACTTAACCCCTAGTGCGATCTCTGACATGTATAGCAATTGTAAGTTGCTGTGGATAAAAGCGTCAGCTAAATGAATAAATGTTAATGTTAACATCATGCAAACTCCTCATAGAAGACCACAGCTGACCAGGACCAGGCACAATGACAATCCAATTTCATGTGACACTACAGTATAATTTAATCATGACTGGATAAAAAAAAAATCACTACGCACTAGGGCTGAATGATTTTGCAAAATAATCTAATTGCTATTTTTTTTAAACCAATATTGCAATTGCAATTTAATTTGCAATTAATTTTAAGCTCTTTACCATCTGTAATATTCAAACGCATGAAGCAGTAAATCAGTGTATAGTATGATATTAGATAGATTAAACTTACACTGTTCTTTCTTGTGGGTCAGTTCTGTGTTATGATGAATTAGGTAGAATTATTATTATGAGCAATAAGATATATCAAATTATAATAATATGAGAAAGACAATTTGAGTCATGGCATTAAATAATATGATATAATATCATCAGGTCGGCCTACCTTTTCACCACAGCAGTAAGTGCTCTATACAAAACCCACAGTTTAACCACCAATTAATGAGTCCTGATCTCAGTTCAAATCTCCTGGAGTCCATCTTTCTGTATCCCCGTAAGCAAACTAAAAATACTCAGTTTGAGGTTCAATTCAAAAGTTGGCTAACGAAAATACAACAGAGTGGCGCCTCTGCGTGTTTAATAGACAAGCTTAGTAATTCTCCGACAACACCGAGTCCCCTCCTCCCTGCAGCCTCCGATGCTGGTGAGCAGCACCGGCTGTAGCCAAGCTGTAACTTCGGGACAGACTGGGCCTCTTCGGACTTAAGGTGCTTTCACACCAAGCGAATCGGCGTTTGGGCGGTGAGTTTACATACAAAGTCAATGCAAAGACGCGTAGAGCCGCGATTTCCATTCAGGCGGCGCGAAGCTACGCGAAGTGGGCGGGGCCGGCGACGCGAAGGCAACGCGATGGAATTCGCGTGAATATTTTCAACTCAAGCGAAAAAGACACGCGACGCTGAGTCGCGATAGCCTATCAGTGTTGAGATTGTCCATACGTCACCGAGGCTTCAGAGCGGGGATTGAAAATCTGCAGGCCGGGTGAGAGCTGCTAAACTTGGGCTAGAGGAGCAGGGAGCAGCGCTCCAAACCTTCGGAGAAATAAATACCCACAAGTCGGTCGGTTTCGGTTCTGACAACTATGCCGTTTACTCGGAGGAGGAGCTCGGCTGTAATAAAGTTACAGACACATGTTTTCTGAACTCACCAGGTAGTTCAACCTCCTCGCTTTCTTTTCTCCAAGTAATGTCCAGCTTTGTCCCGTTTTTATATAAATATGAAATCGTAGTCCGACAGAGCTAACGACGCTAACAACAACACTGGAAACGGATGTGCATGGAATCTAGCTGCTAAGAAGCTCCAGTGAAGATAAATCAACGTTGAAATACCCAAAATTAAAGTAAAACGCTAATTTAATAAAAACATTTAACTGCTGTCATTGTACTTTACTGTGACCAAGTTAGCATAGCACAGCCCTGATCGATCCGAACTCCATTCAGAAAACAAACATTTTATAAGTTGTTGTCCTGCTGTCTTGCTGACAGACCTGACAAAGCATGAACTCAAATGTTTAACAAATCTGCATCATGTTGTAGTTATTTCGGCATCAGTTTAATCCGTTTATTGCTATTTAATCACCGCAAAATGTTTCCTTTGGGTTCATACAGTTGTAGTAATGGCGAGTTGAGTTTATTCACCTCATCGCGTTAAAATCCCCTTCTCGCGTTGTATGTGAACACTTGCAGCGAATGTACTCGCGCGTGGAAAGCGCTGGGAGGTGGAAAATCGCGTTTGGTGTGAAACCGGCATTAGGCGTATAGTTTGAAACGCCAATTTACAGATATTTCCTGAGCTGGCTGGTGGCTGTGTGTGTGACGCAGGCGCTGATCGACACAATACGCTTACCTTACTACACGCGTCTTTCTGTTGTGCATTTTTCCGTCCATCAAAGCCGCGGATGGCCCGACGAATTTGCCCACCACCAAGTTACCCCCGGTGGCGGGTGCTAATTCCTATTCCTATCCAAATTCCTATATAATATTCAATCGCTGCGCACAAAAACACACATGATTCGACTGTCAGTCGACTATAGGCAGTACTTGAAGATTCTGATTCGACTATGTAAATCGGGGACAGCCCTAGTGGCACTGTAATGCTAGCAGGCTGAGTTGGATAAAAAAATAACATGGAGTACAGTAAAGAAAAATCTCAAAAGATTTTGAAAAAGGGTTATTTCTGATCTGATTAAAATGTGCTTGAATGTGCCCCTGTACTGATCTTTAAGATCTGCTCAGGACATTCTTATAATTTACCTGAGTATGCTTTTACAATGGAGAAGAGATCTTCTGGGCACTTCTGCCAAATTCTCCTTGCATCTTTCTGGCGTCCGCTAGCAAACGATCTGTGTGAGAAACACATGAGAACAGTATAACAATTAACAATCAAATCACCCTAATTCAATAGCTCTAAATCTGTGCACTTTATGTAAGTTACCTGATGTTCCTGGAAAAGAGCTGGCCATCTTTCCTGAAAATGAAGCACAGACTGTTACTTACATCAATTTTGAACATCTTAAAATACGGTGCTACCACTTCATCAGTTTCTGAGTGGAAACCCTACATACAGTCATCCTATGAGATGAAGTTAAAAACCCGTCTCAAACACTCTGTCACTAATATCTCACTGGATACAAATCTAAAATTTCAGAAAAATAAATCATATTCCTGACATCAACATGAGTGAAGTTTGGAAAGAATGGTGAACTTAGTGTCAGTCTCTCTTCCTGTCCCCCTCCTCCTACTGCTGCTGATGGAGGGGAGGGTTCAGCCAGCAGCTAATTTTATGAGTGTAATATTTTAATGTACGTGGCAAACTAAGCGAAACTAAAGACAGAAACCTTTAACTTTAGCTTGTTTATAACAATTAGCTATTAGCCGAATCAGCGCTGCGCAGCTCGCGGTGGATGAGAGACTGAGCAGATTAAAATATTACACTCTACATGTTTATGCCAAACAGGTGTATTGATAAAGTCCTGCTTTTTTTACTGCATAAAGGTTTTATTGCACCGACGTACTTACACTAACGAACGTAGCTGTCGTCAACTTCGGTAGCGTCAGCTGATCAGCTGGATGACTTCGGCTCCGTGTGTGTGTGTGTGTGTTGTGACTGTGTGTGTGTGTGTGTGACTGTGTGTGTGTGTGTGGTGTGTGTGGTGCGGCGTGTGTGAGGCGCTCTGCAGAGACAGAGGAGGGGAGAGAGGCTGCAGGTCATGCATCCTCATTGTTGAGCCCTGGATGAGAAAGAAACGAAATAGCTCTGTCGTTATTTCCAGTAGCTAGCTTTTGTTGTCATAGCCTTTATTCCGGCCGGGCCACAAGGTTGTTTCTGGGCCGGATTGCTCAACGTACGTTCACACTTGTGATCACAGCCTGATTGGCTGCCAGCTGTGGCTTATGTCCTCGTCATCATCCTCCTCGTTACCTATTGGTTGCCGCCTGAAACTTAAATTTTAAAATAATGCGCGGCTTTCCTTACAATAATAACGTATTTCCATATATTATTGATCATTATGTTGTATTTGCATAATAAATGACATGGAAATGTATTGTATTAGGCCTATGTTTACTTGCCCACAGACATTTAGATGTATCAATATGTTTTTATCCACTTTTCAATGCTAACCACATTATTTTCAGTAAAGTTGATACTTTTTTAATGTAGTGGAGTTCACAGAAAAGACCTCCTCATATGCATAGTTTTCCTGTAGGCCAGTAATAGTATGTCAATTTATCTGTAGTAGTTATAAATTCCCATCTCATAAACAGCACTGTCCACATTGATTGTAATCATAATTTTTTATTATTTATTATTTTGAATATATAAGATATTACCATCTTTATCTAATCAGGTATTCCTGTTGAGTTCAATATATTTTGCAAGAGAGATCTAAGTTTTCAGACAAAGAAATCCAAACATTCTCAGACATACAAACTCACATTAGAGCAATTAAGGTGACATAAACATAATATAGATGAGCGTTTATTTGATGGTCTTATGGTGATGATGGTGCAGGGCGTGGTGAAAGGCCGTATTTCTATTTACATCATTTTCATCAACACCAAACCATTTTGCCCAGGTGTACCATCTGCATTTGATGTATTTCTGTCCGTTTCCTTTAATTTGTCCTCATCTGTATGTTACCTTTTATCACAATCAACTCTTGTGTTGACTATCTGACGGGGACATCATGTTGTATCTGTATGTTAATGTTTAAAAACTAGCTATAATCTTGTCAACCTGATTGTTCACACTGGGATGTTATGTTGGCCTCTTTACACCAGTGGTTCTCAAACTCCAGGAACCCCAGGGGTCTTTGAGGTGGTTCCAGGGGTCCCCAGCAAAAGGGAAATACTTTATTTTTTGTTACAATTATATCCATTGGTAGCACAGTGACAGAATGTCTCACTATTTTGGTCATGGGTTACACTTTCTGTAATAAAACATCTAAAAGCAAATATCCTATCAGATGGGGGACCCTGGGACAAAATCTTATCAAATGGGGGTCCGTGGTCTAATTTGAAATAGTTTATTGGTCCCTGATGTGAAAAGTACCAAAGAGTACCACTGCTTTAAACACAACATCTATTCCATGTCTTTTGTCCTGGTACAGGTCAGATGGACATCAACTGAGGGGCCAGACAATTAATTCCTGCTATTCCTTAATATTTTTCAAAAGGTCACAGAGAACATTGTCTTTAATGTTGCTACTAGAGCCCAGTGTGAGAGTAGTGCTTGTAAATTTGAGTTGTTTATTTTTGTCAAAAATAATTTTAAAAAGATTATCTAATGACCATTTACAGCATTGCCGTAAATTTCCCAAAAAGTGGCCCATAATTGTTGTTAACTACGTGGCCCACATTTGGTTCATCACATGTGGGCCACATTAGGCTCACACCTTGATCCGCCAATGTTGACTTTGCCGTAAATTGACCAAAAGTGGCCCATAATTGTTGTTAACTATTTGGCCCACATTTGTTACATCACATGTGGGCCACCTTACGCTCACCCTCAGATTAGCCAGTACAGATTGGGCCTGACCTTTACCTGAAGTGGCCCACATCCGTTTTATCATATTAGGGCCACACATGCAATGTCAAATGTGGGCCACCGTAGGCTCACACCTTGATTGGCCAATGCTGGCTGGGCCAAAAATGTCCCAAAAGTGGCCCATAATTGTTGTTGTTTACGTGGCCCACATTTGGTTCATCACATGTGGGGCACATCAGGCTCACACCTTGATCGGCCAATGATGGCTTTGCCGTAAATTGACAAAAAAAGTGGCCCTTAATTGTTGTTAACTATTTGGCCCACATTTGGTTCATCACATGTGGGCCACATTAGGCTCACACCTTGATCGGCCAATGTTGACTTTGCCGTAAATTGACCAAAAGTGGCCCATAATTGTTGTTAACTATTTGGCCCACATTTGTTACATCACATGTGGGCCACCTTACGCTCACCCTCAGATTAGCCAGTACAGATTGGGCCTGACCTTTACCTGAAGTGGCCCACATCCGTTTTATCATATTAGGGCCACACATGCAATGTCAAATGTGGGCCACCGTAGGCTCACACCTTGATTGGCCAATGCTGGCTGGGCCAAAAATGTCCCAAAAGTGGCCCATAATTGTTGTTGTTTACGTGGCCCACATTTGGTTCATCACATGTGGGGCACATCAGGCTCACACCTTGATCGGCCAATGATGGCTTTGCCGTAAATTGACCAAAAGTGGCCCTTAATTGTTGTTAACTATTTGGCCCACATTTGGTACATCACATGTGGGCCACCTTAGGCTCATCCTCAGATTAGCGAGTACGGATTGGGCCTGAACTTTACCTGAAGTGGCCCACATCCGTTTTATCATATTAGGGCCACACGTGCAATGTCAAATGTGGGCCACCTTAGGCTCACACCTTGATTGGCCAATGCTGGCTGGGCCAAAAATGTCCCAAAAGTGGCCCATAATTGTTGTTGTTTACGTGGCCCACATTTGGTTCATCACATGTGGGCCACCTTAGACTCACACCTTGATCGGCCAATGCTGGCTTTGCCGTAAATTGACCAAAAGTGGCCCATAATTGTTGTTAACTATTTGGCCCACATTTGTTACATCACATGTGGGCCACCTTAGGCTCACCCTTAGATTAGCCAGTACGGATTGGGCCTGACCTTTACCTGAAGTGGCCCACATCCGTTTTATTATATTAGGGCCACACATGCAATGTCAAATGTGGCCCACATTTGGCTCACACTCCGATTGGCTAGTGCCGGCTTTGCCGTAAATTTCCCAAAAGTGGCCCATAATTGTTGTTAACTACGTGGCCCACATTTGGTTCATCACATGTGGGCCACATTAGGCTCACACCTTGATCGGCCAATGTTGACTTTGCCGTAAATTGACCAAAAGTGGCCCATAATTGTTGTTAACTATTTGGCCCACATTTGTTACATCACATGTGGGCCACCTTAGGCTCACCCTCAGATTAGCCAGTACAGATTGGGCCTGACCTTTACCTGAAGTGGCCCACATCCGTTTTATCAAATTAGGGCCACACATGCAATGTCAAATGTGGCCCACATTTGGCTCTGTTGTGTATTATTTTGGAGCATTGTAGCCTAAATTGTTGTCATTAATTGTTGGTGTAAGGGTGGTCCACATAATCATTATTTAAAGAGTTATTTTATAGTGTAAAGTTAGGATCACAGTCTTAAACCCCTATAGTTCTGTGTGTGTGTGCTCCGTTCTGTGTCTGGCTGCCCGGGCTCGGCGGGTTGCACGTGTGTGTGAGTGAGCAGGCTCGTGTGCTAGAATAGTAGAACAAAGGCAGGATTTACGACACTACACTCCCCGCGAACCCACTGCCTGCTCAGCGGTTTTGAGCAGGTGCGTGTGCTGGGCAGGATTTACGACACTGCACTCCCCGCGAACCCACTGCCTGCTCAGCGGTTTTGAGCAAGTTCGTGTGCTTAGGGAGCAGAGGGAGAGAGCAGCATAGGATAACAAAAGCAGCATAAGATAGCAAAAACAGTATCAAAACACCTAAAGGGGAGTTTGAGGGTTGTGTTGCGGAACATACATCTATATAGTCCATCTCATTCTTGATGCACACTCATGTACTCATATTATGTTATTTTAAACTATAATCACATAAACTATAACCATAAGTGCTTAACCTATCATATCATAAGTGTTTAATAAGTGTTTTAACCTACCGTAAGTGTTGAAATGTTATTTTAATCCATCCTAATCCATCCTGTGTTTTGTGATCATGCACTTGCCGTGTGCTTAGTATCCATCTTGTGTGTTGCGATCATACACTCCCCGTGAATTCATTATTTCAGATTTACGACCAGGCACGGTGCCATGCACGTGCTATGCATACGCAATGCAACCACTTGTGCTCAGTAGATCGGATTTACGACCTGGCTCTGAGGCTTGCGGCCGGGCACTGCGCCAATACAACCACTATGGGCTCTAGCATTTCAGATTTACAACCCGGCTTCGAGCCATGCGGTCGGGCACCGAGCCAGTGCGCTCGCTGTATGCTCATTAATTCAGACCTCCTGACCGTGGACTCATATATTATACGACTAGGCGCACAAACCACGGAAACTCAATTACAGAACTGTCAAGCACCGTGTGATCGATGGGGATGATGGCACGGCAACACAGGCCTGCTGCCAAAAGTGGGGAGGGAAGGCTGTTGAACACTCTCCAAAAGAGGCCTGCAGCAGGGATTGCTGAGACTTGAAGAGCACGGCAGTGTGGGACAATAGAATGCACTCCATGGATGGTCTGACACGGTTTTAATGTGTGAAAAAACATGTAAACACACTCACTGAGTATATTGGTTATATGATTGTTTTTAAAAATGCACTGACAAAAAGTTTAAGTTTTAATGGTATAAACAACATGCCTTAAGACTTTTGAAAAATACGGTGAGAGTAAAGTTGAAACCTAATGGTAAATTTCTGATCCTGAGAGATATAAAAATATATAAAGGGATAAATATGATAATAAACATTAGTATTACTATTAAAGTAAAGCATCTAAAAAGGTTTAAACTTGAATATGTTTGGATAAATAATACACACAAGAGGCCACCAGATGGCACCATAGGATAAGAAATTTACCATTGTTAGAGGAGTGGTCAGCAACACCTACAGGAGGAGCTAAAGTGTAACACCCACTTTATGGGTGGAGCAAAGGGTAAATATAAGGCGATGCACGCTGACCACCCCTAGGTGTTTTTCCTGACCTGCTTGGAAATCACTCTGGTTTATTTGTCTTTTTTGTACAATAAACTCTTTTGCACCGACTCTTGATCGTCTCCAGTGAAGTTTTTTGACTACAAAGAATCAGCGAAAGAAGAAAACTAATAGAGTATTATTTGTTGAGTTTATTACGTTGGGAAGAGTGAGGTCCAGGCCTTTACTGGCCCAGCCTGGCCTTATTTCAGACCCGACAGCTCACACTCTGATTGGCTAGTGCCGGCTTTGCCGTAAATTTCCCAAAAGTGGCCCATAATTGTTGTTGTTTACGTGGCCCACATTTGGTTCATCACATGTGGGCCACATTAGGCTCACACCTTGATCGGCCAATGTTGGATTGCCGTAAATTGACCAAAAGTGGCCCTCAAGTGTTGTTAAGTATTTGGCCCACATTTGGTACATCACATGTGGGCCACCTTAGGCTCACACTCAGATTAGCCAGTACGGATTGGGCCTGACCTTTACCTGAAGTGGCCCACATCTGTTTTATCATATTAGGGCCACACGTGCAATGTCAAATGTGGCCCACATTTGGCTCACACTCTTGATTGGTTAGTGCCGGCTTTGCCGTAAATTTCCCAAAAGTGGCCCATAATTGTTGTTAACTATGTGGCCCACATTTGCATCATTGCATGTGGGCCACATTAGGCTCACATCCATTTTGTCAGGCCCGCAAGAAGGCCAGAAGTGCCGCGTCATTGCCTGAAGTGGCCCGCAATCGTTTGCTATCTGGGAATAGTGTAGTCTTTGGCTACCTGCTTCTCCCCCCCCCCCACTCACGTCCACAGTGAATGTTATAACTAGTGGTGGGCATAGATTTTTTTAAAATCTAGATTAATCTTGAAATTAATCTAGATTAATCTAGATTAAAATGTCTCATTTGAATTCTGCCGAAGGCATTTAAAGTGTGTGAACGGGTTTCAAAGGTGGCTCATTAGACCAGGGGCTCATCTCCTGTTTCCAAAATGCATCACAAGCTGCTTGAGAAAGCTTTTCTACTCTAATAATTGGTGATGAAAATAAATCATGTTCAGTAAGATGTACTTGTGTGTAGCGTGTGATGTGCTTTGCGTTTAGGTGGTAGGCTACTTGAGACCGGAAGAACTCCTACAGTAAACTAATTCAGCATTGCACAAGGTGCAAACCAGGTGTTGTGCCGAGTTTTGCCTGCCTGCGAGAATTGCATGCACCTCCAAATAATGCTTTTAAATGCTGTAAAATTCTTTGTGGGCTTCATCTATAGTGATAAATTGATTTGAAGTATATATTTTATGAACGTTTAGAGTCTTTAATATTTTAATACACTTAATAGGCTAGAAGGACCATTCCTTGACATTCAGTACATATATGTGGTGATAAAGCTGTTTGATCAATGAGCACAGCAAAGTGTCTGAGAAGGACCTAAAGAGGTGGATGCATAATTCGGCAGATCAGATTTTGTAGGCTCCCTGCAGAGATTTGCATCCACCTCTTTTCTCAGCATAGATGACCGTTAGCACCCGCGAGGTGCATGCAATTCTCGGCAGGCAGGCAGAATTCGGCACAACACCGGCGGCTTCAGAAACGTTCGTACCCAAAGTGCTGTCCAACAGCTGTCTGTGGACGATGTTGCTACAGTTAGTGTGAGTAAATACCGCTGTAACGCGTTTTTTAATCAACCGGCGTATCAATAACTAACCTGGCTAGTTGTAAACAAACAGCTGGCCGAGCGAGGTTGTAACCGGAACGCCGCCAACTCGGGTGTGATGTCATTCCCAGCTCCGCCCTCCGAGGTAAATGTAACGCAGCAACAGCTGCATCCATGTTAGCACGTCACGTTTGATGTGGTCATTTCACAGTAGGCAGACACACAGGTTCGAAGACTCATTTTTGCCCCCTACAGTGCAATTCGGTATACATCTGCGCTAAAATATCAAGGTGAAAGTCATCATAGCTTGTTTAGTATAGACCCAGCTCCCAACCCAACTTTGAGAATAGATTATCGGCAATATTTTTTTTATCGCCCGATAAGAGTCTCACGTTAACGCAGCACATTAACGCCGATAACGGCCCACCACTAGTTATAACCTATCTCTATATGTACGGTCAATTCAAAATACCGAGAATATAGTGACTTGTTGATACTGGAGTGCTGTCCAAAGCACATCTGGTCTGCTGAGCTTGAGCTGGTTGGTAGAGGATGGAGGCTCGACGTTGTCGCAGGGCTCCAGGATAAACTTACAGTGGCTGGCGTGGACCCAGGTATCACAAAACATTTTGTCATACTGTTACCGTTTTATAGCACCAGCACTCTGTTGCTGATGCCATCACTCAGGGAGGAAAACAGAGATGAATTTCAGTTATTAGGCTTGTTAGGCCACTCTGGCCTCCTGTTTATGGAAAGCTCTAACCAATTTACTTAAAGAAGATCATATAAGAGGTGGAGAGACCCTGCCCGGAGGAAGCCCGGGGCCCCCGTCTGGAGCCAGGCTCAGATGGAGGGCTCATCAGTGAGCGCCTGGTGGCCTGGTTTGCCACGGAACCTGGCCGAACACAGCCCGAAAAAGCTACATGGACCCACCATCCATCGGAAGATCCGCAGGGGTCGGGTGCGCTGCCACATGGGTGGCGGGGAAGGTCAGGGGCATTATTCTTCTCTGGAGTTGCTCAAGGTGTGAGGCGCCAGGTGGGTGTGGGGATACTCACAAGTCCCCGGCTGAGTGCCGCTACGTTGGAGTTTACTCCGGTGAACGAGAGGGTCGCCTCCCTACGCCTTCGGGTAGCGGGGGGAAAAACTCTGACTGTTGTTTGTGCATATGCACCAAACAGCAGTTCAGAGTACTCGGCCTTCTTGGAGACCCTGAATGGAGTCCGGTATGGGGCTCCAGTAGGGGACTCCATGGTTCTGCTGGGTGACTTCAACGCACATGTGGGCAATGACGGAGCTACCTTGAAAGGCGTGATTGGGAGGAACGGCCCCCCTGATTTGAACCTGAGGCATCTGGTGCTTTGTTGTCCTATACCTGACCTGTTAGGTACCAGAAGACAGGTACCTGCTATGATCCAGCACCAATAATTTTCTTTTGAGAGTTGTCTTCGTGTTGATATTCTGTTTGTTAAGCATGCTCCTTCGTGCTGTCTGTCTTCCATGATGTGGAAAATAGTGACACATATCTATAACAATAATAGTAATAATATTGATAATATGAAAAGATCATACATAAAAGATTAAATGTAAGAGGACACAATTTTCTGCCATAACATTTGGCTGTGAGCATCCTGGTGGTCCAGCCTGCAGCCTGGTGGACTCTTTTGAATGAATTTACTTTCTGTGATTGAAAACAGCTTCTTTCGTATAACTCAGTGAAAGTGATGTATCCACCTGATTTTTCCTTGTTCTGTTAAGTACTGTGGACTGTATGTGCAGAGGTAGTTTTGCATGTCGGACGTGTATGGTCTCCGAGAACATCGCTGTGTTTCATTCGTCCCGCATTTCAATCATCCTGGCTTTTGCCTACGTTTTAATCTTTTTGCAGACTTAATTCTAGGCTGGATTACTGCAAATCCTTATTTTCAGGCTGCACGAAAAAGTCTGTTATACCTCAGCTAATCCAGAATGCTGCAGCACATGTTGGTGATGGGATGGCGATGGCACAATGGATAAGACTATGCCTTTGGTATGAGAGAGCCGGGTTCAATCTCCCACTGTGACCCATCCACCATTGTGTCCCTGAGCAAGACACTTAACCCCTATTTGCTCCAAAGGCGTGCGACCTCTAACATGTCAACAATTGTAAGTCGCTTTGGATAAAAGCGTCAACTAAATCAATAAATGTGATGTTTTCTGACAGGAACCAGTAAAAGAGATCATATCTCTCCTGTCTTAGCTTCTCTGCATTGGCTTCCTGTAAAATCCAGAATAGAATTTAAAATCCTTCTTCTCACATACAAAGCTCTTAATGGTCAGGCACCATCTTATCTTAAAGAGCTCATAGTACCTTACTACGCCATCAGAGCACTGCGCTCCCAGAATGCAGGGTTACTTGTGGTTCCTAGAGTCTCCAAAAGTAGAATGGGAGCCAGAGCGTTCGGCTATCAGGCTCCTCTCCTGTGGAACCAGGTTCCAGTTTGGGTTCGTGAGGCAGACACCGTCTCTACATTTAAGAGTAGGCTTAAGACTTTCCTTTTTGATAGAGCTTATAGTTAGGGCTGGCTCAGATGAGTCCTGAACCATCCCTTAGTTATGCTGCTGTAGGCCTAGACTGCCGGGGGATTTCCCATGATGCACTGAGCTCCTCTCTCCTCTTATCTCTCTTTCTCTCTCAGTGCAACCTCATCCCATTAATGCATGTTACTAACTCGACTTCTTCCCTTTCCCGTGGTCGTGTGCTTCCTTCTGTCGCTTCCTGCGGGTGTTGCTGGCTCTGGAGCTGTGGAGTCTGGATCTGTGGTTGGGAGTCTCCTGCTGCCCCCGTGTTCCTGCTTGACACCCTCTGCTACAATTATTGTTACTAGTCCTATTGTTATTATTACTGTTATTATTATCATCTACATTACGATTACCCTTCCCCCCAACCGTTCAAGGCAGATGGCCGCCCACCCTGAGCCATGGTTCTAGTGCTGCTCTGTTTACTTTGCGGTGACTCCCTGTCTGGTTTCCGCCACCACAGCCTTTTAACTCTGGTGTTACATTCAGCAACGGTCCCAGCTCATTATTGATCCATGCACGCACGTTCTTCATGAATGGTTATGATTACTGACAATTTGGTACTTAGCATTAACAAATCATAGACTGACCACCATGTAGAGCATTTTTCTTTCACAATCATTTAATGAATCAAAACACACAAAATAAAACATCTGTTTTATCGAACTGGAAATAATATTGTACAGTTTGAGAGGTTAGCAGTTGTGACAAGGGTGGGAGCTGGGTTGAGGGTTTGGTGCTGATGTTCAGTTGGGTGTCATCAGCATAGCAGTGGACATTGAGTCCATAGTGATGGACTGGCCAAGGGTAGCATGTAGACATCAAAAAGATGGTGGCCAAGCACAGACCTCCTGAGAACACCATGGTTAACTGGCACCAGAATGGAGGAGAGGTCTTCCATGCTGGTGCCAGGCTTTAAATTAAAGGCTTGCAAGTGTCTGGCTTCTTGTAGTTCAATATTAGTACAAGCACAATATTTATAGCTGGTGATTTGTACATGCCAGTCTGCATACAGGATGCAGTTCAATGTTTGCTTCTCAAATAAATTGCCCTTCATGATGGGAAAAATGATATAATAATGTGTCTATAGATGTCATTAATAGCCATAATTCAATTTAAATGAACGTATCAAACAGGATTATTTTAATATAGTCTAACTTACATGCAGGCTGAGGTAAGCTGCTGTCCAGCATCCAGTACAGACAGGAAGGTGTTTTTAATTTGATTTATTTCATAATGATCATTGTGAGAAAATAATTTGTGTTTAAATTTTTTTCCTCTGGTAAAAAGAGCCACAGAAAAATCCCCAAAGCCTCCCTGGAATGATGCCAACTCATTAACACAGTGTTGCTCACCTTCTTCACTGAGATAGTCAGGCTACAGTTCTGGGCAGACTGGGATTTAATATGAATGTCTTGCTAAACTTTTCACTGCGCTGATTAAATGTTGATGAAATTTAGGCTAACACTAGTCTGTAGCTAGCTAGCTTATTTCACTGTGGACATGAAGCCAACAGGTTAACACCACTCACAGACTAAAGGCTGCCCACCTTTCATGGGGAAACACTGGGTTACAGAGTGACATCCTGTTCTTTGTCTTTCCTCTCATCAGGGACGTGCACAGACATTTTGGTGGGCAGGGGCTCAAGTGAAAAAAGGGCATTTTTTAAAACAAGACAATAGACAAATATATTACAACATTTTTACTTTTCTACAAAATAATTAGTTCACACAAAGACTACATCTTCTTTAGTATTCACTTGGTTTATCACAGGAGCAGGCGACAGCAAAGAAAACTCTGCCACAATGTGCAAGTTTTCTATACTACTAGTTTCAAGTATATATTTAGAATAAATGACATAGTTTCATTAATAATTTGTTTATTTTTCACAAGGCAATAATTCGTTTCAATTCTGTTGGTGTTATTGGAATACATAACACTTCATAAATCTTCACACTAAACTGTGGCATTGGGCTGCAGGCATAATTAAAATAAATGTTTTTTTAAATACTTTTACTTTTTGTTTCACAAGCAAGATGCCAAATTTGTAAAGATAACTTCAGCTTCACACAGCCAAGCAACAGAATGCTGAATTCCCTGAATACAGTAATTGATCAAATACTTTATTATCGTTGCTATTATATTACATTTACCGCGCGCGCGCACACACACACACACACACACACACAATTACTGATGGTGACATAGACTTCATGGACTTATTATATAAGGATCTATCAGCATACAACAAACTAATAGAATGGAGAGTTATTAAATGAGGAGCCGACCATCAAAACTATGAAGTTACTCTTTAAGGCACTTTTTCATGGAGTGATCAATTTTAAGATTTTGGTCTATTTTGCTTCCATGTCTTCTTTTACTCTAATGGAAATAAAACACATTTCAGAGGAAAATAGCCTACTCTTGATGTAAGTCACTGACTGGGGAAGTTTTGTGGTGATATGCTTTAGTTATTTTCCCATTCACCTGCAAAGACTTATCATATGTGGTGCAAATTTGCTATTTTAATTAGTTAACGCCTAATTTGCATATCAGTGTGGTGATTGTGATGACTTTATTAGACACAAATGTTACAGTATTCAGCTGTAGTGTCTCCATCAGTACATTAGGTTGTATGGCCATGAGATATTACCTTAGCTAAACTTCAGCTAACTTATTACATTAGCTCAGCTCATGAATCATGTGTTAGCAAGACATAGGCCTAAATTGTCTTTTGTTTAATTAGCGGTAAACTTGAGGCACTGGTAGTTTAGTCTTTTGTTCATCACTCACCTCCACACAAGCCAAGAAAAACACTTCTGGGAGAGAAGCTGGAGGGGCTCTGTCTGTCTGTGTGCTGCGCTCTGGTTGGGCAATGAGATGCGGAGCGAGAGAGAGAGAGAGAGAGAGAGAGAGAGAGAGAGAACTCCAAAGTCTCCGCAAATCTTACGACCTGATAGCCTATTTAGATTTTTTTCCCAATAAATATATTGGTTTGACAGGGAATCTGTTGCAAACAGGAATAAATATACTGTATATTCATTTATTTTTAAAAAAAAAAAGCATCCCAAAAAAAGGGCACTTTCTCTTGAGGAAGAAAAAGGGCAGGTGCTGAAGCCCCTTTTGACATCTATGTGTGCACGTGCCTGCCTCTCATTGTGATCTCTGTATTTCTGGTGCATCTGCTGACTGCATCTAAACACCGTCACTGATCGGCGCTGAGGCCGGACCAAACCAGTTCATGCAGTGGTTTGTCAGTATGGAGGTTTACTTTTTTGGTCAATGGGGATTTTTAACTTTTATTGCCAAGAACAAGTAAAAACAAAGAGATCATTCATTTTATTATTAGATTTGAAATATATTTATACTCGATGATGATGGTTTATATAATGTATAACGTAATATAATTTGATATTAGTTTATAATTATTTTTTGGAGCCCCTGTCAGTCAGGGGCCCTTGGAATTGTCCTAACTTTCCCCCCTTATATGGCGCCCATGGGTGTGAGAAATGAAGGCTGCAGAGAGGTCACAACACATTCTCTCTACTCGTCACATATGGACGCTTCGTCAAGATCCCCTGACGTCGCTTTTTAACGCCCTGGGTTCCCCTTTTGTGTCTTTTTTGTACGTTTACCCCTTCGTGGTCAAGTTAGCAACAATGAATATGCAACATACACAGTTTCAAAATGAAATGTTATGTTGCGAAACATTGCCATTGGGAAATGTCATGTTCTTAAATCTGTGAATCTTTGCAATTTGGTTAAGTTAAAGCAACATAAGTACTTTGGTTAGGGTTAGAAAAAGATAATAGTTTGGGTTAAAATAACAACGCACGACAGTTAACACAATTAGTTACGTTACTTGTGTAGCTTATACAACTTACCTAACCTTCTTCACATGGAAAACGAACACCAGTCTCCTGGTTTAAAGTCCGATTTCTATAAAGCAGAAAACACATTTATTTATTAATTATTTAATAACATGACTTCTGACTTCTCTTGGCAACATGCTGATCACAGCACAGCTTATCATCTACTGTTAAATGTGACCAGTTTTATCTTTCAGTACTTCAGTCTGAAAGTTTTCTCTTCCTGCTGATTAAATAACTGAAACAAATAATCAGCTCAGGAGAAAAACAGACAAACAGCAGATCTGATTCATGATACTGGGTAATTCATTGCCCAGTAAAAGGAAACGTAGTTTCATGAATTCATGCTGGCTGAGTCAACTTCCTCTGATGAAAGAGCTGACATAATGAGGAAGCAAAAACCAAAATATTTACTGGACTAATTTAATAACTCTGAAATGAAGAATTATAAAGCAGGAAGTGTTTTGTGTTGTCTTGTGTCCTCCGCCCTCCATCTTCACTGAGCGGCCAGAGCACAGAGCAACTTGAAAATGAACTGGAAAAGATCAGATTCAATGTGACTCGACCTGTTCACACTGTCATGTGGGCAAAAAAATTGTATTTGGGTCACTTTGGCTACGATCAGGCTGCAGGTCCTTTACTGCAGCCGGTCGGCTCCCTACTGCCTCTAATGTTCCTCAAACTTTCTTCAATCGCTCTCATCCTCAGCGTCACACGTGCATCCAGTTCATGTAGTGATTTCGATATTTCTTCTAGTTTCATCGTCAGTCTGGTGGTCACTCTCAGCAGCTCACCAGACTGCTCCACGATGGCGTCGATCCTCCTCTGCGCTTCGACAGACCGCTCTGAGATGTTACGAGACGGTTCACCATTCTCAGGAGGCCTTGGTTGTGGTGAAGACCTTGTAGGAGCCGTCAGGATAATCCTGGTGCTCTGTACAGGAAGTGAAAACATGTGCTAGCTCAGTATTGTGAACTTTATAAATGTGTGTTTCCACCATTTCAATTAAATTATCTGCAGAAAAAATGAGCACTTGCACTTTTACACAAAATATATATTTATCACATATTTCATCTTTTCTATATCTGAGACAGATCAAAGTGATGTTGATCACAAAGTGAGATGTGTCCAATCTTATGACTCAGCTTTTAAAATTGAATAAATATGTTTTTTTATGTTGTTAATAATGTAGAGGAGCTGAAGACGTTTGGTGGCAGATGCGTCTTTCTGACACTGCAGTTGAAGATGGATTTAAAAAGCATCTGAAAGTGATATGCACTCGCTCATATGCTTCGATTTCGGCTGCAACATCGTTCAACTTTGAACAGAGACGGGGTTACCTTGGTTACCATCTCCGCTCATATACAACTAACTGACGCTTCACACGAGGGAGGTGGCCACTGATGCAGACCATGAGATGTGGTTGAAAGCTCTGGAAACAGCAGTAAGTGGACCTTTGGGGTAAAATATCTTAGAGCCTGTGTGATGGTTTTGAAACTGCTGGAAAATATAATCTACCTGTAAAACAGTCACGTTTGCCCTTTAACTTGAGCAGTACAGAGGAGACCAGTGTTTAAAGGGGATGAAAGCAGTGAGCCACAACGTCTAACACGCCAACCTGTGATGTACAATAATGGTGTCTTCTCTGATCCCATCTGAGCTCTACAGTTCCTGATGTGGATCACTCAGCAGCCACGAGTGCAGCGTGTGACCACAGAGTGAACAGTCAGTGTTTAGCTTCTGCGTTTTAAGAAAGCACAATCAGAAGCACAACAGGCTGAACTTCAGGGAAAACTGCACGAACTAGAAACAACAAAGGCAGGTCAGATTCCAGATGAGACATTGAAGAAGGTGACAGACAATGTGGAGTCTCTGTGGGGGTGGTTGAGTTTCTGTTTGAGTCAGATCTCTTTCACCTGTTGAATGGCATGTGTGACCTACCAAAGTCCTTCATGTGATACAGATTATAATAAAATAATTTAACTGCAAGAACAAACACTCATTCAGTAAATAAAGCCGACAGACCACACTTCAGATTTTACATCTACAGCTAAAATACATGTTTTTATTCACAGTCAGTGCTGTGAATGAGCACAGAAATCTGTTGTTGTAGTGAAGAAGAACTTAAAATAAATGTATTTCTGTCAGATTAAATAAAGTAGATGCCCGACTGCCTTAACGCAAGAGCCAATCACATGGCAGCAGCTCAATGCATTTAGACATGTAGACGTGGTCAAGACAACTTGCTGAAGTTCAAACTGAGAATCAGAAAGAGGATTTAACTCAAATAACCACTCGTTACAACCGAGGTCTGCAGAATACACCATCTCTGCACGCACAACACGTCAAACCTTGAAGCTGACGGGCTACAGCAGCAGCAGATCAGAACGGATGCCCTTCCTGTCAGATGAGAACAGGACAATCTGGATTATAGAGGATTGGACAAACGTTTCCTGGTATAATGAGTCTCGATTTAGGCTGCAACATTCAGATGGACAGAATTTAGCTTAAACAACATGAAAGCCTGGATCCATCCTGCCTTGTATCAAAGGTTCAGCCTGCTGGTGGTGTGATGATGTGGGGGATATTTTCTTGGCACACTTTGGGCCCCTCAGTAGTTCCTGAGTCTTGTTGCTGACCTCGTCCGTCCCTTTATGACCACAGTGTACCATCTTCTGTTAGCCACTTCCAGCAGGATAATGCAACATGTCATAAAGTCCAGATCATCTCAAACTGTTTCTTGAACATGACAAAGAGTTCACTGACCTCCACAGTCACCAGATTTCAGTCTAACAGAGCAGCTTTGGGATGTGGAGGAACAGGAGATTCACATCATGGACGTGCAGCATCTGCGTGATGCTGTCATGTCAACATGGACCAAAGTCTCTGAGGAATGTTTCCAACACCTTGTAGAAAGTTAGCCATGAGGAATTAGGGAGTTCTAAAGGCAAAAGGGGGTCTAACCCGGTACTAGCAAGGTGTACCTAATAAAGTGGCCTGTGTATAGTGTATAATTACCTGTAAAACAGTCAGCTGTGCCCTTTAATGTGACACCAACACCATGTGATGGAGACCAGTGTTTAAAGGGGATGAAAGCAGTGAGTGTGATTGGCCACAACGTCTAACACGCCCACCTGTAATGTTTAATAAGGGTTTCTAGTCTGACCCCATCTGAGCTCTACAGTTCCTGATATCAGATCCGTCAGTTGCCATGAGAGCAGCGCGTGAACACAGTGTGAACAACAAAAAAATATGCTGATCCCTCAGGAACACACGAGTCAGAGTTTGGCCTCTGACCTAAAATATAAGAAAGCCAGGTTTTAATTCATATTCAGTGTGAATAAACAAAGAAACCTGCTTTAAAGCTGAAATAAATGTATTTAATGGCAAATTAAATAAAGCAGATACCCACTGACTAACCACAAGAAATGTGTGCTAACATGAAATATGTGGAGTCGTGAAACATTGAATGTTTTTGCTGAAAACGTGAGTAATTTAAATGAAACGCCCCAATTATTCAAGCTTCAGGAGGCTGCAGCCAGGACTTTACGGCCGGGACTGACGGGATACGGCAAGAAATCCATGGTTTGGAGCAGGAAATTCACAAGTTAAAACTTCAGAAACAAAATATTATGTTGTTTTGACAGAGTTAAATAAAGATTAAATGTTTAGTTTTATAACTACACTGGTCATAAAGAGTCCACGCTTCTTACTGATGTCCACATTCTCATTTATTCTTCTTTGAAGTATCATGGAACACCGTGAAAACTAGAAGATAAACAAAACCGTTTTAAGCACAAGGCACCTCAAAAGAACCTTTTTATACTCTGTCTCTTATTTCTTATACAGACCAACACAATGTGTCTCACATTTTCCCGTAAACAACATTAAACAGTGCTTAATAAAATGACTGGATAATTATTACCGTGTTCGCCTGGTAGACCAGCTGTAGAATAATAGACGGGAGCTTAAAAGTTCGCTGTTCTCACCCGCTACTCTCTCTTCTCTCTGGCGCTACTTGCAACACTTCCGGGTAACAGTCATGTGACTAGCAATAAAACTTTCTCTTCTTCATAAATTTAACAAGAGCAACGTGAAAACAGCTTTAAGTTGCACCATTACTCAAAATTACAGTAAACAAGATCTATTATAATTGCATTACTGAAACAACTTTATCAATGTAAAGGTCGGCGCATTAGCGACTTCCGGTGTTGTCATGGAAACGGCTTTACACTGAACTTAGCGTCAGCTACACTCCCACCAAATGACCTTTGATTAATTAATAACACATCATACAACCTTGGTGTTTTATACATGCATATTAATTTGATAAATCAATGGTTATTTCAAAGCATTTGTTAAGGTCACTCATAAACATCTGAAACTGAGTGGTGAGGTAGATCAACAGTTAAATTTTCCCTTTAAAAATATATGCAATATACACCAGATTAAAGTTGATTTCACAATATCAATCAAGAACACTTTCTCAACACACATAGGTCCAAGAAAAATAATCTCTCTTTTTAACAACACAGAAAGGAGATATGTGGTCAGTGACTAACTGCCCTAGGGCTATGAAGCAGAATTTCAGCTGCTTTCTACGAGAATAACTAACTTCTGAATAGGTCGCTCAATGATGGATGGCTTGCTGAGGCGTTCACCCCCTTTTCCTAACTTCCGCTCTCCAATCTGTATTGTAACTCTGCGCACCAGTCCATCATCATTCTCGTGTACTTTAAGAACCCTGGCAAGTTTCCATTCATTACGAGGGAGCTCTTCTTCCTTTACAATGACGATATCTCCGACTTGCACATTGCGTCTTGGAGCATGCCATCGTTGCCTAAGAGTGATGTTGGCAAGGTATTCTTTCTTCCACCTACTCCAAAATTGCTCAGACAGATATTGCACCCGCCGCCAACGTTTTTTGGCATACAAGTCTTCCTTGACAAAGTTACCTGGCGGAGGCAGAGGAACAGCAGACTTCATGGTGAGCAGATGATTTGGTGTCAATGGCTCCATACTTGTGGGATCGCTGATGCTATCAACAGTAAGAGGGCGACTGTTTACAATGAACATGGCTTCATAAAGGAAGGTTCTTAAAGAAGTGTCGTCCAATCTTCCAGCACTGTGAGCAAGGACAGAGCCAAGCACACTCCTTACTGTTCTGATCTGCCGCTCCCATGCACCACCGGCATGACTTCGAGGCTGGCGCATTCATGCAGAAGTCGCACTGTTTGTCTGCCAGGTATGTAGCCACTCTTTCATTGTTTACTTCCTTGAGGGCTCTTTCCATTTCATTTCTTGCTCCAACAAAGTTTGATCCTTGATCTGATCTGATATGTCTGACAGCTCCTCGGATGGCTAGGAAACACCGTAAAGCACTGATGAATGCATCGGTCGTCATGTCATCCAACATCTCGATGTGGACCGCTCTGGAGCTTAGACATGTGAAAAGGAGGCCATAACGTTTGTTTTCCCTGCGGCCTTGCTTGGTATAGAAAGGACCAAAACAGTCCATACCGCAGTATGTGAACGGTGGGGAGGGATCAATACGGTCTCTGGGTAAGTCTGCCATCCGTTGTTCCTCTGGAGGTGCACGGGCTCTTCTACACAGGACACACTGCTTTATGTACTGGGCTGCTGCCTTACTTCCACCCATAATCCAGTAGCCACTGGCTCTGAGTTCATTCAACGTTTGTCCTCTGCCCTGATGTTGTGTCTTCTCATGATGGTGTGCAAGGACAAGGCGTGTGACAACACCATCCCTTGGGAGGATTATAGGGTGCCTCAGGTCCAAAGGTGCAGATGCTCTCCTCAGACGTCCTCCCACTCTCATTATACCATCTTGGAGGAAGGGGTCTAGCTGATACAGTTGGTGGTTACAAGGCAGCTTTCCTGATGTCTGGAGTATGTGTAACTCCTTTTCAAAGGCATCTTTCTGCGCAAGCCTGACGAGAGTGAGAGTGGCCCTCCTTCTTTCCTCAACCTTAAGGGGCCCTATGTCCTTGATCCTCTTCGCTAACCGTTGTATCCGAGCAATGACCTTTACCGCTGTAGACCATTTTGAGAACCTTGCCAGTCTCTCTTGAAAGTCAACTTGCCTTGAAGCATCAGTTTTCAAGACTTGGGTTGCCCTGACCTCGGGATCTCCTACCAGCAGCTCTGGAGTTCCTTGGGCTGTAACTACCTCTCTCTCCCACAGGAACTTGGGTCCAGTGAGCCAGTTTGACTTGAGAAGCTCATCTACCTTGAGGCCCCTTGAGGCGTGATCAGCAGGGTTGTGTTCTGTGTCGACATAAAACCACTGCCCTGGGTCAGTGGTTTCCCGGATTCTCTGGACACGGTTTGCCACGAAGACGTGAAACCTTCTGGCTTCGTTATTTATATAACCAAGAACTACTTGTGAATCAGTCCAAAAATATTCTCTGTTGATCTTAAGCTCCAGTTCCTCCTTTAGCATACTGCTCATAGCAGCAGAGATTACTGCAGCAGTTAACTCAAGTCTTGGTATAGTGACTATTTTTGTAGGAGCGACTCTTGCTTTGCCCATAACGAAGGCGCAGTGCACCTTATCTTCGCCCACCAATCTGATGTATGAGCACTGACCATAGCCTTGACTGCTGGCATCTGAAAAGTGATGCAGTTCCACTCTCAGGACCTTTCCAAAGTTCTCTGGTGTAAAGCATCTTGGAATCTGAATCTTGTCAAGATTTCTTAAATCATTGATCCAGCTCTCCCACTTCGGCTTCAAATCACTGGGGAGGGGCTCATCCCAACTAATGCCCTTCTGACACATCTCTTGTAGCACTCGCTTCCCTGGTAGGATGAATGGGGCCAGGAATCCTAATGGATCATACACCGAAGCCACAACTGAGAGGACTCCGCGTCGTGTAGCTGGTTTCTCATCAAGTGAGACCTTGAAGGAGAAGATGTCTCTCTCCACGTTCCATCTGACGCCTAGCACTCTCTGTACTGGAAGATCGTCACAGTTGAGATCCACATTCTTCACCTCAGCAGCACGTTCGGTAACACTAATGGACTCTAGGACCTCTCGACTGTTGGAGATGAATTTATGAAGGTGCAACTTTCCTTCAGCGCACAGTGCTTGGGTTTCTTTCACCAACTTGACTGCTTCGTCGACTGACTCTCTGCTTATGAGGCCGTCGTCCACATAAAAATGCTTCCTGATGAAGCTGGCTGCTTCCGGATACCTTTCCTCATTTTGGTTGGCAATATGCTTCATGCCATAATTGGCACAGCCTGGTGATGAAGATGCTCCGAAAAGATGGACCTTCATACGGTATTCCCTGGGCTCTGACTCTGTATCTCCACTTTCCCACCACAGGAAGCGTAGGTAATCTCTGTCTTCTTTGCTGACATGAAACCTGTGGAACATTTTTTCCACGTCACACATTACAGCAATGGGATGTTTGCGGAAACGACAGAGCACTCCAGTCAGCCCGTTTGTAAGATCAGGTCCTGTTAGCAGATGGTCGTTTAAGGCAGTGCCTTCATACTTGGCGGAACAGTCGAAAACTACCCTGATCTTATCTGGCTTCCTTGGGTGATAGACGCCTTGGTGTGGGATGTACCACACACTTCCTGATTCTGGTTGTGTGTCTGCTTTCTCTGCGTCGCCATCCTTGAAAACACCTTCCATGAATCTCACATAATCATCCTTAAATTTAGGATCTCTTTCCAGTTTCCTTTTAAGGTGCTTTAGGCGGATCAAGGCAAGCTTCTTGTTATCAGGGAGGTGAGGACGTGCCTTGAATGGAAGGGGCATTTCAAGATGGCCGCACTCGTTCTGGTGGATTTTTTCCTTTAAGACCTGCAGAAATTGAATGTCTTCTTGAGATATGCTTTTCTCTCCTGATCTGGTGTCTGCAAAGTCCGATTCAAGGGCCTTAATAGCAGCCGCTGGCGTCACAGGTGGAAGCTCCCTAACATATATCCGATGGCACAGCCCAGTCACATCCCTGGAGTTCAAGCGTTGTGGTGGGCTCCCTACAATGCTCCACCCTAAATCCGTTTTTATAGCATAAGGCTCATAGTCACCTCCAGTGATGACCTCTTGTGGTGCCAGGGCTCTGGAGCAGTCATAACCAATCAACAGTCCCACTCCACAGTCCATTAGCGGGGGCATCTCAGGGGCTATGACTGATAGGTGTTTCCACTTATTAGCTGTCTCACATGTGGGGATGTGCGCTCGTTCAAGTGGAATGAATTCCCTTGCGTAGGCAGGAGGCAGGTTGATGAGGCAATCTGAAGAGAATCCTCTGGCTCGGAGTCCACTGACTCTCTGGCTTTTCACAATGGAATCCCTTCCCATCATGGTTGAAAGCTTTAGTTTTACTGGTTCCATTGATGCCTGCAACCTTCCACAAAGTTCCTGGTCCACAAATGTGTGACTACTTTGAGTGTCCAGTAAGGCATAAGCCAGCGTTTCGGAATCTGGGTTTTCATGTGAAGAGATCCACACTGGAACAATCATTGATGTGCTCCCACCCTCACCTCCATTGACACAACAAGATAGTGAGGATGTGTTTCCTTCAGCTTTCTGGTTGTCTTGAGAAGAAGTCTGGTCTGCTGAGGGGCGGTCTTCATGCAGTGGAGTGGGGTGGTGCCTTTTGCATATGCTACACATGGCCTTGTTCCTACAGTCCTTTGAATTATGTCCCTTTCTCAAGCATGCATAACACAGCTTATTGTCTTGGATGAACTTTCTCTTATCCTCCACAGACATTTCCATTAAACTTTTACACTTATGTATGGAGTGGTTCTCTCCACAACACATACACTTGGCTGTGCTTGAGTTATGAGCTGGCATGCTTCCTTTGTTTGGTTTATTGGAATCTCTCATCTTGATCTGCTCTACATCGTAGGATTTGGCTGTGATACTTGATGCTTTCACATTAGTGGCGAAGGTGTTTGCCTTTGGACGTTTTATTTCTCTGAACGACTTTTCCTCAGGCTTTAGTGCATGCAGTGATGACACTGGATTACATGCTATGCGTGCTTCCTTTGAGATGAATGAAGCAAACTCTCTGAAGCTTGGATAATCTTTGTCTTGATCCAGCTGGTCTGTGACAAAACGATTCCACCTGGACGTTATCCAATCAGGGAGTTTGGCCAGCATCTTCTGATTCTCTTCGCAGTCGTTCAGAACCTGTAGACCCTTGATGTGAGGCATAGCATCACTACATGTTTGCAGAAAATCACTAAACTCTCTTAGCTTAACATACTCCTTAGCCCCTATTTTTGGCCACTTATTAAGCTTCTCTCGGAAGGCACGCTGCACTACGAAGGAGTGTCCATACCTTGCATTCAGTTTCTCCCATGCTTGCTGATATGCCTCTTCATCTTTCCTGTAGAAGCTGCCTTCCAGAGCCGACCTTGCCTCCCCACTTACGTACTTTTGTAGGTAAAACAACCTATCTGCCGGATTTGAACATCGTCTCTCTATAAGGGCTTTGAAGCTTGTGCTCCATTCTGTGAACTTTAATGGGTCACCAGAGAATACAAAGGGTTCCGGTAAAGGAAGTCGAGTGAGGGCCATTGACTCCTGTAATGTCTGGACTAGAGATGCTTCATTCTGTGTAACTTGGCGATTTAGGCACCCTGCAAGGGGAGTGAGTAGACTAGGAACATTTCCTTCACTGCACGGGGAACTGCATCTCTCACTCTTTTCTTTTGACTCCTCCTCAGTAAATACTTTGAGCCTTGCTTCAATGACCTCAATGTCCCTTTGATTTTCAAGCTTTTTCAGAAGCAGACGTTGTGCTTCGATGGCAGCTTCCCTTTCAACTTCAGCTTTCTTTGCAGCCAGCTGTGCGGCTGTCTCAGCTCTCTTAGCCGAAATACTTGGTGACTCTGAAGGACGGCTGGAGCGGTGGCTGAGTGCAGTGGCTTTGGAAACTGTGGACCCATATATGGACCTAGCATATTCACTGTCAAGCAGCATGCGTAACCTGACCTTTTCCGCCTCACCATCGAACTCTTCTTCCCCTTCAATGAGGCGAACTCTCATTATTCCCAACAAGTCAGCTGTCACGGCTACACTTGCATCAATTTTTCTTCGAATTTCTTGGCTTGGTGCAGTTTTTGAACGTATGTTGTCATACAACTCCTTTAATTCGGACTCAAGCTTCTCAACTACATCCATCATGTCATACAAGTCACTCTCAGAGCACGCCTGCTTCAGTCTTGTACGAGCATTCTTAACTTGTGTTTTCCATTTCTCATACACTGAGTTGAATTTCCGTTCTCTTTGGATTGATTCTTGCTCTTTCAGCTCTATCATTTTATGTGTTGGACGTCTGTCACGGGAGGATTTCCTTGGTTCATCATCTAACTGTGCTGCTGCTGAATTAGGCTCCTTAAGCATTGTTTTAGATTTCTCATTTTTAGCATGATAAGCTGTTATTTTCTCTTTCTCTGCTACAACTGAATTAGAGATTCACGATTCATCGCGAACCGACATTTTGTAATCTTGTCAGCATTAGCGGACAATTGGAGGAAGAGACAAGCTAATTTGCAAACACCTGAGATAGGCAATGGAGCTAATTTTGTTACACCTTTTGACACTTAAATTGTACCAGCACTTGTGATTTATAAATGTCATTGACTTTATAGCAAGGCCTAAGTGGAAAACAGGATGTTACAACTAGTTAACAGTTAACTTTTGCTCTGTCTTTCTCACAGTCCTGAACAACTATAGACCTTTATTTTGTAGCAATCACTTTCTTTATACTGTTGTTGTGGAACTGTCCATCATTTGCCAGAGGAATTATTTAAATTTCAGGATGTACAGTCTGACCTGAAATGGATGCTGTAGGCTGAACTAGACTGCAGGAGAGGAGACAAACTTCACGCTGAAACCTGTAGTCCACCACAGGATATAAAGCAGAGCCTCAAACTGAAGACCTGAAGTTCACCACAGGATTTGGAGCAGAGCCGCACACTGAAGACCTGAAGTTCACCACAGGATTTGGAGCAGAGCCGCACACTGAAGACCTCGTGGTTGATGGAGTTAGGCCACGTTTTCACTATAACTACACTGGTCATAAAGAGTCCACGCTTCTTACTGATGTCCACATTCTCATTTATTCTTCTTTGAAGTATCATGGAACACCGTGAAAACTAGAAGATAAACAAAACCGTTTTAAGCACAAGGCACCTCAAAAGAACCTTTTTATACTCTGTCTCTTATTTCTTATACAGACCAACACAATGTGTCTCACATTTTCCCGTAAACAACATTAAACAGTGCTTAATAAAATGACTGGATAATTATTACCGTGTTCGCCTGGTAGACCAGCTGTAGAATAATAGACGGGAGCTTAAAAGTTCGCTGTTCTCACCCGCTACTCTCTCTTCTCTCTGGCGCTACTTGCAACACTTCCGGGTAACAGTCATGTGACTAGCAATAAAACTTTTCTCTTCTTCATAAATTTAACAAGAGCAACGTGAAAACAGCTTTAAGTTGCACCATTACTCAAAATTACAGTAAACAAGATCTATTATAATTGCATTACGAAACAACTTTATCAATGTAAAGGTCGCGCATTAGCGACTTCCGGTGTTGTCATGGAAACGGCTTTACACTGAACTTAGCGTCAGCTACAAGTTTCACTACTAGAGCCTAAACACACACGTTAACAGCCTTACTTTAATTATGAAAACTATACATTGCTGGAATGTCTCGTGACTCCTCCTGAAGACTGTCAGTGTCTGCAGTGACAGGAAGCAGCCAGCAGGAGGCAGCACATCAGCATCTTCACGGACTTCCTGCACAGAGCTGCTGTGTTTCTCAGGTAAACATTCAAACTCAGTGTTTCATTTCATGTTACCACACAGCTCTTGCGTTAAGGCAATCGGGCATCTACTTTATTTAATCTGACAGAAATACATTTATTTTAAGTTCTTTTTCACTACAACAACAGATTTCTGTGCTCATTCACAGCACTGACTGTGAATAAAAACATGTATTTTAGCTGTAGATGTAAAATCTGAAGTGTGGTCTGTCGGCTTTATTTACTGAATGAGTGTTTTTTCTTGCAGTTAAATTATTTTATTATAATCTGTATCACATGAAGGACTTTGGTAGGTTGTTCCTGGTGAATGGACTGTGTGACGTCTCTCTTACCAAAAGTGAAAGTGATCTGACTGACAGAAACTCCACACCCCCACAGAGAGACCGCACCTTGAACTCTGTCACCTTCTTCAATGTTTCATCTGAAATCTGACCTGCCCATGTTTTTCTTGTTCCTGCAGTTTTCCCTGAAGTTCAGCCTGTTGTGCTTCTGATTATGCTTTCTTATAAGGCAGAAGCTAAACACTGACTCATCTGTGTGTGTGTGCATATCACTTTCAGATGCTTTTTAATTGTGTCAGAAAGATGCATCGGCCACCAAACGTCTTCAGCTCCTCTACAATATTAACAACAACATTAAAAAGAAACATTTAATGAATTTTAAAACTTGAATGAAATGAAACCTGCACATACAGAAAATAATCTGAGTCATAAGATTGGACACACACTCAGTCACTTTGTGATCAACATCACTTTCATCTGTCTCAGATATAGAAAAGATGAAATATGTGATAAATATATATTTTGTGTAAAAGTCTAAGTGCTCAATTTTTCTGCAGTGGCAAATAGCTTTGGTTTAATATTTGATTTGACTACATTAATGTTTAAGTTGAGATTTACAAGAAATATTTTGTTGCTACTGTGTAAAGGGAACACTGCTGGTAAAAAGCACCTTATTTGTGCTTGCAAACCACGTTGTTGCACTGTTGTGTATAGCAGTTGGCTACATTTAAATTAAAAGTGTGCAATACACTATTTCACAATTCATTACTCAATTTTGCGCGTAACAATGCGATTAATCACAATTAAAAATTTTAATCGTTGCCCAGCACTACCTTGATTATGATTGATTGTTGTCTTAATGTATTGTTTCTTTCTGAGGGGTTGTTTGAATTTGCAAGTGGACCCAGATTAGTTGTAGTGGACTGCAGTGACAGTATGACACACAGGGACTTGACGCTGTAACTTAAAGCAGCTTTAAAATCATTTTGATGGTTCATTGACTTGTAATAGGGAGAGTGTCATCTCGGTCATTGCCTTTCCAGCCTGGAGTGCTTGGAATTGGGTCAATGTAATGATGAAATCCTGGCCAGGACATCTATCGTGAGGACAACAAAACTCTTCAGCAAGCAAGTTATAGGAAGAAGCAAGAAGAATGTAATATAGGCTACATTGTACGTTCTTGAAAGGGGCCTTCAGTGGTTTCACCAATATATCACAATCAATATGATCAATGATATATGCGGAAGTTACAGTACAGTTTGACATTTATTCATATCTGTTTTTTCTTTGCTGTGTTTTTGCTGCTACACTACAAATATACCAGGGTTTAGTTTTCTGCCCAAGCTGGGCTTTGTTTACACACAATTTAATAAAATCGACACACTTTAATATTTCCTGATTTCAAAGACCAGGCCCTGCTCAACCCCTCACATCCCAAACACAGCTCACTGTAGCTGTGGAGCTCTGCATCACTACTAAAATAGAAATAATCTATTCTTAATAGTAGATAACGTTTTTCATTTTTTTTTTATTTGGCAGTGAAAACAATGTTATATTAAGAGAATAAACAAATGAATTCTAAAAACATAATGATCAAACAATGCAATGTAAAACTAACAGATAAAAATCAAAATGACAACATACTGTAACAAAGGGGTAATATTAAAGAAGCTAATGCAAAATCAAGACAAAAATTTATTCTTATGACAACAACCAAAATATGATAACAATTCAAATATTAGAAATGTAATAAAACATGTTAATGACTATCATGGGAAGAAGGAAGTAATTATAATGGGGTGTGAAAAAAAAATTAAAAGAGGTGTATTTGTATTTCTTGAAATCACTGATAAATCAACAGAATTATTTTCCCCGCCACACAGGTATGGAGGTCTGTCTAGGTGCTACACCAGTGGAGCAAAGTTCGTAATATGAGCCTGGGTTTAGCTTCTGGCACTCTTTAGTTGTCTTCAGACAAACAAAACAGAACTCCACCTTACAAACATTACAGGTAACGTTTTTACATTTCTTACTGTTATGCTCCACCAGCAAACCACATGTGGGGCAGGCACGGATGCAGGGACAACCTGTGACACCCTTCACAGACTCAAAGACGATATCTGGACTGGTTCTCAGCGTTTCTAGTGTCTCATTGATGCAGCCATCATTTTCACAGCGGTCTGAACGTGGAGCTCGACCTTTCCATTCCCTCAAACACTGCCAGCAGAATCGGTAAATCCTTTTCTTGTCAGCTGTGCACACTGTGCATTTGACACTTAGATCGCTGAGATTGGTTCTCCCCACAAGAGACTTGCATTCAGGACACTGATGAAAAACAGAAAGAGATGTTTTTCAATTCACCCTTGTATTTGTATGCACAACATTTTTGTAAGAGGAACAGTTCATTAATTAAGATACTTACCACTTTGACATCCTTGGCAAAATTACTGAACAGTTTCTTTTCAAAGTGTTCCATTTCGTCTTTGGTTAGAAGAGCCATTTTACACACCTCTGAATATGGCCACTTAACATCACAATTAGTTTGGCCACACACAAATCTCCACTTACCCTTTAAAATTAAAAAGAAAAAGACAAACCTTCATGAGTGATAATATTTGGCAAATTCTTGAGCAACTACCAACCTCCTGCTGCTTGCTATGTAACTCAAAACATTTCAACATCAGAAATAAAGCTTCTGATTTAACTGTATTATACTACAATAAAAGTAGTTTTATACTGCACACGCTGTGTTATGTATTTTGTCAGTGAAGTTTAGTCACTGAAACGTCTTTGATTTTCATGGTGAAGGTGAAGTAAACACTGTACCTCGTCCAGCAACCTGCGACACCAGTTGGTGAGAGACATCGGAGTGACAGCATGACCACAGGACATCTTTGCTCTGAGAGACTTGAAGCCATCACACAAAACTATGAGACACACAAAAACAAGAAAAAATGTGTAGTGTTATATAATTAAGGACTCTTTACTTTAAAAAATGAGGCACAGATAGCAGAAGCTTATATCCACATGGTGCTTATATTTAGCGTTTGATATGTGACATTTAGTTACTTACAGTCTAAGTCATCCTCTCCATCGACAAATGTAAGTGTTCTGTCTCCAGGGTCATAACACTTCTCCTGTTGTGTTGTCATATTACTTGTCTCTTGTCCGGAGTTCTTGTTCTGTTCACTTGTCACACTGCCGTTTATCTTGACTACTCACTCAAACTAAACACTTAGAGGCTATGAGTTGTTTCAGTTTCTTTTGCTGTTAATTTCCCTGAAGTCACATGATTGTTAGATCACCCGTGTGTGACGCAAGTCATAAAAAAACATCAGATTTGCATAGGCTACTGCTGGGAAGATTATCAAAGGTTTCGATCTTACGACTCAAGGTCCACTCAAACTTGTTGGTGGAGCCTCTTTTTTTATTTTCTGTAGTTTCTGTAGTGATAGGGACAAAACCAGCCATTTCAAAATGTGGTGGTAGTGAAAGTAATATAGTAACGTAACTAGTTTATCACCCAGTAGTAAGTAAAGTAATATCATTACTTTTTTAAGGAGTAATAAGTAACTAGTAATATATTACAATTTTTGAGTAACTTGCCCAACATTGACTGTTAGTATAATGTTACTATATTACTTACATAATCTCAGCATATTCAGTACATTTTCATAAACTGTATAGTTTACCACTAGTTAAGCCTATTATGAATATTATATTCCTGTTACCAGTGTTAGGAAGTAACTAGTTACAGTAATGTAGTTATGTAACTTATTTACTAACTGACTGTAACTTATATGTTACAGTTACTGGGGAAAGTGTGTATTTGAATCACAGTTACTTGTGTAACATTGGGGGTTACATCTTAATATTTTAGCACCACCATCTTGCCAGTTAAACTGCCTCTCAAGCTGTTGAAAATGGTTAACAATTGAAAACAGTTGACATTCATTATTTGGTCAGTAGATAATGCAGTCAACTTGGGTCTGCATTACATCCTGCAAACACCTCGACTCTCCAGGGACATATGCAAGGATCCTGTTTGTGGACTTCAGCTCACCGTTCAACACCACATCCTCTGCACCAAACTCACCCAGCTCACTGTGCCAGCCTCCACCTGTCAGTGGATCACAAACTTCCTGACTGACAGGATTCAGCAAGTGAGGCTGGGGAACATCACATCCAGCACCCGGACTATCAGCACTGACGCCCCCCCAGGGGTGTGTGCTCTCCCCACTGCTCTTCTCCGGCAAATAAGTCTGCCATCGGGACGAATTTTATTAAAGTCATTAGATGGCAAGCCAGGACATCGTCAATTTACTATTTATATGCCATCATTTGCTATATGTGCAATTAGCTCAGTTTGAAGTGAACAGCACTCTACTTTAGAGGGTTGTGTGTTCAATCCTCATGTGCTAAAGTAATACTTTTATTTCTTCCTTTTTTTAAAAAAAAAAAGATTGTGTATGTATATTACATATTACAATTAAGCATGAGCAGGGGTGTATCACAGCGATTAGTCCACATCAACCTATGGACGCTTATTTTTGTGTTCCTATAGTATCTACAGGCAGAGGAAATCCCTGATTTTCTGGTGTGTCAAGCAAGCCAGACACTCTTTTGAATTTCCTTCAGAACTTTTCAATGTAAAAGCTCTCACTTTAACATGACATAAAATACTGGTGCAAAACTGTTGCTCGTGGTTTTATTTTGTAAGCACAATCACTTAGGAGGAAGTCATGTGAGTAACTTTTGCTGTCCTGACTGAGATCTGTTTCAGCACCAGCTTTGGCCGGTGGGCCGCCTATTGCTGACCACTGCTCTACACCAACAACTGCTCTTCAGGAGACCCATCTGTCAAACTCCTGAAGTTTGCTGATGACACAGCAGTCATTGGCCTCATCCGGGATGGCGATGAGTGGGCCTACAGACGGGAGGTTGATCAGCTGGCTCTCTGGGGCGGTCAGAAAAACCTGGAGCTTAACACGCTCAAGACTGTGGAGATGACCATGGACTTTAGGAGGAGGCCCTCCACTCTGCCCCCCATCACCATACTCAACAGCCCTGTGTCTGCTGTGGAATCCTTCAGGTTTCTGGGATCCACCATATCCCAGGGCCTAAAGTTGGAGCCCAACACGAACACCATCATCAAGAAGGCCCAGCAGAGGATGTACTTCCTGCGTCAGCTCAGGAAGCTCAACCTGCCTATGGAGCTGCTGATCCATTTCTACACAGCTACCATCCAGTCTGTCCTCTGCACCTCCATCGCTGTCTGGTTTGGATCTGCCACCAAAATGGACATGAGCAGACTACAACGGACAGTCAGGACTGCAGAGAAGAACCTTTTCCAGAGTCAGGAAACGGGCAGGAAGCATCTCTGCGGATTCATCTCACCCCGGACACAACCTGTTCCAGCTCCTCCCCTCTGGTAGGTGCTACAGAGTTCTGTACGCCAAAAACAACAGACTCAGGAACAGTTTCTTCACACAAGCCATCGTTCTGATGAACAGCTGACTCTGACTCAAGGTGTCAGGAACAATTCCTGTGCAATAACCCAGTAACTCTGTCTCTAATCAGCCACCTGTTTACTGGTTTCCAATTATGGTTCAGTCATCATTTTCTATTTCAGAGCTGTTCATATTGTCATATTCAATTTCAATTCTGTTTTATTTATATAGCGCCAAATCACAACAACAGTTATCTCACAGCGCTTTTCATAAAGAGCAGGTCAACCAAGTTATTTACAGAAGCCCAACAATTCCCACCACGATCAGCACTAGGAAGCCAATTAGGAAGGGTGTACCTTTATTATTCTTAGTTACTTTTGGTCAGACAAAAAGAGCACCGATCCCAGACGGGAAACCCCCTTCAATCTACAGGAATAAACAGTCTTTGCTCTAAACTATCATCTATGCATGTGCATGACTTTGAAACCATCTTTGCAAAAGTTCTTCCCCTGGCTGCCTCCCTCAGCTCTGGACCTGATATCTGCCAGTATTAATATCATTTCATTTTAAAAGGCCTTGGAAAAAAAATATATAGAGTACAGACATTTTTTTTAAGAACCTAATCAAGCTATGTGGCTCAAGACCTAAAGTGAATATACTGTTGTATAATCATTTCAGCTACTGGATTTGTCATCACTAAAAGTTTGTGAAAGAAACCTCCAACAGACCCGAGTGAGTAAACCAGAGGCTCCAGTCACCTGACAAGGTCGGCAGCATTGTTGTGAGAACACAATCAGACAAATGTTTTTTAAAGAGAAAATGTTAATAAAGTTTGTGGGATACAATGTGCGAGTTCTGTCTAAAACTATCTGCATATAGGCTGACAGTAAATGTCAAAGTCTGAGATAATTGTGGAAATGTGCTGCTACAAAATAACAGAGTCCATTCCTTCTCTGAAATGAATCATTTCAATCTACAGGAAACACAACGTGTTTTCTCAGAAACACTGAACTGAAACAGAAAGTAATTTGATTAGCAGGGGAAAAAACAAGAACAAGGATGTGGTAATATTCGGAGGGGCAGTGTCTCAACTTTGTACAGAACAAACAAAAACACTGCAGCCAACTGAAAAGTTGTTTCTCCTTCAAGATTTACAGCTTATAGTCCTCATTCTTACAAAATAATGTCATAATATCCTCCAGGTATGTCAGCAGGTCCTTTTTCCCCCACGTGGCTTAGGACCCTGGCCATTGGTCATTTGGTAGGTTTCTTCATCACCCAATTAGGAAGGATGTACCTTTATTATTCTAAGTTACTTTTGGTCAGACTAAAAGAGCACAGATCCCAGACGTGAAACCCCCTTCAATCTACAGGAATGAACAGTCTTTGCTCTAACCAACCTTTATCATATCATACAGAACAACAGCGGTTATCTCGAAAACGGTCGAAACCCAATGCTAGATGTCTATAAAACAGTTAAAACAAAAGAATCATTCTGGCACTAAACAAAGAGGTGTCAGTTTTCTTCACATGACAAAGAGGAGACAAACAATGGTTTAATCAACATTCTGATGCAATCGTCTGGCCTAAAACCCAGCATTTTATATTTTAAGAAGACAGAGAACACAGAAATACATTTGGTAAGAAATATCAGCTTTGATGTAACATTTCAAACTCTACACTAATCTATGTAAATCCAATGCTTTCCACCTTGCAGAGTTGCAACTAAACCTTCACTGGCAGATAGATGATCACTGTCTTGTTTTAATGTCTTGTGCTTATGATGAGTTTCATCATAAGCACGCGCACCCTTCTTGCTGGAATGCAAGAAGGGTGCGCGAGTTCCATTTCGTGCATGCTGTAGGAATTCATGTTTACGAGCGACACCATTTCAACGCTGCAGTTAATAAACATCGTTGCTCATCTGCGTTTATCAAAGGTAATAAATAGTTGTATTTCACTCTAATATTGTTCAGTTACAGTCTGGAAAGCGGCGCTGGACAGACAGAGAGAGATTCACTGTAGCTGCACATGAACCTGCTCACACTTTCAGAGGAGAGAATACATGTTTACCTGACTGCTGGTCCCGAAAGTCATTCTCATTGCAGTTCCAGACAGTCCGTGCTGTCAACCACTTTGAATAAAGTTGACTTAATATTATCAGTGTCTCAGTAGTAATTATAAAAATCGTTATAAATGTATTTATGTGTAGGCCTACTATAATATTTAATAATAAAGTGTAGTTCGATAATTTATTGGTAAAGTGGGTAAAAGGTTCAGTTTGACAAATTACATAACAAGTCACACTAAGCCCCTTATGTTTTGAAGAGCCTGGAAACCCCCTGGTCAACACTCTTCTTCTGGTCTTCTTCACTAAATCTCAAATGTAGGCTACTCACTCAAAGAAAATGTCAGGGCTAGGATTTATTGACATTGACTCGATTCAGTGACCTGTAGGCCATGTGACGCTAAACTTCAGTCTTTCATTATCACCTAGGCCTATTTAGACCTATCTGCAATGTAAACTTTCAGTTTCTGTATCAGAGGAGCACTCCATCGTCCCGGCTGTAGACTTAGCTGCAAAATGGTAATCCAAATGAAGGTAGTTGGATTCAGAGGAGAACAAAAGATAATCGACGTGTGTGACACTGAAGAGGAGATTAAGAAGATGACTGTCAAGAAACTAAAAGAGACAATTGCCAAAGAACTAACGATAAGTATGTTTAACATTTCTCCTAACCTATTATATCCTATATCTTGTTCTTATATTATCTGACGTAGGCTCATGGTGTGAAATTAGTAGCGTAGTGAAATCGTCGGGTCATCGACGGACAGGGAAACGTGAGATGAACAGAGGATATGTAGTACAGTTATTATGATGTGGCGATCGCACGCACCAGTGTCAACAGAGACAGCCAGCACTGAGCCCAGAGTATGTCTATGGCGGCGTTTCAGTTCGTCCCAGTGACAGCCAGTGGCTGCTTGCCAGGTTACGCTGGTGTTTTCGGGGAGAATTAGCCCACAAAGCTTTTCTATTAGGCGCAAATATTTTATTTTCTGTTATCGCTTATTTCGGTTCTGAACAAATCCATGTGACAACTGTGCTTTGATGAGATATCGTATCCGCAGATTCCCTAAACGCATTTATGTCTGTGGTAAGCAAACTCTAAGATAAGGCTTTTTATTGCAGGTTGTGATTTCCAGTTGGTCTTCAAAACCGAGAGGCTGGAGGATTCATCCCTGCTGAGTTTCTGTGAGATCCAACACATGTCCACCATCCACATGGTGCTGTTGCTGCCCGGAGGCTTCTAATGTGGACCAGACGCAGAAGAAAAAATCGCAGACAAACTACACTGCAATCAAACCAATAACAGCCTATATTGTGATCTCAAAATCAATTTAACATTGAATTGTGAAAACAAATAAAATATTGTATTTACAGATGTCCTCTTTGTTATTTATTTTGCAAATGTTAAAAGAAATAAAAGTACTTGGATAGATAATCAAGGATGCAGCAAACTGATGGAAAAACTGAATAAGAAGCAGCTTAACAGACTACAGCACAATTTGTATTTAAGTAAAACACTATCGACTTCAACAAAATATAGGTGACAAATATACTTATTTTATATAAAGTATGTCCAGTGCTCATAATGATTCAGCTGTTGGCTGCATGACTTTGAAACCATCTTTGCAAAAGTTCTTCCCCTGGACCTGATATCTGCCAGTATTAATATCATTTCATTTTAAAAGGCCTTGGGAAAAAAATATATAGAGTACAGACATTTTTTTTAAGAACCTAATCAAGCTATGTGGCTCAAGACCTAAAGTGAATATACTGTTGTATAATCATTTCAGCTACTGGATTTGTCATCACTAAAAGTTTGTGAAAGAAACCTCCAACAGACCCGAGTGAGTAAACCAGAGGCTCCAGTCACCTGACAAGGTCGGCAGCATTGTTGTGAGAACACAATCAGACAAATGTTTTTTAAAGAGAAAATGTTAATAAAGTTTGTGGGATACAATGTGCGAGTTCTGTCTAAAACTATCTGCATATAGGCTGACAGTAAATGTCAAAGTCTGAGATAATTGTGGAAATGTGCTGCTACAAAATAACAGTCCATTCCTTCTCTGAAATGAATCATTTCAATCTACAGGAAACACAACGTGTTTTCTCAGAAACACTGAACTGAAACAGAAAGTAATTTGATTAGCAGGGGAAAAAACAAGAACAAGGATGTGGTAATATTCGGAGGGGCAGTGTCTCAACTTTGTCCGTTGTGTGTAGCCTAATAGTTAGTTTAAATAGAGACAGTGAGGGGAAGCCACATCCTCCACTAAACTTTACTGGTTTCCTTATGTGATGGCCATCAGTCAGTAAATGCAACAACCAGACTCCTGTAATCCAGTAAGTATATTTAGTCCCGGTGTTTTATAGTTATTCCAATTGGTTGTTTGTTTCGCAGATATTTATTGTGTGTTTCTTATTTGCCGTAGTAAACTGTGTCATTCACTGCGAGGATTAAATTGGGGAATATTTTATGAAGTGTCACTGTATGCAGTGCAAAACAATGAATGTGCTGAATCATTAATCTGTTTTTGCTTAAGTTGTTTACCGTTGTCACATAAAAGTTTATTTTAAGGGGGCACAAAATACCAGAGGTGGAACGTAACAAATTAGGCCTACTCAGTTACAGTAATTGAGTAGCCTAGTTTTTTTGTGTAGCCTACTTGTAGTTTTTAAGTAATGTTTTTAATCTGTAATTTTACTTTTACTTAAATATGTTAAGTATTGAAGCTACTTTGCTACGTTTTTACACATCCATCACATCCATTACTGAGTGAACAAAATGTTTTGAAAAAACTCGCAACTACTTTGGTTGTAAGCGCAAGAGAGCAACAGCTTTATCATACAGTGTAAACTGTGAACTGCAGACTGCTAATGCAAACTGAACATTCCCCCTGCTGCAGCTTATCATTAAAAACAACTGGCGAAACACAAGTTGACTTTTATTTTGAAGTCGGCCTAGTCACAGGAAATGCAATCTGTTTTCTGAGATCAGCGACGATGACCGCTCTCATTCGTCAAAAATGCGTCTACACAACAGGACAACCGTCATTTTCAGTTTTCTGATTGTATTGCAGTGAGTAATGCAACAGTCAGGAGCAGATTGAGCTGTTAGATAAAGAGCTGCTCGCGACAGGCTGCAAACCTCCACCTTCTCAGCCAGGTAGGCTAACTACTCCTTTCACTTTCGCTCTTCACAGAATCACTTTGTGTGCAGCATAAAGTCAGATGACGACTGACACGACAGACATAATTATAGAAAATACCAATAACTGCCCCACAATAGTTTGTTTAGCTGCACTAGACTTTCTGTACCCTGTGGCAGCGGCGTCGTTTTGAAAAGCCCCGGGTCTCAGAAGGATTTTTATAAACAAACAACAAAAGTCAGCAAATTGAACTTGACTCGCTTAATGTAATGCGCACGGGAGCGAGAGAGAGAGATTATTATAATTATTTATTCTCACGAAAATAAGAGGGAGAGTAAGATGATACAGCTATGGTGTCTGTCCTCTCTGCTCCACTTGAAGCTGTGAGCTGCACTTCAGAGGCGCTGAAATTAACGTGTAGGAGGCCTGTGTTATGAAAAGGCAACTGATTTTACCACCCGTAGTAGGTGTCTCATGCACAAAAACGGTGCAGCTGCATAATGTCAAAACCGGTTGATTATCACGTCAGTCAGTTACAGATTTTGACCATCACTTCTCGGTGAACTGCCTCCGTGGATGCGGTCTTAGCATTTTCTAGTTTATAGGCAATGTAGACAATGACGATTTAACATCATGGATTTAGACCTACCATGTTTTTAGTGAGTCTCATATTGAGTTCATATTGCGAAAGTTGAAAATGTACAACAGTAGCAATTATGTTCCGTTTGCCACCGCCCCCCCCCCCGACCCCCCATCAACCCTGATGTAGATGCCAGTTAAATAATATCCTACTTGTACCATTTTATTGGCCTATGTTTTCATAGTTTGGCAAACAATGTTGATTGACATTAGCAATTTGCTACCATTAAAATTACCTCCTGTTTGAATGTAAACAGGGATATTCCCTGTCCAGTGCGGCCCGCCAGAGTCTAATCTGTTCCGCCACAGTTTCTTAATGAAGCGAAAACATTCTCAAACTTCTCATTATAACACAAACGGTCTAAGGTTGTTTTTCGCCCCTGATTTGGCAAAGTATCTGTCAAACAAACTCAAACTGAAAACACAATATTGGTTTGTAACATTATCAAATCGCAAAAGACTGCATTTTGATTAAAAAACGTATAACAGGTACAAATAAGATATTAAATCAGTATAAATAAGTTTTAGCAAGTTTTAGCAAAAAGTAATAAAATAACGTTTATTCTGAGAGTTTTCAATTAGCTAGTTTTTACTTTTACTTGAGTAGATTTTTATACCAGTAACTTTACTTGTACTTAAGTAAAGTAATAGTACTTTTACTTAAGTAGAATGTTTTTGTACTCTATCCACCTCTGGTTCAGAGCATAGACTGTATATAAGAAAGTAATCAACTGTATGCACATTTATTACATAAACAGGGAGAGTGTCAGTGATAAAATGCCACTTACATTTTACCAGATGATCAAAAGACATTAGATTCATTGCTAAGTGATGTAAAAGGAGCCCGATCATGTAAACCAAATTATAGTATAATTTTAATTTAATTGTTAAAGTACATTTTATTGTTTGAGATGCAGATATTTTTGTTCATTGACAGATGTTGCTTGTGGTGTCATGTCATGTACATCTGCTGAAGAGTTGGTATAAACAAGTGGAGCGATAGCACCACCTGTTGGACTAGGCTGCATGCCATGAGGCCTTTCATCTGGCTGTGAATTGTATTGACATTTGATAATTTCAGTGTAATCATTAGTCACTCTACTGTTTGCAGTCTCTCAGCTCTCTGAGAAAAAAATATAATGAAAAGGTATTAATGCTGACAGATGTGATGGAGAAGGTAGATCATTTGAAAAAATAGTTTTCCATCAGGCTGGAGGAGACATGATGCACGCGGTGAAAACAAATATTCAAACTTCAATGACAAGGTTCTACAGAAAAAAAAGTTTAATGTTAAATGGTGGCCATTATTACACAAATACACTGTTGGTGTATTTAGGTGCAATTAAAGAAAGTTCACACATGTAGACACACATGTCTACATGTGTGCCACCTATATACCTCCTTCAGAATCCCCCTACTACAACCCAGATATTTTCTCCATTCTTGAGGAGGAAGTTAATCATTATAAAACCATGGGAAACAGGGGAAAGAGCTGACACTATGAACACCCAGGGAGACAAACACTTACCTGGAAGCACCTGCTTCCCCCTCCCTGAATGTCCTGCTAGAAAGAGCTTTGACAAGCTTACTAATACAAGCGGTATGCAGCTCTTACAGCTCTGCCGTACGCTGGGTCTGTACATAGTCAACGGCAGGCTACGAGGGGACTCTCTGGGTCGCTACACTTACAGCTCAGCTCTTGGCAGTAGTACGGTAGATTATTTCATTACAGATCTAGATCCAATATCTCTCTGAGCTTTCACAGTCAGCCCCCTCACACCCCTCTCAGACCACAGCAAAATCACTATCTACCTGAAAAGGGCTCAGTCTAAGTCTGGAGCCCTTAGTGCCTGTGACCTGTTTAACAGTACATACTCATACAGATGGACCCCAGACAGCATGGGGGGCGTACCAAAAGGCACTGGAAAATCAAACCATCCACGATTTAACCCATTCATTTCTAACAGAAACATTTCCCCAGAATAATGCTGGTGTAAATTCGGCTGTGGACAAAATCAATTCAATATTTCATCATCTGGCTTCATTGTCTAATTTGAAAGCCTCAAAACCAAAACCTCAACAAATGAACAATAACAAATGGTTTGATATTGACTGCAAAAATATAAGGAAAACTTTAAGGAAATTATCAAATGAAAAGCATAGGGACCCAGATAACCACAGCATACGCTGTCAATATGAGGCCACTCTGAAACAATACAAGTACACCCTAAAAACTAAGAAAGAACAACACAGCAAGAAGCAGCTCTGTGAAATTGAGGAATCCTTAGAGTCCAACCAGTTTTGGGAGAAATGGAACAACCTAAACAAAACCCAGCAGGATGAATTGGCAATCCAAGATGGAAATACTTGGATTAATCACTTTAGTGAACTATACAGTAATATAACAAAAAATGATGATCAGCACAAAATATTCACAAAATGGAAAAATCTGAGGCGGTGATTAAAACAACCAAAACCCTCTAGGATTACCCTGTAACAGAACAAGAATTAACAGAAGCCATCCAGTCCCTAAAAGGAAAAAAAGGCTTGTGGTATCGATGGAATCCTAAATGAAATGATCAAATATTCAGACCATAAAATCAGATTGGCTATACTAAAACTATTCAATACTATTCTAACAACTGGAACTTTTCCAGACATCTGGAACAAAGGTTTAATAACCCCAATCCATAAATCCGGAGATAAATACGACCCAAATAACTACAGAGGAATATGTGTATCCAGTAACCTGGGAAAATATTCTGCAACATCATTAATAAACGACTTGTCAACTTTGTTGATAACCACAATATTCTGCATAAATGCCAAATTGTTTTTTTGCCAAATTGCCGCACAACTGACCATATTTTTACCCTCCAGACTCTAATTGATCAAGAACTAAACATTAAGAAAAGAAAAGTATATGCCTGCTTTGTTGACTTCCAAAAAGCCTTTGATTCCATCTGGCACGAGGGCCTTTTCTTTAGGCTACTTGAAAGTGGCATTGGAGGAAAAACATATGACCTGATTAAAAACATGTATACAAAAAGTGAATGTGCCATAAAGATTGGAAACAAACAAACAGCATTCTTCTCCCAGGGATGGGGAGTGAGGCAGGGATGCAATCTAAGTCCAATTCTCTTCAATCTATATATCAATGAATTAGCAAACCAATTAGAGAGTTCCACGGCACCTGGACTCCTCCTGAACGACACAGAGATCAGAGGTCTGCTGTATGCAGATGACTTAGTGTTGCTCTCACCTACTAAAGTAGGTTTGCAGCAGCACCTTAACCTCCTGCAGAGATTCTGTCAGACCTGGGCCCTGACAGTAAAACACAACAAAGACTAAGATAATGATCTTTCAGAAACAACACAGAAATCAGATTTCACACAATTTTTATTTAGACACCACTAAATTACAACATACAAAAAACTATACTTACCTTGGCCTCAACATTACATACACAGGGAACTTCAACATGGCTGTGAAAGATCTGAGAGACAAAGCAAGGAGAGCTTTCTATGCAATAAAAAGAAACATTAAAATATATATTCCAATTGAAATCTGGCTTAAAATTTTCCAATTTGCACTAGAACCAATAATTCTATATGGTAGCGAAATCTGGGGACCAAAACTTAATAATGAATTTGACAAATGGGACAAAACAATCATAGAATCTTTCCATACTGAGTTCTGTAAGAGCATCCTGCAGGTGCAGAGAAAAACACCAAATAACCTGTGCAGAGCAGAGCTCGGCCAATACCCCCTATTACTAAAAATACAGAAAAGATCACTTAAATTTTACAACCACTTAAAATCAGTTAACCCCCAGACATACCATCACAAAGCCCTAACATACCAGGAGCTGGAACCAGAGAAGAGTCCCTCAGCCAGCTGGTCCTGAGGCTCTCTGCAGTAACAAGTCCCCAACAGCCTCAGGACAGCAACACCAACTCAAACAGACCAAACCAAATTATTAACAAGCAGAAAGAAAAATATATTGAATACTGGAAAGAAACAACCAAAACACAAAGTAAATCACAATGTTATCTGACCCTAAAAAGAGAATTCACACTGGCAAATTACCTGAGGACAATAAAATGTCCTAAACTAAGAAAAATTATGACAATATACAGGCTGAGTGAACACAGCCTGGCCATAGAAAAGGGTCGCCACAGACAGAGCTGGCTACCACAGGAGGACAGACTCTGCTCCCAGTGTGACACAGGACAGGTAGAGACAGAGGTACACTTTCTAACCTCAGGCCCCAAATATGAACCACTAAGAGAAAAACACTTTGCAAACATTGCCCAAATATACCCCGAATTCGAATCCCTATCAGACACACAGAAACTCCCCTATTTACTGGGAGAAATGCCCAAATGTCAAATAATTGCTGCAAAATATGTCTCCACATGCCATGAAGTGAGGACAACCAGTGGAACCTCAGACTGACAAATAATTGTACAAATTTAAAAATTATTTTTACTTTAATTGTTTGGTATTTTATTAATTCTTTTGTTTTACATTTTATACTTGATTTTTTTAATCTATTAATATAACTATATACACACACACATTCTACTGTTTCATTTATTTATTTTAATTTAATTCTTTTTTAGACATTTTTATTTTTAACACACACGCTCATCGTTTATTTAGTTTTAACTTTTTAATGTATATATACTTTTTTTTTAAACACACACACACACACACACACACACTTATCGTTTTATTTATTTATTTTGTTTTAACTTTTAATATATATATACTTTTTTTTTAACACACACTAATCACTCTACTGTTTTGTTTATTCTATTTTTAGTATTTACAACACACACACTGTTTTACTTATTTATTTTATTTTTTAATATATACATTTCTTTTTCTTTTTTTTTTTACACTTACACAAACACAGATACTTTGATTAGTTTATACTCGAATTCTATAATGAAATGTATGGGGGTGATTGATATGTTATATGTATTGGGATGATGTTATATGTATGATGCTTTGGCAATATTGTTCTGCAGAAATTGGTGTCTGTCAGAAACACAAAGAATCATGTATAAACAGACAGAGAGCAATTTGCAAGACTGCTGTTCACATAAATAACATAAAATAACTTTTTTGTCTTTAGGAAGATTCATGAAAGATGATGAGATCCAGAAAACAACTTATGCAAGAGGTAGAAGCACCAGCAAAGAATAAGCTAAACAGTAGGGGAGAACGGGGATGGTTGTAACAGGGTCAGTTTTAACATGTCCATTTTCTCCAGCAGTAACAAATTATGAATCACCTGATTTACTCTGCTCATGCTCAGTTTTGTTCTTATACCACATGTGAAAAAGTAGCAACCTGCAAAAGGCACAGACAATTTTAGAAGGAAAAAAAAATTTAGAAGAAAAAAAGGGGACACCGGAAGTGACGTACAACACCTTCATGCAGCGTCCAAAACGGGCGCTATTCACAGCCGCAGCGGCAGAGCTCCAGAATATGCAACACGCCCGCATCACACCCCAACGCGTTACAAGTGCAAGGGCCCGCCCAACGCTGCTTGCAGCTTTGATTTTATATTTCTTATTGAACTGTACAACCTTTTTTGGCAAATTCTAATCCACCAAAGAAACTCAGAGGCGGCTCTCACACAACTAATTTCTCGCCTTAACTAAACCATCGCCTTAGTTACAACCCAGCTACCTGTGTGCAGGCATAACGTGCATTATATGCTGACAAAAAAGGTGGATGAAAATCTCTGCAGGTAGCCTACAACAGCTGTTCAGTTGAATTATGCATCCACCTCTTAAACTCACCAGAAACGTCATTGATCAAACGCAGTTTTCACCTCAGAGTGTTTGCTGAATCTCAACGAATGCTACATCTGGGTAATAACTTATTGATGACTCTAAACTGTCTTTTAATATGTACTTCAAATCAATCATCCCCACTGATGAACCCCACAAAGAATAGTATAACGGTATCGTTTTCAAACAGTAACGTTAAACTCTGAGGTGCACGGCTCACCTTGGGAGAGACAGCTTGTGGTCCAATAGTGGCAGCTCGGTGTGATAGTTTTAGGCAAAACTCAGCAGCCGCTCCCCCCTCGGCTCTCTGCCTTTAAACTCTTCGTGTCCATCAGGATCTGGTGCAGCCACTTATAATAGTACCTGACTAGTAGCCTATATCTACTGAACAGTGATTCTGTTACAGGACGTGGCTAAATCTCACATCGCCCGTTAGTAAAAGTTACCATTAACATAACATCAGCTAACTGAGAGGTGAGCCATTACTTACAACTTCACACAGAGGCCTTTTCTTCAAGGCATTATCAATGTCTAACACTAAGGTTAATCTAATAACGTTACATTTTGGCTTCTCCTTTCTGACTTGTCATTGACTCATTAAAAGCTGCGGTTAGAATAGAATAATCGATTCTAAGATGCATGGTGATGCCGACGTGGAAGATTATTAATCGATTAACAAATGTCTAAAAATCGATTATTTAAATGTTAATTGATAACGTAATGTTGACGGAACGCAACTCGCGGAAGCGCAGCGCCCGGACTGTCTGTGGAGCGCACACATCGAGAGACCAGTGTCCCCCTGTATTCGCCACCACTGTGGAATTATAACCACCACAAAGTGTCTCAGAATCATTAATATCAATGCGCAAGTAATTATTTTAAGTCGCACACTGCGAGCATGGTGACGCTCGATGCTCAACAGCTTTCTGTGTGTGAGGCAGTGTTGCCAGATCTCGCGAGACAAATAAGCAACCAGGCCTGCGAAAACAAGCCCAAAACAAGCGACTTTTTCTACGGAGCCCCCCTAGGTTCCAGGAAGAGAAAAATAAATAATCCGTCGGTTTTACAACCCATCTGTGGGGACGGATTGTAAACTGTGGGTACAGATTGTCAATTTACATCCATGTGGACAGATTGGTAAACTGTGCGCAGTTTATTTATTTTTATTTTAAACGTTACATACATACTGCGCGTTTCCGCAGTGTCATCCCGCAAACAATGCTGCGGTAGATTGGGATAAAATGTTTTTTGTTGTTTTTTTTTTTGTTTTTTTTTTAGATTGCGATAAAATGTTAACAGCTACAGCAGCGAGGTCTGACGTCTTCTTATTCAGGGCGAGCTCCGGGCAGAGCCAATTAGAAGCATGATGTGGGTGGGGAAAAAACTGTCTCCTGTGTGTCTGGGGAAAGGGGAGGGACAGAGAGAGAACAGGCTAGACAAACTCCTACGTTGACAACTTATTATGGAGCTGGGATCAAGCCCAAATAAGCAACTACTTTTTAGAAACGAGCCCAAAAAACGCGACCCGCGACTACCAATATTTTAAAGCGACTTTACAGAAAAACAAGCCCAAAGTCGCTTACAATAAGCGGACTTGGCAACACTGGTGTGAGGCCGAGCGAGTGAGAGAGCGAACGGAAGAACGTGACGGTGAAAGTTAGCGGTGAAATATATCAGCAGTAGGCTAAGTTTCAGTCTGGTAGTAAACGTGCAGCGTAGGTCGCTGTGTGTTAATGTTAATAAAAGTGTGTAGTTTCCCCAACGGCTGGAAAAGTGAAGGCTGTTAGCTCGAGCTAACATCTCCCTGTACAAGTGCTTGCTCTGTCCCCCGCAGACTCCGGACTTTAGGTGACGTGAGAAACTCATCCTTTCAAAAATCTACTAAAAACCCAGCTCTTTACCAAGGCATTCAGTCCTGAATGAATGTTTGTTGTTATGTAACTATGTGTTAAGCATCCTTGGGTCCCGTGAAAGGTGCTAAAAATAAGCTAAATTAGTAATGAAGTAATTAATTATTAATTATCAGCAGTATGTCATTACTAACTAACCTACTAGTCGAGGGTTGAGAACATCAGGCACAAGCTGAGACTAAACTCTGTGCAGCTCTGTCCTGTACACATACTGCACATCCTAATTATTATATTTCAGTGTTCAGAGGACTCTGACAGCTGGATGTTAAAGAAATGAGGGACCATGGAGCTGAGGTTGATGAAGCAAATTAGGAATGGAAACTAGTCCTTTTAAGCAAATTAGGAGATGTTTCTTTTGGATTTTAATGGCCAAAATTAAATGCTTAGTAATTATCCAGGGATCCTGTATAGAAAAATTATGATGCATCGATAATCGTTTTATAATCGAATCGCAGCCCTCTGAATCGTAATCAAATTGTGAGGTGCCCAGAGATTCCCACCCCTAGTATCTAACAGTCAGGGAAAACCTCATTGCTTTGTCTCAGTGGACCGAATTCCTACTCTGCTGCAGTTTCTCAGGCTCAGCATGCCACCGCGCTGCAGCGAGTGGTGCCAGCTCATGCAGGCAAAGTTACTGGCTGATTGCCTTCGTTCTGTAACAAAAAAACAATGACTGACTCCTCTCGGCAGTTTACGGAAGCTCATTGCATTCACCAAAGAAAAAAAATTGGGAGCCTTATCTCATAATTATGAGATTAGGATATCGTAATTATGAGAAAAGATGTCATAATTAGGAGATCAGGATCCCCTAATTATGAGAAAAGATGTCATAATTAGATTGCTGCATTTCTACAAAATAAGTGTTGTGGTGTCATAAGCAGGATATCACTGACAAGTGAGGTGATTTTGGAGACACTACAGCCTTTAACAGTGTAGTTGAATATTAAAAATAGGCCTACTTAATATTAGGTATGCAAAAGTCTTTTTCCCCCACAACTAAGTGTTGTAGTATAACCAGCAGTATATCATTAATGTGTAAAGTGATTTTGGGGGCACTACATTGTATAAGTGTGAAGTTATTGAATATCTCTGCAGAATGTGTTTTCAGCGTTGCACTTTGTAGACCAGGGGTGTCAAACTCATTTTCACCACGGGCCACATAAAGCATTTTGGTTACCCTAAAGGGGCCAGTTGGAACTGTACCTTAACTGTCTCTTTATTTGATTAATTAGCCTGTTCAACTTAAGGACATTTAACCCATCAGATGCAAAAATATAAGCAAGCACAGTTACTGTATCTGTGTTATTATAACATACATTAATTAATTCATCAGGTTTAGAAATCCATAATATTCCATCAATCTTTGTTATGTACTTGAAAAGTACATAACAAAGACATTTTGGGATCTTTTCTATACATTTCTCATCGCCACTTGTCCTTAAAAAACTGTAGTTAAACGGGGTGGGGAAAGACCGCAATCTAGTGGCGGGATGCCGTCAATTCGCAGGACACAAAATTGCCATGCATTGTGGGAGAAGTTTATTGTTCATCAACACTTTAAAGCTGCATAAACTTTTATTTTAGGACAATCATGAATCAATTTAAGCTTTCGCTTAAATTGATGTGGCCCGCGAGCCTTGAGTTTGACATGTGTTGTAGACGGTCCCTGCGCACTCATCTCACAGCCGTCTGCGCGTAGAGACCAACATTATTTGTGCCGCTCCTAGGACGACTCATTTATGTAAAAATGTACTACTTAACTACAATAAGAAAGAGGCGTCGTTTGTGTTTTAAACACGTTTTGCTTACAAGTTATTGATCCCCGGAAGCTAGAATCTGTAAATATAGGCCATTTCCAACTTTACCATTATCCCGTAATTATGACATCTTTTCTCATAATTAGGAAATCCGGATCTTATCTCGTAATTATGACATCTTTTCTCGTAATTATGACATCTCGTAATTATGACATCTTTTCTCATGATTAGGAGATCCTGATCTCGTAATTATGACATCTTTTCTCGTAATTATCACATCTTGTCTCGTAATTATGACATCTTATCTCGTAATTATCACATCTTTCCTCGTAATTATCACATCTTATCTTGTAATTATGACATCTTTTCTCGTAATTATCACATCTTATCTCGTAATTATCACATCTTTCCTCGTAATTATCACATCTTATCTTGTAATTATGACATCTTTTCTCGTAATTATCACATCTTATCTCGTAATTATCACATCTTTTCTCATAATTATGACATCTTATCTCATAATTATGACATCTTGTCTCGTAATTATGACATCTTTTCTCATAATTAGGAGATCCTGATCTCGTAATTATGACATCTTTTCTTGTAATTACGACATCATGATCTCCTAATCATGAAATCCCAATTTTTTTTTCTTTGGTGAATGCAATGAGCTTCCGTAGCAGTTGGCAGTTATCAGCCGCTAATTAGGTCATGGAAGAGTTCAGGCTTATTTGACCCTGTCATTCCCAGATAATACTGACAGAAAGGTGGCGATCTGATTAATTTCTCACACTTTTAGTTTCTACAATCTGGAATTACTCAGTATTGGTTTTGTCAGTAGTAAAACATTTCCTTTGACCTGGTTATTAAAGAAGTGGTATTATGCTTATTTTCAGGTTCAAAATACTAATTAGGGGTTGTCCCAGAACAGGTTTACATGGTTTAATTTTCAAAAACACCATATTTTTCTCATACTGCACATTGCTGCAGCTCCTCTTTTCAGCCTGTCTGTTGTTCGCTCCGCTCTTGAGTTACAAAGTGATGCATCTTACTTGTACAAAATCTTTGTTTCGAGTTGCACATGCGCAGTTCTCAGGTAAGGACTACTAGCCAATCAGAAGCAGAGAGGGGCGGGTCGTAAGAAACAAGGTAGTGTGATCCAAATCAAAGCTGCTTCAAAACACTGCCGAAAACTTATAAGAAGAAGAAGAAGAAGAAGAAGAAAGCTGCTTCAGACTGCGACCGTAACCTAGCAGATGGTCTAAGTTATTACCAGTCCACAACATCATTGTTCCACATCTTACAATCAGGACTGAACGTTTAACTGCTGCCGGTGTTCTGACGATCTTTGCTGCCTTGCTGAAATGCTTCCATAGCGCAAATAGACTCGACTCTAATCGGCCCTGCTCCGTTTTCCACTGCAGATATGGCGAGTGGGTAGTGTCACAGATAACCTACCAAAGGAGACAGTCGTGTGTGTGGATAGGCTACTCCGTCGCCAGTGCACAACGTCGTTGTTAAACTTAATGGCCCGGAGTTTAATGACCGTTAGGCTTGAATTTTTTCACTCAAACTTCTTCTACTTCTTACTATTATAGGCAGTTGGGAAACTAGCCGAGAGGTGCAATACCGCCACCAACTGGACTGGAGTGTGTAACTAAAGATTATTTTCAATACAAGAAGTATAGACCTACATGGTCCTGTTGCTGTAAAAATACTATTAATAATATTATAATATTTTCCGGCAACAACGAACGGAGTTCACACGGGCCTTCAGCGAGAGACTACAGCTCGCCTTCTAAAACACTATTTAGGTGAATTTAAACAATGGCTAAGTTGCTAAACGCATCTTGTTGTCATGTAAGAGCCCTGTTCATGTTGGACAGACATTTTAATTGCATTTTGTGTCTGTTAAGAGGCACAAAGACACTCTTTATGTAAATGCCCCTATAACTGCCGTTTTAGCTATGTGGGAGCTCTGGGCATTAGCTGTAGCAGCTCCGTGTTGCAAGCACCAATACGGCTCGTTTTTTTTTCTATAGACAGTACTCACAAAGGTATAACGATCAAGATTAACTTAAAAATTGCCCGGAGTTCTCCTTTAACCATTTTAAAAAGACAGTGAGAGGCAGTTTAACTGGCAGAGGGCAGCCCTGCAAATTAAAACATGAGAACCAATCAAAAGCATCAGAACAGCAGCAAACTTTACTAAAGTGAATATGCAAGAAACACAGCTCTAATGTTTGAATGATTCATTTTATGAGTAACTGTAGACCTAATACAACCATTTTCACATTGTGGGGAAGTGAAAGCATCATCTTCTTCTGTGGAATTGTATAGGACAAAATAAGCCAGAGGAATAAAAGCATTTAACACAGGCTGTACAAAACATGACTTGAATTCACTCAATAAAGTTAAAATAAAGTTACACTGACAATGGGTACTGGTGGCGACGTACTTAGTGACGACATGCGTGTCACACGGTTTTAAGGCGACATACCTAGTGCAGATGTATTTAGTAGGCGTATATTTATGGCGCGTTCGAGACTGGTCGGAACTGGGATATTTCCCAGTTAAAACTTCTGACCTTAAAGCGTTCCAGGTGCATGGTGGTGCATGACGGCGAAAGTGAACGAAAATCATGGCTGATCGTGACAAAGTGTGCACACAGTTGCACCCTCAGCAGTGCTTTAGGTGTTAATTAAAAGGATGGCAGTTTAACTGCAACAACTGATATAAATAGCCCACACGTTACTAGTTCTGTGTTCCCCTCTGGCTATACGTTGGTAGCCCTCAAGTCAGTCAGTGTTGTAGGTTCCTAATGTTTTGGCATTTTTAACAATAACTTTTATGCAGAAAAGAGTTTATGAGATTCTTTACTGTAACCAGCTACCTAATGTGCAAAACATATTTCTACATCAATATACATGCAGAACAGGTTTTACTATATGATCGTATGTATTTTAATTAAAGTACATGCAAATATACGTTTTCTTTCCTTTTATTTACAGTTTGTGCTTCCATGGGCGCGGACATTGTTTTGTGACGTCATTCAGCTGCTACTCGTGAAGTCGGTGTACAAATTTCCGACTTCACAAGTAGGAAATCCAACTTCAAGTGGCGTTCCAGGATAGTTTTTCTAGTTGGAAGTCGGAAATTTCCCAGTTCCGAGTGGCCTGGAACGCAGCATTATACTGGAATTCTAATGGCGCGTTCGAGACTGGTCGGAACTGGGATATTTCCCAGTTGAAACTTCCGACTTCCGACCTCAAAGCGTTCCAGGTGCATGGTGGTGCATGACGGCGAAAGAGAACGAAAATCATGGGTGACCATGACAAAGTGAACACACAGTTGCACCCTCAGCAGCTTTAGGTGTTAATTAAACGGATGGCAGTTTAACTGCAACAACTGAAATAAATAGCCCATACGTTACTAGTTATGTGTACCCCAAGTTGGTAGCCCTGAAGTAAGTCAATGTTGTCCGTTACACTTCATAATGTTTTGGCATTTTTAACAATAACTTTTATGCAGAAAGATGACTTTATGAGATTCTTTACTGTAGCCAGCTACCGTATGTGTAAAACATATTTCTACATCAATATACATGCAGAACAAGTTTTACTGCATGATCGTATTTATTATTTTAATTCAAATACATGCAAATATACGTTTTGTTGCCGTTTAGTTTATGGTTTACCATTTACAGTGTGTGCTTCCATGGAGCTGACATTGTTTTCTGACGTCATTCAGCTGCTACTCGTGGAAGTCGGGTACAAATTTTTTATCCGAGTTCACAAGTAGGAAATCCGACTTCAAGTGGCGTTCTGGGGTACTTTTCCTAGTTGGAGGTCGGAAAAGGGCTGGAGTTGCATGCCATTATTTTTTCACTGTGAGGGGAAAAGTGACATTGTTGAGCATTGTCCATGATTGGATTACTCTCCCTTTCTCTTATTCAAGTTGCACTGTCATACTTTAGTTGTTGTGTTCTTTAAAGTCCTTTTTGATATTGCAGATTTTAAAACATATTTTCATGACATTTTTATATTAAACCTATTATTGTAGTGTTTTAAGACTGGCCCACTTTATAACTAAAATGAAAGGCCATTCAAACACTTTTTATTAAGCTTTCACCATTTAGGAGGCATTATTTTGTCCTGTACAAGTGTGATAATGGGTACCTTTGTCTAATTTACTGATAACTGTGCAATTCCACATTAACATGTCTGATTTGTTTTGAATCACCACACCGTGCTCCATGAACATATGTGTCTCAGAGGGATAGCCAGAGAAACAAAAAGCTAATTACATTATTTGTGATAAGGAGACTCAACTGCTCTGAGGACAAGTCAGTGCAAATATGTTTTTGTTTTGTCTTGTTCTTTTCCTAATTGTAAATTCTGTCTTGCAGGCAGGTGATGAAAGGAGGAGCCGGCTGTTCTATCCCAGGAACACCCAGAAGAGAAACTCAGAGACATACATAGTGTTGGAGGGGGATACACCACTGCCAAGGAAAATCAGAATGAATGAATGTAATGATAACGTGACCTTATTTCCTCAAAGTGACCAAGTTAGCGATGAGCAGGGGGATATAATGGCCACTGAACAAGTATCGCACCCGACATTCGTCAGCGTCTCTCCGGGGACGAAGAAGGAAGGGAATGACCTAAAAGAACACAAGTACCCAGACCATAGCACTCGTGTGGGAGACCATAAACTCACCCATAAAGTGGAATCATATTTCCAGCCCATACCAGTGCTCCCCAACTTTAACAGCTTTCACAACAACAAAATATATGGTGTGCCTGATGACAAACAATCCACTCAGGACCCACTGCTCTCCTCTGCCGACCCATGGAAGGGTGGACTAGATAACTCCGCCATCACCTCTGACCCTGAGCAGGAGGACAAGAAGACTAAGAAGACACCCAAGACTCCTAAGGAATCAAAAAAGGTGGGTCTTGTCTGAATGTCATGAATCTGACTTGTGCAATATTTTAATGGCTAGTCAGTTTTTTCAGCTTCATTTGAAAGTGCTTTAAAGAGCAACAAATGACAGATGAAGCAAGACAGCAAAGATATTATAGTCCCGAAAACTGACCCAAAGCTTTCTTGTGTTCTTTTGGGGGGTGAGTGACTGAAAGACAGCTTCAGTGCATTGAATATGAGTCAGAGAATGAAAGAGTGTGTATGTGAATGAGAGCAGAAGAGATTGTGTACAGCAATGTGTGAGCAGAATTGTGTTGGTGTGAGATTTGAGCAGATTTCTGTTTTTAATAGCCCCCGGGATGATTGATCTGCCTCGCGCATTGTTAAAGACAGTAGGGCTCTGTCTGCTTAATCTCAAAGCAAAGGCTGCACCTGTGATAAGATGCCTGTTTATCCTTTACAACTGCTCTCTAAAGGCATATTTGAGACTGCTTAGCACAAATGAAGTCCATATGTTCCCGACATTATCATCTAAATGGCAAGACAAATTGGATCCTAAGCTAGTTTTTATAATTTAAATTGAGCATTGCTGAAAAAAGTTTTATTTCAGTTATCTTAAGCTTGCTAACTGTTTTGTCTGTTCTTCCTCCACGTGGACCTCCCTCTGCTTTCTCCCTCTCTCTCCCTTCATCCTACTAACTTCTGATCTATTTCCTCCATTGTCCTCCTTCTCCTACTATTCGTCTCTGATATGTTCAATATTCATTTATATTCATAGCGCCAAGTGCTATGTAGCGCCACAAAGGGGACACAGGAAGTGAGGTGTAACACCTTCATGCAGCGTCAGAAACGCGTTGCAAATTCACAGCAGAGCTTCAGAATATGCAACGCGGCCGTCTCACGCCCCGACGCGCTACACGTGCGAGGGCCCGCCCAACGCTGCATGCAGCTTTCATTTCTCTTGTTTTTTGAAAATCCATGAGTTTTTTTCATGACATTTTTATATTATAAACCTATTATTGTAGTGTTTTAAGACTAGGGCTGGGTATCGTTCAAAGATTTTCGATATCGATACCGGTATCGATACCTCAACTTCGATACCGGTACCTGAACGATACTTTTTTCGATACCAATTTTATTGGTATAAAATTTGTATATTTTCTCAACATACAGAGAACCATTGTTGTTTGTATAAAGTATCTTAATTATCACATTATCATCATTAATAGTTTATTTTAATAATTGTTCCTTTAAAAATACTACAGCAACATGTAACATCTGCCTATATTGTGTTTTTGTTGTTTTTATTCCTCTTTCTTTAGTTTTTATAATGTAATTTTATTGTCTATTAATTATATATTTTTTATTGTTCATATGTGAATTTGTGCTCTGGCACCATGGCAACCTAAACATTCATGGCAACAGGCCTGAGAGAGAGAGAGAGGAATCTCTCATCTGATGGAAACAAGTTTCTGCCTCTACATATCAAAGTTTCCTCCTCACTAGAGGATGAGGAGGCCAGGCGACAACAATGACAATAGAAAGTAAACTCAGTCGCTCGTCTTTAATCCACTGCAGCAAAGTCGCAGACATCAGCCCAAGGATCGCTACGTGATGTCACTTCCGCCGACTGCACATACAGGTCCGTGTGCGTCGATGGCGTCACTTAACTGATCCTTCAGAAACACTTGGAAAAATGTAGCGTGTGTGGAAGCTACCGCGCTGCTCAGACAATTAAAGAGCTTTGATGATTCAGAAAACAGCGACGCTGCCACCAAGCTACTGAGAAATGTCGTTAAACTAGTAACGGTGCTGCTTGTAGCGACGCTGCTGCCCAACGCTGCTCGTATCGGGTGGTGGTTGAAGCAGCTTCGGTGGCAGCAGAGGGCTGAGACGATGACGCCTCTGTCTTGTTGCAGCAAAACGGAGCTGACTTTCTGCTCTTAAGTTTATTTCACGCACAGTCAAGGTCCTTACCAGGTTTGTCGTATCGCCGCTCTTTGCAGCAATTATCTTACGCCGCAAATATTGCATCGCTACGCTGTTGCATCAAGCCACACTTTTGATTTTCTCCGCGTCTTTTACATCCACGAAGCCACGCTTCTGTGCGTGAGCTAGTGTTTACATCACCACAGCCAATTACAATCACTTTTAGATGTGGGCACATCAAGAATGCTGCATGCTGATTGGCTCATTGGCGTTAACAAGAACCTTTAGGTATCGAACTTTGGTACCGAAAGACAAGACATTTTTTGATACTCGGTGGTATTGAAGCAATTCGGTCGGTACCTAAAAAGTATTGAACTCGATACCCAGCCCTATTTAAGACTGGCCCACTTCATAACTAAAATGAAAGGCCATTCAAACACTTTTTATTAAGCTTTCACCATTTAGGAGGCATTATTTTGTCCTGTACAAGTGTGATAATGGGTACCTTTGTCTAATTTACTGATAACTGTGCAATTCCACATTAACATGTCTGATTTGTTTTGAATCACCACACCGTGCTCCATGAACATATGTGTCTCAGAGGGATAGCCAGAGAAACAAAAAGCTAATTACATTATTTGTGATAAGGAGACTCAACTGCTCTGAGGACAAGTCAGTGCAAATATGTTTTTGTTTTGTCTTGTTCTTTTCCTAATTGTAAATTCTGTCTTGCAGGCAGGTGATGAAAGAAGGAGCCGGCTGTCCTATCCCAGGAACACCCAGGAGAGAAACTCAGATACATACATAGTGTTGGAGGGGGATACACCACTGCCAAGGAAAATCAGAATGAATGAATGTAATGATAACGTGACCTTATTTCCTCAAAGTGACCAAGTTAGCGATGAGCAGGGGGATATAATGGCCACGAACAAGTATGCGTGCCCCCCGACATTCGTCAGCGTCTCTCCGGGGACGAAGAAGGAAGGGAATGACCTAAAAGAACACAAGTACCCAGACCATAGCACTCGTGTGGGAGACCATAAACTCACCCATAAAGTGGAATCATATTTCCAGCCCATACCAGTGCTCCCCAACTTTAACAGCTTTCACAACAACAAAATATATGGTGTGCCTGATGACAAACAATCCACTCAGGACCCACTGCTCTCCTCTGCCGACCCATGGAAGGGTGGACTAGATAACTCCGCCATCACCTCTGACCCTGAGCAGGAGGACAAGAAGACTAAGAAGACACCCAAGACTCCTAAGGAATCAAAAAAGGTGGGTCTTGTCTGAATGTCATGAATCTGACTTGTGCAATATTTTAATGGCTAGTCAGTTTTTTCAGCTTCATTTGAAAGTGCTTTTAAAGAGCAACAAATGACAGATGAAGCAAGACAGCAAAGATATTATAGTCCCTAAAACTGACCCAAAGCTTTCTTGTGTTCTTTTGGGGTGAGTGACTGAAAGACAGCTTCAGTGCATTGAATATGAGTCAGAGAATGAAAGAGTGTGTTTGTGAATGAGAGCAGAAGAGATTGTGTACAGCAATGTGTGAGCAGAATTGTGTTGGTGTGAGATTTGAGCAGATTTCTGTTTTAATAGCCCCGGATGATTGATCTGCCTCACAGCATTGTTAAAGACAGTAGGGCTCTGTCTGCTTAATCTCAAAGCAGAGGCTGCACCTGTGATAAGATGCCTGTTTATCCTTTACAACTGCTCTCTAAAGGCATATTTGAGACTGCTTAGCACAAATGAAGTCCATATGATCCCGACATTATCATCTAAATGGCAAGACAAATTGGATCCTAAGCTAGTTTTTATAATTTAAATTGAGCATTGCTGAAAAAGTTTTATTTCAGTTATCTTAAGCTTGCTAACTGTTTTGTCTGTTCTTCCTCCACGTGGACCTCCCTCTGCTTTCTCCCTCTCTCCCTTCATCCTACTAACTTCTGATCTATTTCCTCCATTGTCCTCCTTCTCCTACTATTCGCTCTCTGATATGTTCAATATTCATTTATATTCATAGCGCCAAGTGCTATGTAGCGCCACAAAGGGGACACAGGAAGTGAGGTGTAACACCTTCATGTAGCGTCAGAAACGCTGCTGCAAATTCACAGCAGAGCTTCAGAATATGCAACGCGGCCGTCCTCACGCTCGACGCTACACGTGCGAGGGTTCGCCTAACGCTGCATGCAGCTTTCATTTCTCTTGTTTTTTGAAAAATCCATGAGTTTTTTTCATGACATTTTTATATTATAAACCTATTATTGTAGTGTTTTAAGACTAGGGCTGGGTATCGTTCAAAGATTTTCGATATCGATACCGGTATCGATACCTCAACTTCGATACCGGTACCTGAACGATACTTTTTTCGATACCAATTTTATTGGTATAAAATTTGTATATTTTCTCAACATACAGAGAACCATTGTTGTTTGTATAAAGTATCTTAATTATCACATTATCATCATTAATAGTTTATTTTAATAATTGTTCCTTTAAAAATACTACAGCAACATGTAACATCTGCCTATATTGTGTTTTTTGTTGTTTTTATTCCTCTTTCTTTAGTTTTTATAATGTAATTTTATTGTCTATTAATTATATATTTTTTATTGTTTATATGTGAATTTGTGCTCTGGCACCATGGCAACCTAAACATTCATGGCAGCAGGCCTGAGAGAGAGAGAGAGAGAAATCTCTCATCTGATGGAAACAAGTTTCTGCCTCTACATATCAAAGTTTCCTCCTCACTAGAGGATGAGGAGGCCAGGCGACAACAATGACAATAGAAAGTAAACTCAGTCGCGCGTCTTTAATCCACTGCAGCAAAGTCGCAGACATCAGCCCAAGGATCGCTACGTGATGTCACTTCCGCCGACTGCACATACAGGTCCGTGTGCGTCGATGGCGTCACTTAACTGATCCTTCAGAAACACTTGGAAAAATGTAGCGTGTGTGGAAGCTACCGCGCTGCTCAGACAATTAAAGAGCTTTGATGATTCAGAAAACAGCGACGCTGCCACCAAGCTACTGAGAAATGTCGTTAAACTAGTAACGGTGCTGCTTGTAGCGACGCTGCTGCCCAACGCTGCTCGTACGGTGGGCGTGTTGAAGCAGCTCGGTGGCAGCAGGGCGCTGAGACGATGACGTCTCTGTCTTGTTGCAGCAAAAACGGAGCGACTTTCTGCTCTTAAGTTTATTTCACGCACAGTCAAGGTCCTTACCAGGTTTGTCGTGTCGCCGCTCTTTGCAGCAATTATCTTACGTCGCAAATATTGCATCGCTACGCTGTTGCATCAAGCCACACTTTTGATTTTCTCCGCGTCTTTACATCCACGAGCCACGCTTTCTGTGCGTGAGCTAGTGTTTACATCACCACAGCCAATTACAATCACTTTTAGATGTGGGCACATCAAGAATGCTGCATGCTGATTGGCTCATTGGCGCTAACAAGAACCTTTAGGTATCGAACTTTGGTACCGAAAGACAAGACATTTTTTGATACCGGTGGTATTGAAGCAATTCGGTCGGTACCTAAAAAGTATTGAACTCGATACCCAGCCCTATTTAAGACTGGCCCACTTCATAACTAAAATGAAAGGCCATTCAAACACTTTTTATTAAGCTTTCACCATTTAGGAGGCATTATTTTGTCCTGTACAAGTGTGATAATGGGTACCTTTGTCTAATTTACTGATAACTGTGCAATTCCACATTAACATGTCTGATTTGTTTTGAATCACCACACCGTGCTCCATGAACATATGTGTCTCAGAGGGATAGCCAGAGAAACAAAAGCTAATTACATTATTTGTGATAAGGAGACTCAACTGCTCTGAGGACAAGTCAGTGCAAATATGTTTTGTTTTGTCTTGTTCTTTTCCTAATTGTAAATTCTGTCTTGCAGGCAGGTGATGAAAGAAGGAGCCGGCTGTCCTATCCCAGGAACACCCAGGAGAGAAACTCAGATACATACATAGTGTTGGAGGGGATACACCACTGCCAAGGAAAATCAGAATGAATGAATGTAATGATAACGCTGACCTTATTTCCTCAAAGTGACCAAGTTAGCGATGAGCAGGGGATATAATGGCCACCGAACAAGTATGCGTACCCGACATTCGCCAGCGTCTCTCCGGGACCTAAGAAGGAAGGGAATGACCTAAAAGAACACAAGTACCCAGACCATAGCACTTCGTGTGGGAGACCATAAACTCACCCATAAAGTGGAATCATATTTCCAGCCCATACCAGTGCTCCCCAACTTTAACAGCTTTCACAACAACAAAATATATGGTGTGCCTGATGACAAACAATCCACTCAGGACCCACTGCTCTCCTCTGCCGACCCATGGAAGGGTGGACTAGATAACTCCGCCATCACCTCTGACCCTGAGCAGGAGGACAAGAAGACTAAGAAGACACCCAAGACTCCTAAGGAATCAAAAAAGGTGGGTCTTGTCTGAATGTCATGAATCTGACTTGTGCAATATTTTAATGGCTAGTCAGTTTTTTCAGCTTCATTTGAAAGTGCTTTAAAGAGCAACAAATGACAGATGAAGCAAGACAGCAAAGATATTATAGTCCCGAAACTGACCCAAAGCTTTCTTGTGTTCTTTTGGGGGTGAGTGACTGAAAGACAGCTTCAGTGCATTGAATATGAGTCAGAGAATGAAAGAGTGTGTTTGTGAATGAGAGCAGAAGAGATTGTGTACAGCAATGTGTGAGCAGAATTGTGTTGGTGTGAGATTTGAGCAGATTTCTGTTTTTAATAGCCCCGGATGATTGATCTGCCTCACAGCATTGTTAAAGACAGTAGGGCTCTGTCTGCTTAATCTCAAAGCAGAGGCTGCACCTGTGATAAGATGCCTGTTTATCCTTTACAACTGCTCTCTAAAGGCATATTTGAGACTGCTTAGCACAAATGAAGTCCATATGTTCCCGACATTATCATCTAAATGGCAAGACAAATTGGATCCTAAGCTAGTTTTTATAATTTAAATTGAGCATTGCTGAAAAAAGTTTTATTTCAGTTATCTTAAGCTTGCTAACTGTTCTGTCTGTTCTTCCTCCACGTGGACCTCCCTCTGCTTTCTCCCTCTCTCTCCCTTCATCCTACTAACTTCTGATCTATTTCCTCCATTGTCCTCCTTCTCCTCCTCCTCTTAGTCTCTGATATGTTCTGCCTTCTCATTACCCTCTCTCCTGAAACCCTGGAAAACAACTGCTGTTCCCCTGCATCGACCCATCCAGCGCACTAAGGACTACATCAAGCACGCTGGTGAGTTGTGGGTTCACTTATATGCCACTTGCTTCCGTTGTTTTTGTTCGTTTATCTTTCTATCTGTCTTCAGCCTGTGTGTTCAGGTGCAACCAAGCTCTCTCTGGTATTTTGCAACTCTTGCAAGTTACAGCCGGTTTGTTCTTACATACAAAAGCTTTGGGGTTATTTGCTGTGAAAGTGCCTCTCATGACTTTCCAAATGAGTAACTGAATGAGAGAAGAAGGACATAAATCTAAATTCTAAAGAACATTCACTTCTCGGCTCTGATGTCACCCATCAAACATGTTTTGTCTTGTCTGTCAGCTTGGCTGCCATTCAGTCCAAGTCCATTTCAATCCAGTGTGTTCTATTGTACCCGACATTCGATGTGTTGCCAAAGCACTACTGAAATGATTACAAACTAAGATGGTAAAAGATCCAAAATCTGATAGAGGATGGCAGTGGAGGGATTTACACCAGTACATTGGACCTTTGTTGTGGCTGAAAGTACAGCTCAAATAATTATGACAAAAACACTAATTTGTTTCCAGCTTCTTAATGTGACAATTTACTTGTTTTTGTGAACTAAATATCTTTAGGGGTTTGGACAGAAAAACAAAACAATGTGTCACTGTGGGCTCTGTAAAATTTTGATTGGTGTTTGACCCATATATCAATAATAATAATCTGTTATTATTAAAGGTATAAACATGGCTGAAAAATTACAATCTGAGCTGTCAGTAATACTGTTACTCTCTCCGATCTGCCAGCCTCAAGGTCAAATGTTGTTAGTTCAAATCACCAGACCACCTGGGGAAAAGGTTTTGTTTTGTTTGAAAAACTCTCAACAAAACTTGGAACACAGGCATCAAGCGCACTTGAGGTTTCTTGAAAGTCACGTTAATAATGAGTTTGGAAATGTGAATGAGAAAGCCTTTTCTACTCATGTGCATCAAAACTACTCTAGAGATGCCCTTGAGAAACCCCAACAACTCAGTTACAACTGCAGAAGTCGGTGGTTGCATCAGAACAGCATGCTCAGAGGATTTACTCTGGAAAGGTTAAAAATAAGACATGCGGCCTGTTTGGACATGTGTAGCTCCCACTGCGTGATGCAGGCACCCAGTGTATACTGTTGTAAAGTGGGCCTTCCATCAAAGTTTGAGAGATTCCTCAGTGAAGTCATGGCTCAGTCTGATAGATATTTATACACCATGTGGTGGACACTTTATCCAAAGTGCCTCTGAGTGTTTTAAGAGGATTTAATTTCTTTACGGATGACTGTAGTGAGATTCAAACCCACAACTCGGACACTTTTGAGTGCCTTGCTCCACACATTTAGCCATACAAGGCTCCCCTGCTGCCTATTGAAGACCCAAGCATCTACCCAAACTGTTATGTTTTCCTTCTGACCACCGAGATGAATATTTAAAACACGTTTAATATTTTACCAGCTTGTTGCATAATGTATTTACTCTCAGTCCTGCACTCTTTTTCATGTTGAGTGCCTCTGAATAATCTCTAAGAAGCAAAAGGGTCGCTTGCCAAAAGACCTCAAAGTAACTCCTCCCCCAGTCAAATTCTATTAAATATCTGGTGACGTAATGTTTCCTGTTGAGTCTTTGCTGCAGCGTGTTTGTGTTTTCAAGGAGAGGGGATAATTTTGGATTTTAGGTTCACTTCTACCATTTTGAAAGTTAGACAATGCCTCTATAAGGTATTTACATCTTGTTATCACTGTGGCTAATTAAATGCAGGAACCTCCTCAGCTGTTTTACCACCTTTTTATTCCCTTTTCTCTCCTACTCCCTCCTCTATCTGAATGTGCAGCAAATGTATAGTATGCACATTGAAAGGAGGTATTTCCTGTATTCACACAGTGAGTAAGTGTTTGATCTGTTTTGAAGGTAGAGTTTGTACCACTGCTCTTTTAGTTCTGGGGCTGTTAATTCCTGTCCTGAAAATCCCTTCTGAATATGTTTTGATATTTAGTTGTATCTACATGAGCCCATTGGTGGCTGCAAACCAAATTTAGGACCAGCACTATGTGTGCTGCCAGCTGACAGTAGTGTATTGGAGATTTCATGGCTAGTGCAGTGAAAGCCTCTTTTCCAGACTCTTCTCCAGACTTTAACAGCTTTTCCCTCCCTTCTTTTTCTGGAATATATTTTCTCCCTAGACCCAGCGTGAACATCTTTGTGCTATTTTTTAAAGCCTGCTGTTGTAAGGTGTTTGACATCGAGACAGTGTAAGAGCTTTTACAACTTGATGAGACCTTTCAGGTTGTTTCTGTCTCAGGAAGCCTCAGTAGGAGTTGAGGTAGACTTCATACACATTCTGGTTGCCTTGGTAAGGTTTTAATCTTACTGTGTTTTAGCTCAGAGGGTGGGTTCGTCCTCTGACATGTGAGAGTTGTGAGTTGTGTTATAGCTCAGTGGTTAGAAAGACTGAAAAAACTGTCTCTGCAGAGATCCACCGAATAATGATTTCCAAAATAAGATACTCAATCTTTGCCAACTGCTGATCTGCGGCTCTCTATTACCTCTGAGGCAGGTGGGAGGAAAGGGACTGTCCCTGTTGGGATCATTAGAACATTCACTATTATTATTTTTTTTTCCAACATTATCTTTATTGTTTTTTTCAACAATGTTTCCAACAATACACAAGACACAAGTGTGCTCCCACATCTGAGGAAAATCCAGGGTAATTAAATTAACATCCAGTATTCAGCTTCTTTCCTTGCATGTCAGGTTGTTATAGGATATTTTAGAGCAGCACTTATTACATACAAAATATAAGAGAAAAAAAAAACAATACCCCTCACCCCAACCCCCCTAAGAAGAAACAACAAATACAACAATAACGTTTTCTCCATTTTCCAGGAGTTAGCCCAAATTATTTTAGTATTGTAATGTGGTTCAGAGAATACAAACTCAAATGTATAATTCAAAGTAAAGTAGTCAATTATGCAAATAAAGAAGATTATCTCAGGATACTGCAGAGGACCAACCGCTACTATAACTCACCCGTCACCCTCATATCTATGTTTTCTATATATTCCATAAAAGGACCCCAAATATTTTGAAATAGCGATAGTTTCCCTTTTATAATGTAAGTGATCTTTTCCATTGGTAAGGTTGTGGATATTTCAGTAATCCAGTTAATGAATTTTGGTTTACTGGTACTCTTCCATGAGAGCGCTATGACTCTTTTCGCAAGTAGTAAACATAAATCCATGGCAGTAATAATCTCTCTGGACATATGATGTTTGTCAGGATATAAACCAAGGATGAACAATTTGGGGTCAAGAACTAATTTAATACCTAGTATTGTCTCTAGAGCTTGTTTTATCTCCCTCCAGAATTGTATAACTTTCTTGCATTTCCAGATGCAATGGAAGAATGTTCCCTTCTCTTCTCCACATCTAGTACACAAGTCTGGGATGGTACCATTGTATTTATTAAGCTTTACTGGCGTCACATAAGTTCTCATTAGCCAATGATATTGCAGTACTTTGAGACGTGTATTAATAGTTTGTGTTTGTGCTTCAGCACAGCCTTCTCCCAGTCTTCTAAAGGAAAGTTCTCCTGTAAATCCTCCCTCCAGGCATTGAGCTTCCATAGAGATGACTCAGAGGATCCCTCCACTAACATGCTATATAGTTTGGAAATAATTCCTTTTCTAAAGCAATCATTCTTCATTTCGATTTCCAAGGTGGACATCAGAGGGATGGACTCACATTGATTTTGAGATGATCTAATGAAATTTCTCACTTGCAGATATTTAAAATAATGTTTACTTGGGATATCGTACCTGGCCTTTAACTCTTCAAATGACATCAAAACCAGTCCTCCGATTCCACAAGATCTCCTATTGTCTTTAAACCTTTTTCAGCCCATTTCCTAAAGCCAGAATCTGCCCTGCCTGGAGGGAAAGACTGATTGCCCCATATTGGACTGAAGCGTGATAGGGAGGAGGAATCACCTAAGTACTTCTTGACCTGATACCAAACCAAGATCATATTTCTGACTATAGGGTTTTTTGTCTTTTTTTTCAGCATTTTGATGTTTGCTGAGAAAATGTACTGGGGTAGAGGGAGAGGAACAGAACAATTTTCAATATTCACCCATGGCAAGAGACATTTATCTGTAAAATAATACATCATAGTCCTCAGTTGAGCTGCCCAATAGTACCAAAGTGGATTGGGGCACCTGAGGCCTCCTCTATCATACGGTAGATACAAAAGTGTTAAACGAAGCCTTGGTCGTCTGTTATTCCACAGAAAACGTATGAAAATGTTTTTTAGGGCCGGAAATAAATTGGCAGGAGGTGGCAATGGGATGTTCTGAAACAAATACAGAAGTTTGGGCATTATGTTGGATTTAAGAACATTGATTCGTGCCATAAGTGACAAGGGTAGGTGATTCCATCTATCCACAGAGGCAGCAATTGAGCCTATCATTGGGTTATAGTTAACTGCCACAATTTATAATTCATTTATATGTGGTACTATCCTAATCCCCAAATATGTAAACCAATCTACCTTTTTGAATGGGAAAGGATTCCCAACACTGTTTCTTTCTTCTGAATTAAGTAACATTAATGAAGACTTATCTTTATTTACTTTATATCCTGATATTTTTCCAAATGTATTTATTAGATCTAACAAGGCTAGAATAGAGTCTTTCAGTTTTTCTAAAAAAGGATGACATCATCAGCAAATAAAGCAATTCTATGTTCCTGTTGGCCTATTGTCAAACCGGTTATGTTTTTTATGGGACCGCGACCGCAATGGCAAACGGTTCTATTGCTAGAATAAATAATAAAGGGGACAAGGGCACCCTTGCCTACAACCCCTTTAATTTTAAATGATTTAGATATAACTCCATTTGTTACTATTTCAGCATAAGGCTCATTGTATAAAAGTTTAACCCATCGACAGAAGTTGTCCCCAGAGCCAAATCTTTTCAGTATCTCGAATAAATAGGGCCATTCAACTCTATCAAAGGCCTTTTCGGCATCCAATGATAGCAAAGCAGTGTCTGTTTTTCTTCCATATTATAAATGATATCCAACACTCGCCTCACATTGTGAAATTCCTGTCTTCCTACAATAAACCCATTTTGGTCACAACTAATTATTTCGGGCAATATTCTCTCCAGTCTTCGAGCCAGGATTTTACAAAGAATCTTTAAATCGACATTAAGAAGACTTATTGGTCTTAGATTTTCACATTTGTTGCAAGGTTTGCCAGGTTTAGGTAATAAAGTAATCAGGGCTCCTCTTAGTGAGGTAGGAAGAATTCCCTTTTCAAATGAGTCTAAATACATGTCAAAGAGGGGGGCTAGCAGTTTAGCTTTGAATTTCTTATAAAATTCTGTTGGCAGCCCATCTGGGCCTGGGGCTTTACCTGTTTTCAAGTGATCTATTGCTGTAGATATTTCCTCTTTAGTTATAGCTGCACTGAGATCTGTACTCATTGATTCTGAGATATTGGTCATTTGGAGAGATCTTAAGAAAACATTTTGCTCTTGTTCCTTATGCGTCATGTCTGAGCTGTATAGTTTTTCAAAAAAGACCTTAAATATTTCATTGATTTCTAACGGATCGGTAATAATCTGTCCCTGATTATTTTCGACTGAGGTAATAACATTCACTATTATATTGTTGACACTTGTCACATTAATTGGCGGTGAAAGTCAAAATATTAAAGCACTCCTCCGCAGCTTTATGTTGGCCCATTGATTTGTTTTTATGTTTCTGGTCTGTGGCTGAGTGCCACCTATAGAAACTCAAACTTAATTTGTTTAAGGAAAAAGATAATACCAGACATTTCACAAAATACAGTGGATAGAAAAAGTCTACACACCAGGTTCTTATAATGAGACAAAGATAAATCATGTCAGAACTTTTCCCAGCTTTAATTTGACCTATAATGTGAAAAACAAATTGAAATCTCTTAGGGGGGAAAATGAAAAATAAACCCCCTGAAATAACCTGGTCGCATAAGTGTGCAGTTTTTGTTTTTTTTACTTACGACACTGTATCTGCTGCACAATGGACAAGAATGACACTGTGTTTCTATTTCTTTTAAGTGAATCAGCCACAGAAACTTCATCATGGTCTGTATAATCAGGGAGCCACATGTTACCTGAACAGTATTCTGCAAGTTCTCTTCATGACAACAGAGATGCACGACAGGTTTGAAACAGCTGCTTTTATCTGTGGCAAATATAAGTTCAAGGAGAGCAAATAAATCTAAACAAAACATAATGTGAAATATTAACAGGAAATATTATTATACTATTATATTATTAAACTTCTCTCTCCCTGAAGGTTGGCAAACCATGAATTAGAAACAGATATTAAGCTGGAAGAATTCTTTGAATACTTGAAGAAACAAACATGGGAAACAACAACTATAACGGAAACATTTGGGATCATAAATGGTAAGGTGGACAAAAAAAAACTTTCAAGGAGTATGGTATATATAATTTAATAGTAATAACGCAAAACTTTTGTTTTTCAGGAAGTAAGATAAGATTTCTACTATGCGCACAAATGGTTAATTTGTTCCCTCAAATTTTGTTCACAAATTTGTTAAAATCTCATTCAAGAGAATCCATCTGCCTGACAGGTGTGGCATATCAAGATACTGATTAAATAGCATGATTATTGCACATCTGTTTTTGCAAAAGAACGCCTCAAATATGTTGCACAGTTTAATACAGAATCATATTTGCATGCAGTGCAGTTTATTCTCATAAATAAGGCGAACAGGAGGACAAATTCCATTCAAATTGATGTTGTTCTCAATGCGTCAGTCGAGTGCATATTTCATGTAATCTTTTGTTATCAGATGTTCGTTGCCTTATCAAGCCAAACGCTGTGTGCCAGCATGTGGATGAGATGTGCTGGTTGTAAAAACACGTTAACCCACCTGCTAGCAGCCGGTCGACATGCATATATTTACTGACGTAGGTTTAGGCACTAACTAATGTCATGGTTGAGGTTAGGGAAATTGCCTTGGAGAGGCTGTCAACTCTTTAAATAAAAACATTGCTAGCTACCTAGCTAGTTAGCGAATGGAAGCACTACTCGCGCATCCGGTCACCTGGGGGCGTCGCATACACACTCTGCTTGGAGGTGTCTTATAGACACTACAACACATATACAATAGACATGGCTTTTCCAAAGCGTGTATATGTGACGCATGAGCATGAAAACAGGCTGGGAAAATATAACATTATTTTCTACTCCCCGCTCTCCCCATGTCTGTTCTGGTTTCTACCACCGTCAGACAGGTTCTCCATTCTAGATGCTGATATACAGTGCACTAATATACGGCGCTGCACTGCCCACTGCTCCCATGAGGGATGGGTTAAATGCAGAGAATGAAGTTAGTTGTTATGATGTTCTGGACCTTTGCTTCAGAAAATTTTCTCTAACTGGACCTCTTTGAATTCTATTTGACCTAATTGACCTCGAACTGTTCGTACTCGGGCCATAACTACTGTATGTGACACAAGAACAGCAGTATTATAACTTACAGTTGAAAGATTTCTCCTCCGACATTTCCGCTTTTTGGCGGCAAAATGCATTCTGGGAGAACTGGCAATCCGAAGTCCACACAAATCACCACTAATACAGGCTTGGTAAAACAGGCAGGCGAGAACACATCCGGGTATTTTACTGTACTTGGCTAGATGCAGCCTTTTGAATTGGAACAGTACTTTGGCTGCGACTGATGACGTTTCACAAGTCCACAAGTACAGAAAAGAACGCAGATTGAGAAACAGCCATAATGTTTACTAAAAGGAATGTTAGTAAGTCAAATCTGATCAGAATTTCATTTCCAAAGAAACAAACTTTTCAAGGTGGGTGATTTTACCTGTTACTGTCAAACATATATGTCTCTCTTTTAAAAAAAATAGTAATGTAACAACATTCATGTATCAGTGTGTTGTACAAATATTGTAAATTGTTAAATTAATTGTTAAAATTGCCGTTTTGTCGTTTCTCTCGCTCATTTTCAATTGCCCGCCTAGGACTTCTGGGAACTAATCTACGGTCTCCATGAACCACGTGACAATATTTGGCTTTTGGACGCACATAAACTTTTAGTGAGGTTTCTACACACAGTTTTAAAAATGAGACCCCAGACATGTCGCCCATTAAACATGTTTGGGTTGCACTGACTCACCCTGTACAACAACGTGTTGTAGTTATATTCCTGACAATATCCAGCAAAGGAGTGGACAAACATTGCACATGAAACTAATTCGTCAACTCTGTTTGAAGGATGATACATGATAACCCCTCCTCCCCAAAAAAGCATATCTGTAGTTCTAGGTAAATTAGCCTAATGAATGTCTTTTTCAAGATAAAACTGCACATTTTAGAGTCGCCTGTTGGTTTGAACAGTCTAAGGCACACCTATGCAATAATTATGCAATTTAGTCAGTATCTTGAAATTCCAGGTCAGGTGGATGGAAAAGGAGAAGTACTCACTGACACGGGTTTTAACAAATTTGTGCACAAATAAAGTAACATTTTATGTGCATAGAAGAATTCTTAGATTAACGTAAACTTGAAAACAATGGGAGCAAAACAAAAGTGTTGTGTTTTACATTTTTTGTTTAGTGTAGTGTAGAGTGAATTTAATGTATCATTTTGCAGTTTATGAACAACGTGATGCTGCTGATTGTCTGGAGATGATTTTACATAAGACCAGCCAACAGGTCTCTGAGGTGAGGACAGTGTTATTTACAGGTGAAAAATCAGAATGCTTTTTACAAAATCAGTAGTGTGACTGCCTCACCCTTCACGCTTCATGAAGGGGAGGGCAAGAAATCAAGTGAAGAAATATGAATGTTGTGTTGTAATTTATATTTCTTTATCAAGGTTTTCCAAGGAAAGCTAATACACACAACAAAATGCTCCAAAGGCCACAGCATCAATGAAGAGACAAATCCATTCTGGACTCTTCCACTGTCACTGATAGATACCCATGATACAACCTACAGCGTGGTAAATAGTCAAAGTTCAGAGCACTAGTTCAATGTATTTGTTTGATATGAGCAGCTAATGTAAATTGGAATTTCTTATTACATTTGTCAGGAAAGCAGCTTTGAAACGATTTTCCAGCCAAAATCATTCAGTGGAGACAACTCTGTGTACTGCAACGAATGTAACAAGAAAACAGAGGCAACAAGTGTGAGTTTTGACCTTAAAGACCTTTGACCTTTACAGACTGTAGGCAGGCCAACTTTGATACTGGAATCAAATGACATTACATGTTAGTTTGTAGTTCTGAGATCAGATTAATATACAGGTGCATCTCAGAAAATTAGAATATCGTGAAAAAGTTCATTTATTTCAAAAGGTGAAACTAATATATTATATAGACTCATTACATGCAAAGTGAGATATTTCAAGCCTTTATTTGATATAATTTTGATGATGATTATGAAAACCCCAAATTCAAAATCTCATGAAATCAATAAAAAAAGGATTTTAAATACAGAAATGTCAGCCCCCTGAAAAGTATAATCATGCATACTCTGTACTTGGTTTGGGCCCCTGCATGAATTACTGCCTCAGTGCGGCGTGGCATGGATGCTATCAGCCTGTGGACCTGCTGAGGTATTATGGAAGACCAGGATGCTTCAATAGCGGCCTTCAGCTCTTCTGCATTGTTCGGTCTCATGTCTTTCATCTTTCTCTTGGCAATGCCCCATAGATTCTCTATGGGGTTCAGGTCAGGCGAGTGTGCTGGCCAATCAAGCACAGTAATCCCATGGTCATTGAACCAGGTTTTGGTACTTTTGGCAATGTGGGTAGGTGCCAAGTCCTGCTGGAAAATGAAGTCAGCATCTCCATAAAGCTCATCAGCTGAAGGAAGCATGAAGTGCTCTAAAATGTCCTGGTAGACGGCTGCGCTGACTCTGGACTTAATAAAGCACAGTGGACCAACACCAGCAGATCACATGGCTCCCCAAACCAACACAGACTGTGGAAACTTCATACTGGACTTCAAGCATCTTGGATTGTGTGCCTCTCCAGTCTTCCTCCAGACTCTGGGACCTTGGTTTCCAAATGAGAATCAGAAAAGAGGACTTTGGACCACTGAGAAACAGACCAGTTCTTTTTTACTTTAGCCAAAGGTAAGGCGCTTCTGACGTTTGTTGTTCAGGAGCGGCTTGACAAGAGGAATACGACATTTGAAGTCCATGTCCAGGACCCCTCTGTGTGTGGTGGCTCTTGATGCAGTAACTCCAGTAACCTTTTTCTTCCATTTAACTTTCTATTAATGTGCCTTGATACAGCACTTTGAGAACATCCAACTTCTTTTGCAATGACCTTTTGAGGCTTTCCCTCCTTGTGGAGGGTTTTCTGCACAGCTGTCAGGTCAGCAGTCTTGCCCATGATCGTGAATTCAACTGAACCAGACTGAGAGACCAGTTAAAGCAGGGGTGTCAAACTCATTTTCACCACTGGCCACATAAGCATTTTGGTTACCCTCAAGGGGCCAGTTGGAACTGTAACACTGTATAAACATACTTCACTGCATAAACTATTCCTTAACTGTCTATTTTGTTTATTTAATTATTTAGCCTGTTCAAGTTAAAGACATTTAACCCATCAGATGCAAAAATATAAGCAAGCACATTTACTGTATCTGTGTTATTATAACATACATTAATTAATTCATCAGATTTAGAAACCCATAATACTCCGTCACTCTTTGTTATGTACTTGAAAAGTATATAACAAAAATTATTACATTAACTTTTCCACAGACGAGTGGGACAGAACTATTGTAAAACAAATTATTGTGCGCTGCTGATAACATGTGTGACAGATGTGGCATTTGATAAAACAAACGGCTGCACAGCCCTGCAGAGGGCAAACACCTGACTATTAAAAGATAGTTTTATTACCTGGAAAAATGCCGACATATTTTAGCTACTCCTTCATCACTGACATTGGCTCAAAGCCAGTGCTTGAAGTGGACAAAAATTAGCTGTGATGGAGACATTCTGATTCTGACCTGTCCCCAGCGTCCCCATGTGTAAATGAGAACTGTCAATACTTTTAAATGTCCCACCCCATCCAGTCTGTGATTGCTCGGTTCAAGTGACATTGACGAGCTACATTCAGCTCACGGCTGCTTGAAAGGCACCGAGCTTAGAACTCCCTCTGCGCCGACAGAGTTTAGCAGGCAGAGAAAGCGGGAACAGGTGAGCGTCACGTAGCGCTCAGAGAACCTGATATGAGGGCAGAGGAGAGAAGTCCTCCAGCTCGGGAGAAGTCCCGGTACGCATGAAAGTGTCCTGGTACACCAAAGAATAAAATGTTGAGGTGCTGGTGGTACTGCATACCGAGGCGTATTGGCCCACTTCGAGCACTGCTCAAAACACAAAAGACACAGGCCTACCGGTTTATCTCCTTGAAACACAAACGTGTTCACTTTCCCATCGTTCATGAAATTGCCTCCTTCTGCATACATTTTTATTTTTGGGATCGTTTCTATACATTTCCCATCGCCACTTAAAAAACTGTAGTTAAACGGGGTGTGGAAAGATCGCAATCTAGTGGCTGGATGCCGTCAATTCGCAGGCCACAAAATTGCCATGCATTGTGGGAGATGTAGCTTATTGTCCATCAACGCTTTAAAGCAGCATAAACTTTTATTTTAGGACAATCATGATTCTTTTAAGCTTTCGCGGGCCACAGAAAATGACGTGGCGGGCCGGATGCGGCCTTGAGTTTGACACATGTGAATTAAAGGCTCAGGAACTCTTTGCAGGTGCTTATTAGAGTGTGAAACTTTGAGCCTACAACACTGAACCTTTTTACAATATTCTAATTTTCACATTTTGAATTTGGGGTTTTCATAAGATGTAAGCCATAGGGTAACCATCAAAGTTATATCAAATAAAGTCTTGAAATATCTCACTTTGCATGTAATGAGTCTATATAATATATTAGTTTCACCTTTTAAGTTGAATTACTTAAATAAACGAACTTTTTCACGATATTCCAATTTTTCTGAGTTTCAATTGTATATATGTTTAATAACATTTCTTGTGTTTTTCAGGGATGTGAGATGGTGAAATCTCCTCAGGTTTTGACTCTGCTCCTCAAGAGATTTGACTTTGACTACAGCACCATGTCTCATGTCAAATTGAACTGCTGGGTAGATGTGCCATGTGAATTACAAATAAAGGCAAGGAGATTGTTGTTGGGCTTCTGTAAATAACTTCAGAGTTCGGTCTAGACCTGCTCTTTATGAAAAGCGCTGTGAGATAACTGTTGTTGTGATTTAGCGCTATATAAATAAAATTGAATTGAATTGAGAATTTATTTTTTATTTATTTGTGACTTCTATTTGAATGGTGTTCCTTTTGTTTGCTTTTAAAATATATTCATGTACCTGTAGAACAAGACCTACAAACTGTACGGAATGGTGAATCACACGGGCGGACTAAGAAGTGGACATTACACAGCCACCATCCTGTCCAATAAGGACGAAACCTGGTATGAGTTTAATGATGCTCATGTCAACAAGGTGAGAGATAATCTATTCCATTAAACATAACTACAGAAAGATCAAACATTAAACTGAAATGTATTGACACTGGTTTGTTTTTGTTGAATAATGCAGGTTGAAGAACAACCATTTGCAGAAACCAGCACTTTCAAGTATGCGTGATAAAATCAATTTAACTTAATTTTATCAATAACAACCTGAGATATATTACATTAGCTATCCACAGATATTGACAGTATGTGCTGTCTCCTTGTTGTTATATGCAAATAACTTCAAAATCATTGTTCACCAGGTCAAGGACTGCATATTTGCTCCTGTACAGAGGTAAGTACAAAAAATCCATAAAGAAATAATTTAAACTATCATTGTAAATGAACAGATCATTGCTGAATATCTAATTGTGTCTTCACGTCAATGCCACAGACTGCAGAGACAATTCTTTGGGGACTCAGTCTCCAAAGAACAAGGAACAAAGAGGTAAGTATATGTTGACATGTAGTATTTTATCAGGGTGTAAATCATGAAAATGTTATTTCTATTAAAACTGCTACAGATCATTACTAAATATTTATTTTTCGACTTCAATACCACAGAGATTCAGAAGGCTATGCAAGATCAATCCAGGAGATCTGACAGGTAATAAATAACATTTTTATAGAGGAACTGGAGAGAGATGAGGTGGAACACCAAAGAAATCACAGAATATCACCCAAACCGAATGCTAAATACAGAGATCACAGGTGCAATGGATAGCAGATAAAGCTAAAGCTGTGGGTGTAGAGGACGGCCCTGCGATATGTTGAATGTTTTATATGTTTATGTCAAAAGTTTTGTATAATGGTATTACTCCGTTTGACTGTAGTGTATCCAACCCGTTCTTATCAATGTGCGTACAAATAACACGGCTTTACACCTTCCAATTGCGTGCATTGTGTATGCCAAACATCCTTCCCATTAACTTTGGTGGACAGCAGATGCGTCCAAATACCACGCATCACCTTCAATGCTCGTGACGTCACTAGCGACGCACCGGATAGCACACAGTTCACCTGATACGCGGGCTAATCAAAGCAGGTAGGGGGGGAAACCCATTATAACCTCTATTTTTGCATATCAGTCACACTGTTTACGGTATCATTTTATTAATTTAGTGTTTCTGCATTATGTTACATTGGTTGGTGTGTCAAAATGACTGCAGCCTAGTTGTTAGTGGAACAGTGGGCTGCTCAGTTAGCACAGCTGCTAACTTACCTACAGTCTAATGGCGCGTTCGAGACTGGTCGGAACTGGGATATTTCCCAGTTGAAACTTCCGACTTCCGACATCAAAGTCTTCCAGGTGCATGGTGCTGCATGACGCCGAAAGTGAACGAAAATCATGGGTGACCGTTACAAAGTGTGCACACAGTTGCACCCTCAGCAGTGCTTTAGGTGTTAATTAAAAGGATGGCAGTTTAACTGCAACAACTGACATAAATAGCCCATACGTTACTAGTTATGTGCTGCTATATTTAGTAGCCCTCAAGTAAGTCAATGTTGTAGGTTGCACTTCGTAATGTTTTGCCATTTTTAACAATAACTTTTATCCAGAGAAGATGATTTTATGAGATTCTTTACTGTAACCAGCTACCTAATGTGCAAAACATATTTCTACATCAATGTGCATACAGAACAGGTTTTACTATATGATCATATTTATTATTTTAATTCAAATACATGCAAATATACGTTTTGTTGCCTTTTAGTTTATGGTTTACCATTTACAAAGTGTGCTTCCATGGACGCCGACATTGTTTTCTGACGTCATTCAGCTGCTACTCGTGAAGTCGGGGTACAAATTTTTTCTCCGAGTTCACAAGTAGGAAATCCGACTTCAAGTGGCGTTCAGGGGTACTTTTCCTAGTTGGAGGTCGAAAATTTCCCAGTTCTGAGTTGCCGGGAACGCAGCATAACTATTGACATTAGCCCAAGTTAACTTCTACTGTATCCAGAAGTGTTGCAGCTTCAAAATAAAATAAATAAAATAAAACTGTTTTAACCACATTGTGACATGGACTTTATCTTCAAGGCATGGCTGATGACAGTTCCACAAATGAACAGACTTAATTATTGTTAGTAGTCGTTTTTAGCTGTTAGCTACAGTGGTAACGTTAGCCTACGGAACCTCATCGGGGTCACTTGTCAAAAAAATTGTGGGTTTGTCAGTGCGCACCGTCTTCTAAACTGGATTTATTCCCACATTGGTGGCAACATGGCACAGATTTAATCCCTAAAAATCGTGCGAGCAGAAAAACGTGTTAATGCATACATTTCGAAAGGCAATTTTGCGGCGGCCACTGGGGTTTCCCCGCTTGAAATTATCTGTGGGTACGGATACTAAGACGTAACCGAAACTGGCACCAGATCAGTATTTCGCATTAAACAGAGTATATTGACCAAACAAGCCGATCCGAGATCTGCCAAAATAACTGGCACTTTGGTAAAATTCAGCCAGACAGTACTAGTTGCTTGCAGGTGCATGATACTGTAGGATTGGATTAGGCTACTATTCCCGGCAAATTTGACAGCTAAATTCATTATATGCAGCACATTTTACCTAAAGAACATCACGTATGATGTAGACTAGAATCTTTGTTTCCGGCTAAACAAGCTTGCAAATAACGACAAAAACAACAAATTACAAAAAGCATGAATATGAAGTGGAAGATGATAGTTATAACCAGAGGTTGCATTGAAAATCTAGCTCTCTATGGCAAATGGTTGGACCCTTTCCCCTCATATCTCTGAATGTTCCATTCAGTTATATTAGTCAGCAAGTTTGATTTACAGGCAGATCTCTGTAAGTGACACATTTATTTTTTGTTTCAGTACAATGTCAAGTGGAAAGAAAAACAAACTGGGAGCTGAGATACAGGCAAGTTTCATTCTTGTTATACATAAATGTATAATTTATTTAACTCCAGTAAGTTAATCCCCCTTCTATGTTTTATTACATGTCATGTCCATAAAGAAATGTAACACAGAATCACACACTCAGAAGCCTGAAGTTACAGGACAATCTAAAGTGACCTGGTGGAAGAGGGACCATGATGGTCAGCGTGTGACCACCAGCAAACGGAGGACAAAAGGTTTATCTGCTGGTTAGTACCCATCTTATCAAATGACTGTTTATACTTTCAAGGGAGAGTAATTTGTGGTAGCTACTGGTTTGATGGTGTCAATATATTTTTTCCAAATATTGTAGTTTTAGTTTTGTGAGATTTTTTTCTTCTTTTAAATCTTGCAATGAGTTTGAAAGAATTGGTCTAATGGTGTTTGTTGTTTTTTTTTTATTTTTGAACAGTTGGTACTTCTCCATGTGCAACGTCACCAACTTCTAGCTACAATAATCCTGGTAAGTGGAAAAAGTACCCTTTTATATCCTTTTCAAAGAAAGGTATTCTTCAAATGAAAACAAGAAGTTAAATCAAAAGTAAGCCTTATTACAGCTGCTCTTTGCTTCCCAAAGTCCCCTAACATGCCTCTGATATTAAAGTTACCACAATTTAATGCGTCAAGCCACCCTCTTCGAATGTTATCACTCGATTGAATGGACGTTATCAGTGGTTATCAGCCCCATAGATATGGGTCAGAAGGGCCCTACTGCACCCACTGGTAGGTTCAGAAGGCCGTTATCATCCATTCACATGGTTAATCAGCGATACTAATAGAAGAGAAGACTCCAGATCCTGTGCAACAGGAATCCAGCTCACCGCTGACCGGAAGTCTGCTGGTTAACGGGACATTTTCAGGTCAGACCATTTAAAAGGCGAGCATTTTAACGCTGATTAATTAGACAATATGCGAAAGTAATACAGAAAAATAATAGTTTTAAGTTTGCGTGACATGAGTGTTGACAAGAAACAACCATTTTGCTATCGCGTTTGCTTTACATTATTTGCATGTATGCTTACGTTAGCATTTCTAATTATTAGCACGTTTTACGTGACAGCTTTTAACTGGTAAATTAAATTAGCTTCAACGTTAGCCTGTAAAAATTACATTTTCCACACTGTAAGATTGTAAATTAGACATGTTGCATAGCTTATAATCTCTATCTGCTCTTCACTGAAGCCATTTCACTCTCAGATTGAGTAAAATATTCAAACCCAAAACGTGTTTCTTTATGGCTGCACCGGTAGCATTAACGTTAGGCTACATACAATGGAAAAGTCCAGAGAATCATTTTAAATAACGTTACATGGAACTAATTCAACCCGACATGTTTGGTCTCTTTGAAAACTAGAGCGTAAAATAAGTTCATGAGGAGCTCAATCGGGCTGCAGCTGTCACCTGTGAGTGTAGAAGCTTACAGTTATATTCATACAAAAGAGGAACCCTGCCAATTTATTAGAAATACCTTAGCTCGTATGTGGTGATATTAGGGCTGTGGTGTCTCAGTTGTATATTTGTAAGTGAGCAGTGATGTAGGCTAACATAAACATGCATTGCTGTCCTCAACATAGAACTTGAAAATAAAACCCAAAGCCACAGGTGTGTGTGTGTGTGTGTGTAATATTTCTTTAGGCCCACCTAATTTTTTACATCTCCTTTTACAGCATCACTTACCAGCTGTGTCTTGTGTGGTAAGTTTGTTTTATTGCTTATGCAACTATCCAAATTAGGTTTTGGGCCAAGCTGCACAGAGAGTGAGAATTTATTAAACTATCTATCTAACATCTGCATCCCATGTTCACTGATGTGTTTCTGTCTTTTAGGCTGTGATAAGAAGTGGGGGGTTCACCTTTCCACTAACTGCCAAATATTTTGATTTCAGAAATGGGAAAAACAGTAAAGAGCACACGCTTCAGGAGCGTCAAGATTAAGGAGGTGAGGAAATGTATCACTGGGCGTCCAAAGGTTTCTTACCTTAGTCAAGGTCCTCCCCAGCCCGGCCCCAAACAGACGGACCCTTCAGACCCTTCCACTAGTACACCTCAACAGGCTGAACCTGATGATGTGGCACTGAGCAGTAGTTCATGTTCTGAGACTGCTTACAGCAAGGCAAAGAAGAGAGAGCTTTATGCCTGGGATGCAGTCAAGGATGACATGCTAAAGGTGTCCTTTGAATGTTCGGCACCAGTCACTACTCAGTGTGTTGTTTGCCTACAACATGCTGATTATAGGTGCTTGGAGTGCAGCACCACTGCAGTCTTTTGTGAGGCTTGTCTGAAGAGGACTCACAGAAATTCACTGCACCTTCCTGATAAGTGGAATGTAAGAACAATAGCATGCATTCATACATACAAACATGCAAACTTAAATTCATTTTAAATAGACTAACTAGAGTATTCAGAGACATGCAACCTCTGACATGTATAACAATTGTAAGTCGCTTTGGATAAAAGCATCAGCTAAATGAATAAATGTAATGTAATTGTTTTAGCACTATGTAGCATTACCTGTTGGTGTCTTCTTGAGTTTGTTTGTTATGAGAATTTTATTAGAGCTTGCAATCTTTCTTACAGAATACCTACTATGAGCCATCCTCCTTGGGGTTATTCCTGTATTTACCTGAAGGCCATGGCGCCCATGCTGTGTACATGAAGGACATGAAGGTCATTGTCAGCACAGGTGTGTCATTTTGCATTGACAAAATCTCAGTGTATTTTCTCTTCTTGAAAGGTTAAGGAATGAAATCCTATTAAATGTGGAGTAATGGTTTCAGTTCATAAAATGTGTGATGCATTTTTGAAAATTATTCTCTGTGCCTGTTTGCTGATTCCAATAATATCAAACATTAAGTTGTAAGTGATACACCCAAGTGATTTTGTCTATGCTGATATAGTACACTTTATAGTAGTACTTGTTTATGTTTTATTTTATTTCCCTCTCTTTATTTGGCAGGACGGCTCTGCACCGTCACTGTAAATATGTGTACATGTGAACCGGAAGCCTGCACTCTGCTCAGGTATGGGCTCTGGCCAGAAACAGCAGACAAGCCCCACACAGCCTTTTCAGTCCCTCTGCTAGAGCTTTTTGTTTGTCTGTCACTGGAGTGTCAGGTTTCTGTTGAGGGTTTTTGCAACACTCTGCGCTGGAAAAACAACCTCACACTTGCAGAGGTAAGTCTGAAGTCCTGTCTGTGAGGTGAACATTTCAGTTACTTTCATGGAAGACTGACGAGTCCAAATTGATGTGAAAATTACACCCTTTCATAATTGTGCTCATCATTAATTATCACAACAAAATGTAAACATTGAAGATAAACATGGAACCATGTTGAATTATACAGTTGCATGCAAAAAAATCTTTGTGTAAACCACCTTCACCTTGGCCTTCTGCAGGAGATCTGAGTAAATGAAAGAGTAATGTTTTCTCTTACTGCTGTTTATACTGTAGGTTAACACACTCTACAGAGCCCTGGTGGGAGAATCCATATCCCAGTTTAGGCATCACCACTTCCGACAAAGAAGTTTGGTAGATGTTTGCCCACAGTTTGATGATGGGACCACATGCCCAGCATGTCCAAAGGTTGGTTCCAGTTTCAGGCCAGTTCCTGTTTGATTAACCATAATTGCAGTTTCCATGAACTGATGGTATTAAATTTCTATATGCAAAATCAGTTAATTATTGTATAAAGTAACAAGATACAAAACCAGGTTTACTGTGTTTATTTCCCAGGCGGATGGAGATATGATAGTGACATTGGATGCCAACTTTGGCCTTGTGAGGAAGCAAAGCTCCGGGACAAGTGTGGTCGAGCCGTTGCGTGGAACCCGCATGTTTGTTGATGAAAAGGATGTAGAGGAATACCTGCTATCACATCCTGACAGCTCAAAGCCTCAGGAGGTTAGTCACAGTTGCAGTTGAGTCCATTAAATGTTATATTTAACTCCTAGAAAAAGACCATTTCTGTTCCCATAAATGTCATTTCCTTAAATATTTAGGACTGTAGTAACTTCAAGGCTGGCAACGTGCTGAGGTCACAAAAACAAGTGAAGAAACTCGATGTTACAGGAGTGTTTGGAGCCTCTTGTCGTCATGAAATGCCCCTAATGTTTGTCAACATGAGCCAAGGAGAACGGTAAGGCTACACCACAGCAGTGAAATCTATGACTATTGACTCAGTCTTCCATAATGACAATTCCCCTGTTTATTGTAGCTATTCATAAAAAGCTTAGAACAGCATGACCCTAACTTTACCACCATTCTCACTTGGAGCAACACAAAATGAAAAATGTTTAGATCATTTTAAGTACCTTTATTGAGGATTTAAAATGATAATGGAGATTGGATTTTTTTTTCACTTTTCCTCAATATAGTGTTTCATCATTCACATGTTGTGTGTTGTAATAGATTAGCCTATCCCCTATATGTCATTGATGAACTTCTTCGAAGATGTGAGAACAAGAACATACACCTCGCGAAGTTGTCTATGACATTGCCTGTGTTGTTGCTTCCCATTTTCATGTAAGTAAATCTTTAAACTCCTGTGTAAAAGCGAATTATTGTTTTTATTAAAAAAAACACTGGCACATTAACTCAAAATTATGCCATACTGTGTTCAATCAGAAATCAGGGAAGGGCATACCACACGACATCTCCTTGGCCGTACCAGCATTTCACATTTATGGACACAAATTGCCATGCCAGGTAATTTCATTGAGTTTTTCATTGAGACATCAGGACCTGTGTCAGATATCATTCACTCTGCCTCCATTTTCCTGTCTATCCACTGCACTGCTGAAATTAAGTAGAAATGCCTAGATGTAATCTTAAAGCTTTTCCCACCTAGTGTGTTGAAATCTTTTTCACTGATGCACTGTTTAGGACAATAGACAATGGAGACTGGGTATAGTGGCCATGTCTGTCTGGGTCAAATTGATTACTATAAGCAGATGATTGTTATAACCAAAGTTTGTTTATTTCTCCTGCAGGTTACCATCTAATTGGCATTTTTTTATTTATTTCATGGGTATAAATTAATGAAATAGACCATTTTGCTATTTACTGATTTAAAGATAAAACAACATAAGCTGAGCAAAGGTGCTGCTCCAAACCCTGTCACAGCAGGCCTACCTACTGCTGTGAGAGAGTGGGGACAATAATTGTTCACCGTCCCAAAATGCGAGCAGAGCTGGAATGAAAGGGCCAAATAAGTCAGAGCCTCAGCAGAAAAATATCACATGATGCTGGACTGTGCACAGCAACTATATGTGCACACACAGCCTAAATGAACACTGTAAGCAGACTATTTGATTATTGTAATTATTATTATAAAAATAAATATACAGGATTGATTCTATCCTGAGCTTTTGGATCCAATTAAATAGTTGATCATTGCAACCGTGATCATTATGAGCAGTTTCAAATTTAGTAGGATAATGCTCAACATCAATGTATGTGATATTGTATGACTTTGCTGTAATCACAGATCAAGTACAGCACCAGACGGCTTGATGGTTTTGGGCTCACAGGCGGGAAGGAATGGAAAGGCTGTGGTCTTTCCTCCGAAGATTTGCCAGAGTCACAAAGGAGATGACTCCCTCGCACCGCCTGGACCTGTTGACTGATGCCCTTCTGCATTATGGACGGAGGAAATCAACTGACCTAGGTTTGTCTACTGCTGTATAACAAAATTCTGTCCTGGTGGTTTAAGCTGATGACACACAAATTGGTCAGCAGAAGTAAACAAAACTGTCTTTACAGAGGTGCAGCTCCTGCAAAAATTAGACAAGGCAGAGAAAATATCAATTCTGGCTCAAGAAGACATCTCATCTGTCATCAGAGAAGCACCAGGTAAGTCATGCACATGCAGGTAACAATAGTTGTGAACAGGAAAATTTTAGATTCCATTTACAAGCGCCCTTTGCAGAGTATGTAGCACTGACAGTTGTTTCTTTTCTCTTCTTTTTATTGTCTAGTGTTAGTCTCAGAGCGAGACATGGAGAGATGGAAGAAAAGGAGCTGGAGCTAGCCCAAGAAAACCAAAGTCAATAAGTAAGTAAACTGAAGTGAATGCGTGAATGTCTTTGAATATTGTAAAAAGGTAACACATATTATTAACAAAGGATATTGCAAATATGTTCTACATACTTTTCCATGTACAGTAGAGTATCCTGTAAGCTGTGTTGGTGAAGAAGTAACATGAAATGAAGAACTTTATTAGAGCTGTAGTAATGTCATCATCTGTTCTCCAGACACTGTCTGCAGATGGAAAAGGGACTACATCACTAAGCTGATACAATTCTACATGTTTAAGTAAGTGTTCAATTTGTTTATGTCAGACTATATGGGAATTACACCCATCTTTGAGTGCCTTACTGATGTGCTTAAACATGGCAACCTAGGTGTGATTACATAGCTATGAGCGAGACAATTGTCTTGCTCATAGCTATGTAATCACATGCTGCCCTAAAGCTGCAGTAATTAAATATGGTGTGATTAATAATCAATTACAACCAAGCTCCCCCTGTGTTGTGCTATACTTTTTATAATATATAGATCTGGGACTCGTGAGTCACACATGGAGGAAGACAAAGAGTAAGTAAGCAGTATCAGTCAGTTGCTGTTCTCTGATTAAGTGCCTAATTAACGGTAATTTTTACTCTCTGACGATTGTAGAATTGAGAACTCTCTGCTAAACATGGAGAAAAAACACAGCATTCAAAGAAGATGGCAAGAATCTGATTTAATCTTCCAGTCTACCCTTAAAGATGTTGACCGTGATGTCAGAGGGCAACTGATCTGCAAGGCTAGAACTGAATCAAAGGAGAGAGCCGTCCTCCTCCATCTTAAGAAAAAATATCCAGGTAAAGTGCTTCAGATGAGTAGATAAATTTAAAAAATAAGATCCAACTCTGTAAAGGACCATAATAATGAAGGCATTTGTTTGCATTTCTATTTTATAACTTTACTTTAGATGGGCAGGGCATTGCCATTAGACTGTCCAAGCAGGTAGCCAACTCCAACAAGAGACTGAGACAGGCAATAAAAGAGTACAACAGCATTCAGTGGCCACCACAGAGGAGCATCTTCCCTGCAACAATTGATTTTCAAGATGCATGTGATCCCTCTTGGCCAGTCTACTTCTGTTTCGATGACACTGTAAGTATAATTACCAAAACCTAGTGACCACATCACTCTAGTAACCATCTGACAGCCGCTTACTAAGCACAACTACATTGCACATTGTTTTCTTTTGTCTTCTTCTAGGTTGAAGAAGATGATGTTCCAAGAAGTCTGAAAAGGCGAGGGATTGATGCCTTGCATATGAAGACTCGGGCCGCTGAGGAAAAGCACATGCTTTACCAGGAAATGAAAACTGTAGCTGACCACCTCCAACAGCAGCGTGCCTTCCTGTGTTCTGCCATCAATGACACAGAGCAGCCAGGTGCAAAAGCTGCTCTCATCCAACGTGTCAAACAGCTGGAAAGTAAACTACATCACGCCACTATGATGTTTCACCAACATGTACCAGACATTGTTCCTGCAACGCATGGTTATGTCATCCCAGACAACCCCTGCCTGTCTCAGGCCCTCCCCATGTCAAGCATACAGACACTGGTTTACAGTGATGATGATGGTGATGATGATGATCATGATGACAATGATAGCAACTAGGTCTGTAAGCACTCTAGACGAGGGGTCTAGAATCTAGACTGCTTCTGGAACGAAAACAAAAGCAAATTTGTATGTTTTGTTCCACATAATTAAAAATGCCTCCTTAATTCAAGACTAACCAAAATGCATCAGACTCAGACAGTTAGGTTCTGTGTGTATTTTCATTGTAACTGGTCACAATCAAATTACTCTGTGTTGGTGAACAGAGTCCATGTTTGTTTTTCGTGAGCTGTGAACTGTCCTGTCAATTTAAACAAAATGGTTTAAACTTGCTGTTTTGGACAATAAACACTGTTTTTGGAGAAGCTACTGTCTAAGTAACTTTCTACAGCCTAGTAATACTCAAGGTATAGTCCGCTTTGGTGTTATGAACTTTACAGTTAACACTAACCATTTTACTGTATTTGTACAGGTTACTTCCACAATGCACTCAATACAAGTTGAAGCGAAGAATACAGATATACTGACTCTACAATAGCATTCCCAAAATGAATTATAGGTGTGTTTTCAGCCATTGTCAGAGCAGTTGGTCACAGCACACTTGAGAAGTCAATAAAAAAAGTAAGTAATATATAGTAGTAGTAAGATATGACCTATACAATTATTTTACAATAATACTCAGCCTGACAGTGGTACTCCTACGTTCTTACTAAAGGTGTTTTTGGCATGAAATACTCCCTCATCAAGGCCTATGTTGGTGAGCAACTTTTTTTCCTCTTCCCATTGGCTGCTCAGGGTATCAGGCCTGAGACTGCAAAGCTGTAAATATTAAATGTCACTATGCAATATTTTAAGATAGTATCGGCATTAAAATGTTTTTTTGCGTATTAAGAAATGTGATTATTACAGTCTTTGATCAGAGAATGTATATTGTATTTAGTTTTATCTTTAGTTCGTTGCTATTGTGGTTGCTATTGACGCTGCTATCGCTGAAACCAAAACGCCGCTTGCATGACGTAGCCGGTCCGGAAGTATTTTCTTTACTGTCAACCTAAGATATATTTTAATGACATCTTTAGCATTTCTTAACAGAAGAACAGCAACTCAACAATAGGATATGTTCATGTTAAGGCTTTCACTTTTAATCATTTCTCCATCGATTCCGAGAAATAAAGTTTTTTTGTCCGTTTTTGGTAGTGGAAGGTTACGGAAGTCCTTCATTTTGTGGGCGGAGTTTGCGTTTTAGACTCCTGTTTTTGCTAAAATATGTCAAATAAACCAAGATATTTATTTTTTCTTAACATGGATTATCTAGATTCAGTGTAAGTAGTAGTTCGGCTGTACTAGATATTTTATATATTCAGTAGGTATATATTTTTACGAACCCATTTTACAACCCTAATTTTGCACACAGGAAAAACTACAACTGTGGTGCTGATTTGACTCAAACTGCATGGCGTGGCTATAGGGAATTGTAGTTTCTAAAACGTATCAGCGTTTATTTAGAATTGGAATTTGGAATTTTAACCACATTTGATTGTGCTTCCAGTTGTTGACTATACTCACATCAGAGCTAAGGTCAAGCGCTGTCTTTAACAGTTGGTCCCATGTCTGTAGTCTCTTTCGTTGATGAATTATAAGCATTCAAACATGCACCAAGGTGAAGGTTCAAAGGTCAATATTTCTAAGCAGGATCCATTTAGAATCTTCATACTGATGTATGGTAATCTACAGGTTGAGACCTTTCCAACGACGTATTGGTTTAGCTCTACCGCAAAGTTTTAAAATTCTCATTTCAGGAGCAAGCCCATCCCAGGTCTAGTTTCAAAGAGCACTTTGGAGGCTCAATATATAAAAAGAAATTTTTTATTTTTATTTTTTCCTTTAAGTTTAAGTAAATGAGTCACTTACACACAAACTCTGTGCATTTTTGTTGGTGAAACACTTGGTATATGCATGTCTATTTATATTAATGCTGCTATGATGGTAAAGAATCATCAATGAATAAGACCTTGGGTTCTTCATTACATAGGCCTAATGTGGGCCCTGCTGCATCCTGTACCTACTTATCACTAAAAACTAAAAAAAATATCCCGAGCACAACAAAACAATAAGGTGCTGGTAGATGGTAGGATAACTATCAAAAATCACAAACAAACTAACGCTATTTATCAGTTTAAAGATTTTCTTTAGCTCTACTAAAAGAGCAATTAATTAGTTCTTCCATTAACATTTTCCTCCTTCCAACATTTGTCACTGTGAGAAACAGAATTCTTTAGCTTTGTTTGCCAAATCCAGCATATTTACTGTGAAATCCACCTGGTAGCATGTGGAATGTAGTTTTAAATTAACAGCTAAATATTATTTCATGATCCCTCTTGCCAAGGTGTCTAACACACAGACAAACCTGAGTAAGGACAGCTTACCTGGAGATTGTCTGCCGGTCAGACAAAGGTTTGGAGTGCTTTATTGGATGCATGGCTCAGCATTAACCTTATTAATTCAGGAAGACCCTACGTTTTAAGAAGGATGATTTCATATTAAATATCCTCAGGTACATACTCTTTAAACTATAAAATGAAAAGAGCAACTTCATATTTTACAATCACAGGCCATAAACACCTTTTCTTAACAGAGATAGTGGCGTTCGTTTGGTAGTTGCGGCCGATGGTCGGCAATTTGGAATGGAATCAAGCCAATCCACGGCAGACAGCTCCACACAGTAATGGAACGCGCCCCGTCCGCCCACAACACAATTCACTCGCGCCTTCCGCTATTGAAAACTTATCGTGTTGTTATTTCTCGGAATCAAAGAAGTAATTAACGTATAATATTGTTGATTTATGAAAGACATTTTATTGTTTTCTTTTTATAAGTGTTAATCGTTTAAAGGAAAGCTTAACACAAATTAAACAAAATACTTCCGGGCGGGAGTAGCCTACGTCATGCAAGCTACGTGACTTCAGCGATACGAGCGTCCATAGCATCTATAACATGTTTCAACCAACTAAATGATAGCTTTTACTATCTTACTAAGTGTCACTACTGCTCTGACATGAAACATCTTTTTTTAAAATCCATTTTCCCAAATACCTACCAGTGACAATGCAACAGGAAATTCTAACCATTATGTAGGACTGTGAAAAATACTTTAGGCCTATGTGAAGCATCTAATCATATCAACATCAACAGAGATTTATAAACAAACAGGCTTTTCATTTACAACACATGTACTCAATTCAGTAGAACTTTATTTGGTTCCCCACATGGCACAGTTTGAAAAGGGACCACATCGATGGGGCCAACAGACATCAACAATAAATAAAAGGAATTTGAATTAGGCTGAATGAAAATTTCACAGTTTTCTTCTTACAGCAAAAATATATGTAGCGCCAAGATTAATATAAATTTCATTTTTGATTAAAAGAAAAAGCACTTTATATATTTGTGCAGTGTTGGAAGTGTGCACGTATGTGTGTGTGTGTGTGTGTGTGTGTGTGTGTGTGTAGGGATGGGGTGGGGCCTGTCAACACAGTAAGAAAACTCAAACAACTTAAACTCAACTCAACCTTGGAGAGCAGTAAACATTACATTTTCCTAACACTGATGCAAAAGGTTAGGGTGTGTGCATGGTGGTTTGACACTGGCAGTGAAGGCACATGTTGTTTTTAAATCCACATGCAGTGTGTGACCACAGTTGGCACATTGTGCACTGCGACCATGAACGCCACTTCTTTGTTGCATTCTTCTTCTTGTCATCAAAATGGATGTGGCAGACACAGCACAAACTACCTCCATCTAACAAAGGAAAAACAAAGAGGGTTTAATGAAAACTCTGAGTTTAAGCCTGAAATAAGGTAAACTCTTGGTTTTCCGTTTCAGACTCTTTCAGAAAGCAAGCTAACTTTAGCTCAGAGTCAGATACAATGGTAACTGAGTGTGAACTTTTTTCTTCAATAAACCTTGAGTTTCTCAGTCTCCTCCCTCTGACACAGCACTGTTTCCTCATTGCTTCTTTTAAGAGATTTACCATCCGTGTCAATAAAAATTATCAGCATTTTTTAATTAAGTCTGTTAGGCAGACTAAAATAAGGTGACCACTGACCAGACCCATTTTTGGTTTTCTGTCCCTGGCTATAGGTGTCCCCGGAAAGGTCCCCAATTTTCAATTCAGAAATCTCATCACTACTTTGTTCTTATATTTCAATTTTAGCTTCTTTCACATCTGTTCTATACAGAATTACACCTCATTCCACTTCACCTGTAACATTATAATTGTGATTACATATACATTAAATATACTATATTCACTTTTAAGAAGAATATCTGTTATATAATATCTGTTTCCAACTCCAGACGTGTGAAGTATGAGGAATGATTTTTTTAGCTGTTGCCATGATGAATCGTAGTATCATGGCTCAATTCATGCTGCCTGTTTAGAGTGGTGGTGCACACGCTTGACTGAGAGTGAACCAACTCTGAGTTGATAAACAAACTCAAATCAGCTGTTCTGGAGCTGGAAACTCAATAGTTTCCCATCTCAGGGTAAATAAACTAATCATAATTGATTCTTTATTAATGTGTATTGTCTGCTATGTAGCATTAAAGAGTTCCATCCATCGTCAGCCGCTTATCCTGCGTACAGGGTCGCGGGAAATTAGAGAGTTACAAAACTCAGTTTCACTCTACGTGTTGTATTGTGACAATAAACCAACCTAACTTGGACTTCACTGTTAGAGTTTTTTGAAGCTGCTTTTTGAAATGGGCCTCTATCATATTGTTTTTGGCAAAAATATTTATTGCATGTAAATGTAATATTGATCGTATTTGTTTAAAATGTCACAGCCCTACATGAAAAACAATTAACTGAGACACAAACTCATATTGCATAGTTTTTATATAGACTACATCATGAATGTTATCCTAATTACTAGTATTACATATATATTATTAAATAAACTTATATGTTTAGCCATTTTGATTTTTCTCTCTAAGACTCAATGATTTTCAGACTAAGACTCTGATCTACATCAATCTACAACTAATGATTAAGGCACAAAGAATCCAAACAGCTAAATGCTCCTCATCAGGTTTCTGAGCTCCGTGATTTGAAATATTTCAAAAGGACAGCAGCAAATATAATTTCACTATGTACATCGATGTACAGAGCTGAACATCGGCTGAAATTGAAGTTTATGATTTATTACTATGATGCACAACTCCCTGCTAGCTCTGAGTTTGTATTTTAAAGACTTACTGGGCAATACCCTTTGTCTCAAGATGTTTTTATGCTTTAGGTCCCTTATGTCTGTACACAGTGGAAAAGGGGTGTTTATATATTCTTCACTTTCTGCCTTGAATCTGCTCCTGAAAGACTCAAAATTGAATCTTCCTAAAAGCTTTTATATCCAAAATGTAATAGCTGTTCCTATTGTAGTATTGTAATCTGTCTAAAACTACTTGTTTTTATCTATACTAAAGTCAATCTTGGCCAGGTCTCCCTATAAAATAGATTATTAGTCTCACTAAGACTTCCTGGTTAAATAAAAATAACCACAATTTAGAAACCTTCATCTGCAGTCGCCATGATGGCTTCATTACTGGTTGTTCCTGAGGATTCCTCTTCCATAAGCTGTAGCCTCACGGTACATAAGACAAAACACAACAACAGCTTTCTCAATACAATCAATTTCAAGACAAATTTTGAATCTTCATCACAAATTCTTAGCGAAATTTGTTAGCATTTATACTGTTGATGTTTAAAGTAAATGACTGATTGGAAATAGACACAGAACCATTATTTGCATCTAAATCTCAGCCAACTTAAAGTGTAAAATACAAACTTATAAAATCAAATACCAAACTTATAAAAGCTGTTTAATGTCACGTTGATAAATATTGTATCTATATATTGTACTTTTCAAACAAGTGAGCTTTTCTCTCTGTGTCAAATGTCAATGGCCGACTTCTCAGAACAGAAGTTCTAATTAAGCTTTAATTTAAGCATTATCAAAAACTGATTTGTTGGCATTCAAAATGTATTACGATTACAAGAAATACCATTTTCACACATGGCCTCTAATATCTCTTCCACCGACTTCGTCTGGAGGTCATCTGTTGTGTCTGTTGATTTGAAGACATTACACCATGACACAAAAGTTGTTTTGTTTGTCAAAAATTTACATCATACAATAATGTGTCCCGTGGTCAAATGTGCTGTCAAGGTAGATTGACCACAGTTAAAAATCTAGTAAAGGATGCTTCTTCAGTTTAATAGTAAACATTTATATAAAGATAAAATAACAGCAGCTCAGCCTACCTTTTGTGTTGATGTGTTCTAAACTTCCCTCTGTGTCAGTGCTGTGGCATTGTGCTGCATCTGATAGATGTTTAGGCAAAAAAGGAACACTTATGTAATATGAGCATAACAAATAAATGGTATTCCTGCATTGCTAGAGAAAACATAATCACACATCTACGTATCTATGAAGGAATACAATTCTCAAGAATGAAAAACAGACAATTTAATTACTGAATAGTCGAGTGATGATGGGGCAGTGGATAAGACACATGGCTCTTGTGTGGGAGACCTGGGTTCAGTTCCTACTGTGAAATCTACCTATGTGTCCCTAAGCAAGACACTTAACCACTAGTTGCTCGGCTTGTGACCTCTGACATGTATATTAACTGGAAGTAATTTTAGAACACCATCAGCTAAATGAATAATTATTAATATTCATGAGCATGTGAAAGTAAACCACTGCCCAGGGCCATGTCACATTAAACTAAATGTTTAAAGAAAATGTGTTGCACTATATAGTTAAAAACTCCAACTGAGGAATACTGTTACGTCCCTAAGTGTCAAAGACACATAGAGAATCTATAACAAAATGCAATAAATCTCTTCTGGATGTTTGCAATGTCTTAGCACTATACAAAGACTTACATGTAGGCCTGTTTTATTTTTTAGGTAACTTATTTCACCCACACAAATAGTATGCAGAAATACAACTGCCACTGTTAATTTTACTTACTTATTTCAAATGAAATATGCTCAGCAGCTTTTAAAATGGCTTCTAATTGGTTCCTTCCATAAAAGGATGGCTTCTTGAGGGTAAGACCATTGGGCAGCCCAGCAACATTTATGGTCACCGTTTGATTCACCAGGGACTGGTAGGGGAGCCTTCCAATACCTCCAGCCTCCTCTGAAAAACATGGGGACACACATGCATGCACACGTTACACAATTTTACACAATCTGACAATTCTGACTTTCCCCCTCCTGTTGATAGCCAGTGTTCGGGTTGCAAACATGTCATTTTGTCATAATTTTATTGTTGATTGGCATTAGATAAATTATTTATAAACTGGATAATAATGCCATTGATTCATGGAGGTATAATAGGTTATAAATCTTTAGTATTTACATCTGTGGAAAAAAAAGAGTTTGAAAATATGCTTACTATATTTTAGGTTGAATAGATCCTGCACTTTTTTCAACAGTACACTGACATCATCTGTGGTACAGGGTGTTGCAGCTGAGGAGCTGGCTGCAGCTGAAACAGCAGACAACAATTAAGTTTATAAAATTGTATTACCATGTGTATATTTGCATTATTACGGGCCTGAGTCCATTTCTGTGGATTTTCAAATAACAAATATTACCTTTGAAATGCAGTGCAAAGTTGGTGACTGTGTCCGTTGAGTCAAGGAAGTCAGTGGCTTCTTTGCTGCTCAGTTCATACACCTCTAAGCTGGACTTTTGGCGGTCAAATGACAAAATGGCCGTTTCCACACCCAAAGCCTCAAGACTGGACACCTTCACAATATTTAGGTAAACAAGATATCCACACAAAATATGAAATAAAGGATTATACACAAAATAGACAAAACTACTTCCAACATACACTGAGGAAACAACTCTTAACAGGGTTAGGCAATTTCTATGAAAACAGTGTTGTCACATGTGAGAAATAAGGGCTCAGAGAGATTACATTAACTATACATTAGCTGTGTTTACATGGCGTCTAATATTCCACTAATAATTGGACTCATAGCCATATCTGTTTACTAATGCTTCAATTGACGACCTTAATCTGAATAGACTAGCCCAAACGTTAGGAATTTAGTTTGAAAGGAGCGGTATAAGCCAATAGCCTTGTAATCACTTGACCTAACTACTTTCTTTGTTCCTTTTTTTCTACAGGCTACATGTGGTCTTACTGCGCATATTCCTTCATGTAGGTGTTGTGATTAAGCACCTCTTATGCTTGCCTTCTCATGTTTAATAATTGATAATAAGACACTTAACCCCTAGTTGTTCCAGAGACGTGCAACCTCTGACATAAATACCAATTGTATGTCGCTTTGGATAAAAGCATCAGCTGAATGAATAAATGTAATGTAACTGCTCATTACATACATTTGGATTACATACTTTGAGTATGGTAAATGTTGGATGACTTAATTAATATTAATGTTGATTTGGGATGAATTCATTTAAAATGATGAAAGAATCTACGGAAAAACACATCTCACATCACAATTGCTGTCAATCAAAATTACACCTAATACTATTATGCTACTGTAGTGCCATCTCATACCACTAATGTCAAGCATATGAAGCTTCTTTCCAAACCTCAAACTTCAGCTTCTTCAGATGCATTTTAATTTTGAGCTCCCTCATCTCAGGGCTAAGGTCCTGTGCCTGCCCATATGCCCTCAGTGCTTCTGCCTCTTCAACGTATTTCTGCTTCTCATCTTTCCCTAATGTGGACCACTTGCCCTTAATATCGTTCATTGTGCCTAAGGGAAAAAATAGATGCATAGAAAACTTAACTTTGGAGTCTGCATCTCTTTTTTGAAAGTAAATTCATACAGAGACAATCTGTCCAACACACTGGTTCACACTTGGGTTGTGAAACTCATTACATTGTAACAAGCCTTTACAACAGGCTTCAATGGACACAAAACTCTTACACTGATGTATGAAATCCTTCAAATACTATACTAAAAATTAGTTTCACAACTCTTGTGAACCCCTGATGTAAACAGGACTGCTACGTACAACAACAACTAACCATTTAGTATAACAATTAAAAGCATCCACTAAATACAGACTCTCACCTTTGTTTTTGAGAATATCCCGACAAAAAAGATTGTATGGTGACAGTTCTCTTGTGTGTATTTTGGGCTTCAACTGCCGGGGCTTAGAAGCAGCTTTGGACCTTTTGTAGTTACCAATCCAGTTCTGAAAGAGAGAAAACTAAAATGATGAAAGCATATTACACCAATTAAACTTAATGTTAATAAAAACACTGCATTTATACCAGCAATACAGCAGAATGATATATTTATTTTATATGTTGAGTGTTGGTGTGGCATTTAGTTAAATCTTACTTCTATGACACAGGTTTCCAAACCAGTAGCTGATGCAGCTCTTGGAATTAATGGTGAGCCGACATTTGTCATTCCCTCCTCAAAAAAGGATTTCAACGTTTCCTTTTGTTCGTCAAGGATCTGTGTTCTCTCTTGTTATATAACAACAAACAAAAGGCTTGTCGGTAATAAATCAGTCATAGAAAAGACAGTGTTGAGGATAAGTGTGGATTTTGCATACCATACGGTCTTTCTCAAATACATTAATGATTCTTGATTAGCGACTGTAAGGCTTACCTCTATGGGCCATCTTCAACCTGAAACATAAACAGAGAGAAAAACTTGCACAAGACAGATTTGTAAACAGACTCTGTGCAGCTTGGCCCAAAAGCTAATTTGGATAGTTGCATGATAAGTAATAAAGCAAACTTACCACACAAGACACAGCTGGTAAGTGATGCTGTAAAAGCAGATGTAAAAAATTAGGTGGGCCTAAAGAAATATTACACACACACACACACACACCTGTGGCTTTGGGTTTTATTTTCAAGTTCTATGTTGAGGACAGCAATGCATGTTTATGTTAGCCTACATCACTGCTCACTTACAAATACACAACTGAGACACCACAGCCCTAATATCACCACATACGAGCTAAGCTATTTCTAATAAATTGGCAGGGTTCCTCTTTTGTATGAATGTGACTGTAAGCTTCTACACTCACAGGTGACAGCTGCAGCCGATTGAGCTCCTCATGAACTTATTTTACGTTCTAGTTTTCAAAGAGACCAAACATGTCAGGTTGAATTAGTTCCATGTAACGATATTTAAAATGATTCTCTGTACTTTTCCATTGCATGTAGCCTAACGTTAATGCTACCGGTGCAGCCATAAAGAAACACGTTTTGGGTTTGAATATTTTACTCAATCTGAGAGTGAAATGGCTTCAGTGAAGAGCAGATAGAGATTATAAGCTATGCACCATGTCTAATTTACAATCTTACAGTGTGGAAAATGTCATTTTTACAGGCTAACGTTGAAGCTAATTTAATTTACCAGTTAAAAGCTGTCACGTAAAACATGCTAATAATTAGAAATGCTAACGTAAGCATACATGCAAATAATGTAAAGCAAACGCGATAGCAAAACGGTTATTCCTTGTCAACACTCATGTCACGCAAACTTAAAACATTTTTTTCTGTATTACTTTCGCATATTGTCTAATTAATCAGCGTTAAAATGCTCGCCTTTTAAATGGTCTTACCTGAAAATATCCCGTTAACCAGCAGACTTCCGGTCAGCGGTGAGCTGGATTCCTGTAGCACAGGATCTGGAGTCTTCTCTTCTATTAGTATCGCTGATTAACCATGTGAATGGATGATAACGGCCTTCTGAACCTACCAGTGGGTGCAGTAGGGCCCTTCTGACCCATATCTATGGGGCTGATAACCACTGATAACGTCCATTCAATCGAGTGATAACATTCGAAGAGGGTGCGGTAAACTACACTCTTTCAGTGTTTTGGTGAGCCTGCAGCTAATAGGAAAATGTCCTATGTTATCATTAACGGAACTAGTTAACTAACGTTAATGTGGCGGATCAGTGAATGTGGGATACGGTGTGTGTGTGTGTGTGTGTGTGTGTGTGTGTGTGTGTGTGTGTGTGCAGTAGTAGAAATAGCATTTAAGCTGATACAGCACATGAGGAGGATGTGGACCCCTTTTGGTGTCTTCAGTGCTAATATTCTGTAATGAATGAGTTTTGGTGATAGGCCTGTGTTTATTGTTATTACTGCTACTGAAAAGCCTCAGCTTTCCATTATTGTTAATAATAGTTGCAACTTGCGCTGTGAAATGTGCATTGCCAGCTGATAAAACCAGATTCATGTAACATAAGGCTAAATGTAGTTCTTAACTTGCTGGGTTAGATGGTGATTAACACTAAACATTACACATTTACCATAAATTGGTGCAGAAAATGTCTTCAGAATGCAGGAAATTAAATGTTTAATGCTCAAAATCTTCTGGGGAGGACCCCCAGACCCCCCATTGTGTATTTATCAAGGAATATTCCTTTAAATACTATTAAAATATCTTCTAGTCTTCATCTTGTGACCCCAATATTTTGGATTGTCATGTCTGATATGCCAAGTGTCACAACTAATCTGACTCTGAATCTGACAATAACTAATCTAAACCCTAAAATGTACCCACCACTTTTCAACATAAAGTGACGCCCTTTCCCACCTGTAACTGTCATTGGCTGTTAAAGTCTTTGCGTTGTTGATAAGCAGTCCTTCAGAATGCTCTCTATTACATGTACATGCATACTGTAAGTATTAGTGAGTGTAGTGGTGCTCATGGGACGTCGCTCTGGGACGGGGGAGTATGAGGCTGGGATCGAAAAATCACAGTATACTCACTAGAAAAATCTAGACTACACCACTGTGTAAAAGGAAACGTGTAGTTTCATGAATTCATGCTGGTTGAGTCAAGTTCCTGTGATGAAAGAAATGTCATGACTCTGGAATGATTATCAGGAAACAAAACCAAAACATTTGGGATTCAGGCTTTTACTGGACTAATGTAATAACTCTGAAATTAAGAATTATAAAGCAGGAAGTGTTTTGTTACAGCAACGGAGGAGCAGCTGTCTTGTGTCCTCCGCCCTCCATCTTCACTGATCGAGCGGCCAGAGCACAGAGCAACTTGGAAATGAACTGGAAAAGATCAGATTCAATGTGACTCGACCTGTTCACACTGTCATAAAAAGATCATATCTGAGGCACATGTGGGCAAAAAAATGTGATCTGGGGTCTGACGCTGGTGTGGTTTCTCACTATAGTGTGGTCAGTTTTAGCTGATGGTGTTTGTTTATTTCTACGTGCTGAACTGGTTTTAATAGAAACGAGCAGCTTTGTGGTCGTCCAACTTCCTTTTACTTTCCAGTTATATTTGGTCTTTTAGCACAGCAGTGCTGCCATTTCTAAAGCCTTAAAAAAACTTATTAGATTATTTTATTATCAGTCTAACATCGATCAGGAGAAAAAAGGCTGTTTTGAGGAACGCCGCCCATCTGCCAACTGTGACCCGTGTGGTGTGACCGAGGTCCTGACCCACACCTGTTAGTAGAACCACTGGATAACTAAATCCACAGCTCACAGACTCCCACTGCCCTCCTGAATTTGAATTTAAAATAACAGACCCAAAATGAATCAGGAGTCACTCCTCAACCATTAGATTCATGTTGAGTCTCCTTTGACAGGCCAGAAGCTGAGGAATATGAATCCATAGTAAATTAACTATTTTAATTCATTCATTTTTATATTACAGAGTTAATGGTAATGCAGTAAAGGAAATATCACATTGTCATCCTCGCCTTGTATAAAATCTATATTTCAAAGGCAATATCACCATTAAAACCATCCTCCTGCATATTTAAATGCAACTGAATGTATTTACCTCTAATACTACTGTATTTGATGAATAAACTAAAATATTACACAAAAACATACCTTGGCACAAAGGAGGATTCACTATCTAGTGAATCCTCCTTTGTGTCGTGAGGTCTCCACATGTCTGAGACCTGGTTTCCAAAACCAAACATCTTGGTTAAAACTTGTTGTTGTTTAGGTTGGAGGACTTGTTGATTAGACTGTATCTCACAAAAGTGAGAACACCCCTCACATTTTTGTAAATATTAAATGATCTTTTCATGTGACAACACTGAAGAAATGACTCTTTGCTACAATGTAAAGTAGTGAAGGTGCAGCTTGTATAACAGTGTAAATGCCGCTGGCACCAAAAGTGAGAACACCCATAAGTTAAAATGTCCATATTAGGCCCGATTAGTATTGTTGACTCGAGGCTTCAAAACAGCAGTCCACAAACCAACTGGTGACATCTGTCTATGCTCTGAACGTACAGACCAGAAAATGTTATTATTGCTTGTTATGCTACAGTGACTTCCTGATTGCTCCTGATTTGACAGCACTACAGATGTAGATTGTTTATATTCTTTCTCGGGAAAGTATCAAAAAACAGGCAGTTATGTAATAATTTTTAATAAAATGCTTTATTGGTTCTCAGAGGGGGAATTTGGTTGTTGTAGTACAAAAACTGAAAGGAATGAAAAAAACTTATTCTAGAATCTTCAACCAAGTCCAGCTGCCCTTGACTTTAACCTTCTTTGGATAACTCTGATCTGGATGACTGAGAATCGTCACAGACAACTTTTTTAACTAAAGTGTAAACTAAACATAACTATGTAAGCTGTGTGTATCTGGAAAGTAAATGAAGAAAAACAAGATATGGCAGTGTGGAGATGGTGCCTGAGCAAGGCCCCTCTTGACACACTCACATGGGCACTTCTCTTTTAGACCGCAGATAATAGTTTGAAAGGAAAGCAAAAGCTTTAAGAGTTATTTGTGTAAATCAATACAAACAACCTGCGGAGAAAAACATTCACATTTAACGTGACTGCTTGTGGTACTTTTGTGACTGATCTGTGGTGAGGAGCGTTGACTATTTCCCACAAGTTACTTCATCATCTCGCTGGATGCTGCTTTCTGATTGGCTGACCCTAACGCTACCCTCAACCAGTCTAACCAACGAGGGCAACGAGTGTAGCCAATCAGAGCAAGAGAAAAACTAAAAAGAACGGTGAAGTCTGGAGACCCACTAGTTGAAGTTCTGCATCGTAAAGCTTCACCCTTTTGTGAAGTGATCAGCTGTGCTCTCAAGATTCAGTCAGCTGAAATGTTGCCTGTGGTTTTCTTCTGTTCCCTCTTTGTCTCTCTGCTCGCTGCATCTGGAGGTGAGCTGTGTTTTGTCTTTGTGAGTGTGTGTGTGTGTGTGTGCTCTGACGTACAAATTAAATATGTGCACGCATTTCTTATCTGACGTAAATGTTAATGTAGGCCTGTGTAACAAATAGGACGTCATGTTGAGGTTTATGCACGATGTTTATGCGCAAAATTGCTATATTCACATCATGTAAAAAAAAAACAGGCATATTTTATCCATTTATATGTAGATCAACTAAGTAGATTAACAGACACATGACATTTACGCAGTCAGGTCACTGAGGGAAGCCGACTGGAACTCAATTAGCCTGCTGGAGTTCATTTGAGTGAGTGATGATTCACTCCTTCAGATTCATTCAGCACCGTAGCCTTCATCCTTTCTGTCTGCATTAGGGTTGAGAGTTGTTTATATTTATTCTGATTCTGATTGTAATTACAGTGACACTTTTATAGACTGTAAAATGTTTGCTGCAGTTCAATCAGTAGCACAACAGAAAAATGCAACAATTTAGAAACCAATAAGACAACCTGAAATGCACGTGTAAAGGTTCAGTCTGTAATATTTCTGAGGATCTATTGACAGAAATGCAATATAATGTCTATAACTATGTTTTCAGTGGTGTGTAAAGACCTTACATAATGAACCTTTATGTTTTTATTACCTTAATGAGACATTTATAACCGCGGGCACCTTCATGATGTCACCAAGTTGAGCTTTCATGTTTCTACAGTAGCCCGAATAGACAAAAGGCTATACAGAGCGCGTTTTTGTCACTACGTTGAATTTAATACTAATTGAAGAAGAACAAGAAGAAGAAGTAACATTAGTAGTCTGGTTTAAGTAAGAAGAGAAGTTAAACTACAAGAGTAGCCTATACATTTAATTTGTGCTAAATCACACATTGCATGTACATATTTTACAAACATGTACTTTGGTTATAGTGGTTCGTTTGTCGTCCGTGTAGAGGGAACTAGCTGTCTGCGTGTTGTTTAAATTCTCTGATAACGTTAATCCAACACATCTTTGTAGTAGCGTCCATGTTGATTCCACATTTCAAAGAGCTCATGAACACACTGAAGTCAGAACAACGACTTCACAGAGGAACTGGGACCATCTGAGGAGCTCATGAATGCAACGCTCACCACTAGATGTCACTAAAATTTCACCCCATAATGGAACAGTAGCTGCATCACCAAATGACTCACAGATTGTCCCCCGGTCTTAACAGACTTTAAGTTTCTGTTCTTATTACAGAGACAGACTGTTTTAAAGGAGGTAGGACTGTGGTGAGAGCACAGTGGTCTCAGGTGTGACTGTGCAGCGATGGTAAATGAACATCATCTCCGCTGTCACAGCAGATCATGAGATGTTAAAATGAGTTTATGTGAACAAATTTAACATCCAAATAAATCCTCAACATCTCCTTCCTGCTGAGCTGCTTGAATCTTTAAAACAACTTTTTGCTTTCTAACTAATTCAGGATTTTCTTTTCTGTTTTGTTTCTAGTCCAGCAAGAGATAAAAGTGAAGCCTGGACAGGACGTCCCTCTTCTGTGTCAGGGTCTCAGAGATGCCTCTGTCAAACTGTTGGAGTGGGTCAGACCTGACCTGAGGTCAGAAGGTTACGTGTTCTTTTACCGAAACGAGCGGCCGTATGAAAACTACCAGCATGAATCTTTTCATGGTCGAGTGGAGCTGAGAGATCCAGAGATGAAGAACGGAGACGCTTCTGTGATTCTGAAGAACGTCACCTTCAACGACACTGGGACATACGAGTGTCGGATTATAACAAACCCACGGCAAGAGATCAGGCACCAGATCGAGCTGAAGGTTTCAGACTCAGGTGGGTTAGCAGAGTCCAGACTCCTCAGGTGGGTTAGCAGAGTCCAGACTCCTCAGGTGGGTTAGTAGAGTCCAGACTCCTCAGGTGGGTTAGCAGAGTCCAGACTCCTCAGGTGGGTTAGCAGAGTCCAGACTCCTCAGGTGGGTTAGCAGAGTCCAGACTCCTCAGGTGGGTTTGTGATGTTCAGATTTGCTGATAACTCACACCTGTTTTCTGCTCTGCAGATCACACAGCTGGAAACAAGTATGGATTTCCTAGCATTGTAGTTGGACTGCTAATTATTAGTGTGCTGCTTTTTGTTGTTGTTGTTGTTGTTGTTTGTATTTGTAGAAGAAGAAGCCACTCATCAGAGCATGATTCATACACACTTTATAATGACAGGAGACCCAGTGAGCTAAACAGCTTGTAATTATTGCAAAGTTCAGGGTTTCTGCTGGTGTCTTAAAAAGTCTAAAATTTCAAAATCAACATTTTAGGTCTTAAAAAGTCTTCAATTCACTGAAGTTTGTGTTCTTAAATAATTTTAAATAGGTCTTAATTTTCCTACGTCCTACGTAACATTACCTCTAATGTGTGGCAGTAGTGACGCAGGCGTAGCAGAAGTATAACCGGTTGGGAAAAACACTTTTTAAACCTTATTTTGGGGCAAAGTCATCAAACTTTTTCAGCATATTTTATCAGATTTTGCTGCTGATTCTATTCAATTCATTTTTATATCTCGGTGACCATTCTGACTTTCTCCCTATTCATTCAGATAGGAGCCTGCAGTGGCAAGTTCAGCACCTACAAAACATAGCAAAATGTTTTCAATGGAAAGGGTGCGTTTCCCTGTTGTGTGAATAAGCATTTTTCTGCTTTTTTAATGCAGTTGTGTGTCTCAGCTGATTGGGTAACACCTGTGACACGCCCACCAAAAAGAGCCACAATATAGGACAGGAAAGGCACTGTCATAGGTCTCCTTTAAGTTGTCAGGTAACTGCTCTGTCCTGTACACATACTGTCCATCTTGATAGTAAAATTAAATTTAAAGGAAAAACGGTGGTTAGTAAAGCAAATTAGGCCAACGAGGAGATTATTCTTTTGGATTTTAATGAACAAATGAAGGCAAACATGAACAATCCTATCCTATCCTATCCAGAGGTCAGATTTCCCCCCAAGGCTGAGGCTCAAAATGAGCACCAAGCGGTTTTGAGCCTCACCACCTAAACCATGAATGAAAAATCAATGTGAAGAGCATCAAAACCAAATAACTTTTCCAATATGTAATTCTAATTCTGAGCCAGTCAGGCACGTGCAGAGGGGGGTGCGATGGCTGCTTAAGCACCTGCCCTTTGCTGCCCAAAGTGCACTTTTTTCAAACGCAAAATTTCCTTCATTTTATTTATTTTAAAATTTGCAAAGGCCCTTTTGTGAAGGGGCGCCCGATCAAATTATTAGTAAAATAAATTAATAATAATTTCGCAGTAAATAAAATAACCCACATTATGACCTTTCGCCTGATGACCTCTTCCGTGACGAGCCCTCCCGTTCAGACACGTTAGTGTTTCAGCAGCTCTGCCTACAGGACGCCTTCGACTCCGCCGGTAAGAGGAGTGTTTGTTGTGGATTGTTGCAAAGAGAGCAGAACAGCTGTTGTGTTTATCGCTGTGTGTCGCCTGTAGAAGTAACATCAGCTGCCGACTGCTGACGTTACTTCTACTCTATAAACTAAGGTGCTCTGTTCACTTTGTTCTGTTTGGGGGAGAAAAGTTTCACCGGCGTCGAGAGGTCTGATCTCTTCTATGTAATCTGACTAAAATCTTTGCACTTGAACTGGATTATTAAAGTAACTTAGTAAAAGCCTTGTGCCTTAAAATAAGTATAACAACATTGGTAAAATTTTAATCCTATTCCTCTGACTTACAGCCTTCAGCCCTGTAAAAAAACTATCATTAAATTCAGAACAGTATTAAATATATTTACATTTGACAGCAGCAGTATGTTTACAACAGCTCAACTACAATAAAAACTCAATAACTGGAAACACATATAAAAATGTCAATGCTCATGTAAAATAAATAATATTCCTGACAAAGTAAAGAGTGAAGAAATGGGCCTATAAGATTTCAGAAAAATGTATGAAATGTTAAAACAAACATAGGATATATATTAGCTGATTAAACAATTATGTGACCATGAAAAGATGTAAAGATTGTTGAGTGTTTGGGAGCAGCTGCACACTAAGAGCTGCAGGTGGAGGAAATAAGACACCAGATTAAAAAACATTTCATACATGTTTCTGAAATCTAACAGGGCCGTTTCTTCTTCACTCTTTACTTTGATGTCAGGAATATTATAAAAGATTAATGCTAGTTTATTTATTTAGATATATGATTAGACAAAGTCAATAAAAATCTAAATGTATCTCAGATTCACAAAGCAATGTATAAAATCATTATCACAGTTTTGCATCCTGTAGACACACAGCAGGCAACACAGACTGTAGATTTGTTTGTCTCACTCTCACCCTGCCGTGGCCTCCCTCATCCTTTCCCCATTAATGTTTCCTTCTCAGATTATTTCCCACACTTTTTTAAATCTGGTATCTTATTTCCTCCACCTGCAGCTCTGTGAGCGTCTCCCCAGCAGTCAGAGCTGATCAGGAACTGGGTAATTCATTCACTGTAAAAGGAAACGTGTAGTTTAAGGAACTCATGCTGGTTGAGTCAACTTCCTCTGAGCTGTCATAACTTTGGAATGATCATCATGAAACAAAACCAAAACATTTGGGAATCAGATCCTTTTACTGGACTAATTTAATGACTCTGAAATTAAGAATTATAAAGCAGGAAGTGTTTTGTTACAACAATGGAGGAGCAGCTGTCTTGTGTCCTCCACCCTCCATCTTCACTGAGCGGCCAGAAACACAGAGCAACTTGAAAATGAACTGGAAAAGATCAAATTCAATGTGACTCGACCTGTTCACACTGTCATAAAAAGATCATATCTGAGGCACATGTGGGCAAAAAAATCGGATTTGGGTCACTTTGGCTACGTTCAGGCTGCAGGTCCTTTACTGCAGCCGGTCGGTTCCCTACTGCCTCTAATGTTCCTCAAACTTTCTTCAATCGCTCTCATCCTCAGCGTCACACGTGCATCCAGTTCATGTAGTGATTTCGACATTTCTTCTAGTTTCATCGTCAGTCTGGTGGTCACTCTCAGCAGCTCACCAGACTGCTCCCCGATGGCGTCAATCCTCCACAGACCGCTCTGAGATGTGACGAGACAGTTCACCCTTCTGATCAGGAGGACTTGGTTGTGGTGAAGACCTTGTAGGAGCCGTCAGGATAATCCTGGTGGCCTGTACAGGAAGTGAAAAGATGTGCTAGCTCAGTATTGTGAACTTTTAATTTTTTGTTTCCACCATTTCAATTAAATTATCTGCAGAAAAAATGAGCACTTGCACTTTTACACAAAATATATATTTATCACATATTTCATCTTTTCTATATCTGAGACAGATGAAAGTGACGTTGGTCACAGAGTGACTGAGATGTGTCCAATCTTATGAATCAAGTTTTAAAATTCAATAAATATGTTTCTTTTTTTATGTTGTTAATAATGTAGAGGAGCTGAAGACGTTTGCTGGCCGATGCGTCTTTCTGACACTGCAGTTCAAGATGGATTTAAAAAGCACTCGCTCATATGCTTTGATTTCGGCTGCAACATCGTTCAACTTTGAACAGAGACGGGGTTACCATGGTTACCATCTCCCCTCATATACAACTAACAGACGTTTCACACGAGGGAGGTGACCACTGATGCAGACCATGAGATGTGGTTGAAAGCTCTGGAAACAGCAGTAAGTGGACCTTTGGGGTAAAATATCTTAGAGCCTGTGTGATGGTTTTGAAACGGCTGGAAAAGAAGAAGTTGTGTTATTTCGTCTCCATCTAAAAACCTTCAGCCCACAAACCCGACAGTAAAGTGCAACTGGGAGCTCCGCAGAGTCTCAAATGTAAAACAGTCAGGTTTGCCCTTTAATTTGAGCAGTACAGAGGAGACCAGTGTTTAAAGGAGATGAAAGCAGTGAGCCTCAACGTCTAACACGCCAACCTGTGATGTACAATAATGGTGTCTTCTCTGATCCCAGCTGAGCTCTACAGTCCCTGATTTAAGCCGCCACGTGAATGTCACATGCTACACAGTGTGAACATCAACAGAAAATCCTGTTGATCCCTCAAGCACACATGAATCAGTAGCGTCTGCTTTTCAGAAGCACAACAGGCTGAGATATGAGACATGAGTTCAAGGTGGAGTCTCTGTAGTGTGGTTGAGTTTCTGTCTGAGTTAGATCACTTTCACTTTCACCTGTTGAATGGCATGTCACACATGCCATTCAACAGGAACAAACCTACCAAAGTCCTTCAGGTGATACAGATTATAATAAAATAATTTAACTGCAAGAAAAAACACTCATTCAGTAAATAAAGCCGACAGACCACACTTAAAAAAATACATGTTTTTATTCACAGTCAGTGCTGTGAATGAGCACAGAAATCTGTTGTTGTAGTGAAAAAGAACTTAAAATAAATGTATTTCTGTCAGATTAAATAAAATAGATGCCCGATTGCCTTAACGCAAGAGCTGTGAGGTAAAATGAAATGAAACATTGAGTTTGAATGTTTACCTGAGAAACACAGCAGCTCTGTGCAGGAAGTCCATGAAGATGCTGATGTGCTGCCTCCTGCTGGCTGCTTCCTGTCACTGCAGACACTGACAGTCTTCAGGAGGAGTCATGATGTCATCTTCTCTGTAGCCTGTTTATTCTAGGGAAATAACTGTTACTTAATTAGGAACATTAAAAAATAATGTATAGTTTTCTTTATTAAATCAAATCCGTTAATGTGTGTGTGAATTATTATATATGCCTTCAGTTTGAAGGCAGTATGTTTGGCTTTTTCTGTCTGATGATGAACAAATTATTCTGAATTCGTGATGGAGATAAAATGTTGTGTTGTTCGCTGGTCTCTGCATCTGCAGGTGAGCTCTGTCTTTCTTCTGTAATGGCACTTTGTGCTACATGTATTTCTATGAATAGTGCTGTATAAATAAAGATTGATTGATTTGTGTTTCTATGGGTGTGGTGTGCACTGACACACACACACCAGATATGTTCATGCACACACATCAAGCTGATTCATCTGAGGTGAACGTTGTAATTTACTGTGATCATTTAACTAAATCAATTTATTTAGAAAAAGTTATTCATAGAGCACTTTAACATCCAAAGTGGAGACAAAGTACAGAGAAATAAATAAAAGACACTAAACACATAGCTCAGTCGATGCATAAAATACAAGTAAAAACAATAACAAGCATACAATAAAATAATACAATCAATATTGTGGAAGGAAACCATGAGCTAAGCTCCTCTGAATCATTACATATAGAGTCTGGTATGTCACAGTTCCCCTTCGAGGGGAACTCGAACTGCGTCGGTGACGACACTATGGGAACGCCTTTAGGCGAGGCAGGGCTGAATGTGAATGAAATCACTCCAATCCTATTGGCTTAGGGAGAACGGTAGCATGTGACGGCGTAACCGTGGGCGTATATAAGCACGCCGGCACATAGATACGTTAGCTTTTTTCTATTCAGCAGGCACTTTGGCGAATGTTGTTAGTGAAAGCTCCCACATCCGAGAAGAAATGGCTTGTAATACTCACCTGGAAGTCGCAGCATGTCCTCTGAGTCGAACCAGTTACGCAGATGTGTGCATTCCTGCAGAAGGCTTCTCACGGTAGGAGATTCTCACCGAACTGTGTGTTGTTTGACTAGGTCTGCCGCGCGCTACAGCAGCTCTGAGGGAGCTGGCTGTGGTCATTGCACGGCCTATCTCATGTGGGTACTGAGGTCCCGCATGGCACTCTTCTCAGAGGGACGGCAGGATACGCTCTCCCGTGGCTTAGAGCCCCGCGGTTGCCGAGGCAGACCCGGCGGCTTCGGTCATGGGGATTGTAGCAGGACCTGCTGGAGGATCTTGAGACGGCTGATGCCCTTTCTCTGCCTTCATCTGCTGATTCCGACTCTCATTTCCGTTCGGCTTTCCCGTTCGGCGAGACAAATGCACTCTAAGCTCTGAGGAGTTAGATGTGTTTAAGCGTCATGGCGGAGGAGAATGACTTCGGTGTCGGGCCGGCGTCATCAGAAGAGCGCCGCAGCCGACTTGATAAGCTGCTGGAAGTGGTGACGCGGACTGTGGCTCAGCTCATCCCTGATTGGCCACAGGCTGTGTGGAAGCTTAATGCCGGTACACTGTAAAAATTATCAGTGTAGTAAATGGATGATTGCTTCCTGAGGAACCACTCGCCATCCCCATGCTGTCTTTTTCCAGACTGAAATGCATAATGAGTTATGTAAGTCTTGGGATAACATTCTCCGCCCAGCTACCCCAGCTGCTGGAGGACAGCGAGCGGCGGGGATCAAGGACCGCGGCTGCGGGAGAAACGATGCCGCGGGTAGAGGACACTCGGGGACTAGCGCTGTTTCCCGCCGCTGAGGCTCTCGGGACACGCTAGCCTTCACCATTCTGCTGGCCCTGAGGGGCGGCAGCAGCCAGAAGGTCGGCTCCCAGACTGCAGTTCATCGGCGGCTTTTTCCTGGCAGCCGCTTCAGGAGACCGTCCGAGATCGTCTAGGAATACCGGCTACCAGCCCCGAGGGGTTGGTTCCGCCGGCAATGTCACAGAGGCGCGACGGAGCATGATGGCCGACCTAGGTCCCCTCCGTCATGGCAACGGGTGACATTATCCCGCCGTTTACACGTTCGGGCCGCACCTGCCACCATTGAGTCCACACTATACTGCCTGCCCCGAGGGTCTGCAGTCAGGTGGCATCCAGACTCACTCACCGTGGATCTTCGGTGGCTCTCCCCTGCCGTTCTGGCGCTTCAGGGGTCCACCAAGGAATCACACAAGATACCGACCACTAGCCCCGAGGGGCTGGTTCCGTTGGCAGACTTGCAAGCAGAGTGTGGTTTCTCGCGGTCCCCCTCGAGCAGCTTGGGGCCGCAGGCGACGCTCCTGCGCACCCCTCCCCACCGCGGGGGCCAAGCAGGAGGTCCTGACTCTGTGTTTCAGCCCGGAGGCCGACTGAGGTCCCCTCCAGAGTGGCCACTAGCGCAGTTTTCCCGCCGCCAAAGGCTCGGGACGATGCTAACCACCACCGAACCTTCGCCATTCGGCTGGCCCCGAGGGCGGCTGTCGACCAAAGGTTTTGACTCCCAGACTCGCGGGTCCTCGGGGTTCCTTTCCTGCCAGTTTGCTTCAGGAGACCTTCCGAGACCAGCACGAGGCCCGACCACCAACCCGAGGGTTGGTCCCGCTGGCTGAGCATGTCAGACATATCTCCGGGTCCCACGCATCGTCATCGAGGGATACGGACTGCAGTTCCGGTCCGCCCCAGGTTCAATGGGATGGTCCAGACCGAGGTTCGCCCGAACAACGTTCGGTGCTGGGACAGGAAGTGCACGACGCTACTGGAGGAAGGGGCTGTGGAGATTGTTTCCAGCTGGAAAGCATGTCGGGTTTTACAGCCGTTACTTCATCGTCCCCAAAAGGACGGAGGCCTGTGCCTGATCCTGGATCTGCGGGTCCTGAACCGATCTCTGAGGAGATACAGGTTCAAGATGCTCACCATCCCCGCCATCGTGAGTCACATCCGGTCCGAGGACTGGTTTGTCACCATAGATCTTAAGGATGCGTACTTCCATATCCCCATCCATACATCCCACAGGGGGGCGTGGCATACCAGTCTCGGGTCCTTCCCTTCGGACTAGCACTCTCTCCTCGCACCTTCACCAAATGCATGGATGCAGCACTAACCCCCTGAGACTCCAGGGCGTCAGAGTGCTCAATTATATCGACGACTGGCTAATCCTGGCGCAGTCTCGGAAGTTGGCGGTTCGGCATCGAGATGTCGTTTCGCTCATCTTCAACGTTTAGGGCTGAGGCTCAACGTGAAGAAAAGTGTGTTGGTGCCCACCCAAAGAACTGTGTTCGTAGGGGTGGTATGGGACTCAGGAACGATGCAGGCACAGCTGTCTCCAGCACGTATCCAGTCCATCGTGACTACTGTGAAGAGAGTGAAATTGGACCATGCCATCACGAGAAAACACTTCCAGAGGATATTGGGCCTCATGGCAGCAGCTTCCAGCATAATACCTTCTGGTCTACTGCACATGAGGGCCCTGCAGTGATGGCTGAAGACCAAGGGATTCTCCCCGAGGGGAAATCCGTTCCGCCTGATACGTGTCACGCACAGATGTCTTCGTGCACTATCAGTGTGGAAGAAGCCTTGGTTCTTGTCCCAGGGACCCAAGTTAGGGGCATCTTGTCGCCGTGTAATCGTTTCGACAGACGCTTCCCTTACTGGGTGGGGCGCGGTCATGGGAGACCGCTTCGGCGCACGGGTCTGGCAGGAGCATCTTTCATCATGGCACATCAACTGCCTCGAGATGCTGGCAGGGTTCCGGGCTCTGAGGAGCTTCCTGCCCGAACTCCAGGGTCACAGCGTTCTTGTCAGGTCCGGCAATACAGCAGTGGTGGCCTATCTGAATCACCAGGGGGTCTGCGTTCACGCCCTCTTTGCAGACTGGCACACCAGATCCTCCTGTGGTCCCGGACGGAAGCTACTGTCCATCAGAGCGATGTTCATTCGGGACTTCAGAATCAGGGAGCAGACTTGCTGTCGAGACAGGGGCTGAGGCCCGGGGAATGGAGACTCCACCCGGAGGTGGTGGAATCATTGTGCGGAAGGTTCAGGCCCATAGACGTGGATTTGTTTGCGTCTCAAGAGACTACACACTGTCCTCTATGGTTTTCCCTGACACCCCCGGCCCCACTAGGGCCGGTCGCCATAGTACACTCGTGGCCGAGGCTACGTCTGTACGCATTTCCCCCAGTTGCTCTGCTCCCAGGGATCCTGGAGAGGGTCCGTCAGGACGGTATTCAACTACTGCTAGTAGCACCGTTTTGGCCGACCCGAGTGTGGTTCTCGGACTTACTGGAGCTCCTGGAAGGTCCACCATGGCAGGTCCCTCTGTGGAGAGACCTGTTGTCCCGGGAAGGGGGCCGGGTTCTTCACCGTTGCCCCGCCCTGTGGCGGCTGTGGGTCTGGCCCCTGAGGGGGCACAGTACCTACAGGCGGGCCTAACGACAGGAGCAGTCGAGACACTCCTTAGCTCCAGGGCCCCATCCACACGGAGGATGTACGGCATCAAATGGAAGGTTTTCTCCACATGGTGCAGAGAACGCATGCTGGACCCAGTTACCTGCCCGGTGGTTCAGGTGCTGGAGTTTGTGCAGGACCGCTTCTCTGCGGGCCTTTCCCCATCCACCCTCAAGGTGTATGTGGCAGCTATATCGGCTTTCCACACCCTTTGTAGGGATGGGTCCTTGGGAAGGCTCCCGTTGGTCGTACGATTCCTCCGTGGGACCCGAAGGATGAGACCTGCGACTTCGCCCTAGAGTTCCCACCTGGGACCTGGCAGTGGTGCTCGAGCTCTGGCTGAGGCCCCTTCGAGCCCCTTGAGTCGGCTGAGGCCAAGTACCTGACCCTTAAGATGGCCTTTCTCCTCGCTATCACTTCTCTGAGGAGGGTGGGGGACCTCCAGGCTTTATCAGTTGCTCCGCAATCCCTGGAGTTTGCCCCGGGGAATAGGAGTGCCATCCTGCACACTTTTCCAGGATACATTCCTAAGGTGCAGTCCAGTGTAATGGGTCACGATGGTGCGGCAGGCGTTTCATCCTCCACCTCATGTGACGGCGGAAGATGAGAGACTTCATGTGCTCTGCCCTGTCAGAGCATTGAGTACATATACTCAGAGGTCCTCTCAATGGAGGAAGGCAGACCAATTGCGGGTATGTTGCGGGTCCCCAAGGCTGGGCTCCCGGCTTCCAAACATCACGATCAGCAATTGGATTGTTCAGACTATCTCCCTGGCTTATCAGGTGCGCAACTTGCCTTCACCTATGGCTGTAAGGGCTCACTCCACGAGAGGCATGGCAGCCTCCACGGCTCTCCTCTCTGGAGCATCTCTTCAGGAGATCTGTGATGCAGCTGGCTGTGCCACTCCTCACACCTTCATCCGGTTTTATAGTCTGGACCTTCCCTCCGCACCCGGCACCAGAGCGCTCTCTCTCGAGTCGTGCCCACAGGGTGCCTGCACGCTAGGGCAGGCGGGGGCTTCGGCGCGGCATAGTGGGTATCTCGTTCCCATAGTGTCGTCACCGACGCAGTTCGAGTTCCCCTCGAAGGGGAACGTCTCGGGTTACGTAGGTAACCCTTGTTCCCCGAGAAAGGGCGAACGACACTGCGTCGGTTCGCCGCACCCTCCCGCCTGGAGTGCCTTGCTTCATAGTAAAGAGCTAACGTATCTATGTGCCGGCGTGCTTATATACGCCCACGGTTACGCCGTCACATGCTACCGTTCTCCCTAAGCCAATAGGATTGGAGTGATTTCATTCACATTCAGCCCTGCCTCGCCTAAAGGCGTTCCCATAGTGTCGTCACCGACGCAGTGTCTCGTTCCCCTTTCTCGGGGAACAAGGGTTACCTACGTAACCCGAGACGTTCTGACTAGTGTTGTGTCGTTCAATGAACGTTTCGTTCATTTGACCTAATCTTGTGTAAAACTCGGGAGGAACGGGTTGTCTCAGTGAGTAATTTGTTCATTTTCACACATGCGTGGAAGATCATTACGGCGGTTGTGTGTGGCGTCACTATCTGCAATGGAAAACGGAGCAGGGCCGAGTAGAGTCGAGTCTATTGATTTGCCCAATGGAAGCATTTTCGTCAAGGCAGCAAAGATCGTCAGAACACCGGCAGCAGTTCAACATTCAGTCCTGATGGTAAGATGTGAAACAAGGATGTGTGGACTGGAAATAACTCAGACCATCTGCTAGGTTACGGTCACAGTCTGAAGGCTTTGATTTGGGTCGACCTGCCCTTCTCTACTTCTGATTGGCTAGCAGTCCTTACCTAGGAACTGCGCATGTTCAAACTGCGCATGTGCAACTCCCAACAAAGATATGGTACAAGTAAGATGCATCACTCTGTAGCTCAAGAGCGGAGCGAACAACACAGGCTAAAACTGAGGAGAGTCTGTGGACACCACATGATGTGCTGCTGGTCCTACAGAGAGACTCAACATGAAGAATGAAGCTCTTCTACATCATAAACAATGACTTAATTTAAAAAAAAGCATAACACATCTTATATGTGTATAAACATTTTATTAATATAATAAATCTTATACAGCTGAAACAAAGTGCTTTGTAAGATAAAAGTAAGAAACGCATACAAAGAAAGCAGAGATACAATTTAAGCACCGCTGCAAGGGGAACTCGCAATTTCATTGTATTCATTCTGATATAATGACAATTAAGGCCTCAACATTTCTACAAAGGTTTGCTACAACACAATAATATACTGTAAATACAAAATACTCAACATTACTCATAGGTTTCCTCTCTGTTAATGAGCTCCATGAGCTTTACAGAGCAGATAAATACTCACTGTGATTTTAAAACACATTTAAGTTTTCACATGCTGAAGATTGTAAAGTTAAAACTTGAGAGTTATGATACATGATGAATAATACTGTTCACTGAGTACTTTTATTTCTCTCTGACTCCTTTACTGAACTGGTTGTCCTGCTATGTTTCATTCCTTCAACCATCCTTTTTATGAATGGATCAGATGTTTCTTTGTTTTTTAAGCTTGTACGTTTTTCAGACTTCAGACGTTTATTTATTTCTGCTCGGTTTCAGACAAACTAAGCTCCTGTAATAATGATCACAGCTGATTCTGCTCACTGAGGTTTATGATTAAACAAAACCCCAATGAAATAAATAAAACAGGTCTTTAGAGAATTTTGTGTCACACGAGAATAAAACTTTGGACTTTGTTAAAAGTGACAATAAATAAATGTTAACTCAGGGACAGGTGTTGTGAACAGGAAGTGCAACCCTCCCAAATGAACAGCTAAAAGTGATCAGGGTTTTATCAGGGTGAAGTCACAGCTGCTTTTCACCAAAAAGTGCTCATAAGTACTGTAAAAACAGCCGAGTCCCAAATAGCTGCCTATCTCCTTTACTGGCCTGCCTCAATTAAGCTCCTGGTCTGGTTTTTATAGAAGTTCTTTGGATGTATAAAACCTCTTAAACCCCGCGGGGTCGCCGGCTTTAGGTGTTTCTATCTGCTTAGATCATTAATAAAAATATTAATGTTTAAACATATGATCAATATGTCAGTATGGACATGCTGCACATCGTTAGATCGGTTAGATTCTCCACCATACAACTGTTAAGTTCATTTAACAAAAACAACAAGACCCAAAGTCTAATTCTTCTAGATTTAACTGCTTGGCTTCAAGAGAGGAAAAGTGGTGAAAGAAGGGAAAAGAAGCGCTTCTTAAGTCGCTCGTTAAGCCCAAATGTGTCTGCTCCTTGATTAGTTATCTTCCTTCAGTCAATGAAGGTCCACCCATTAAAAGAATCAAATAGATTTTCAGAAAAATGAATCTAAGTTGTGAACCTGTCTTGTGAAGTCCATCGCTCTCTGTCTGCTAACTTCTCTCATCCTGCATCATGTTGTTGTGATGTTACTTCAGAATAAAAGTTCATAAGCTGTCTGTCAGAGCTAGATCAAATGAATGATGTGTATTTGATATTATTGGATCATTTTTACATAAGTATTATTCTGTTTGAAATAAACAAACTCTTTGATAGTAGTTTCAGTTTTGTGCAAAAAGAGTTAAAGGCCTGTCCCAAATAAAGGCAAGGTCAATTCAGTGGTTTGAGCAAATAAAAGCCTGGGCTATTATTCAACATTTTACGGTAAATCAAAATATTATCTTAATACTAGTGGTGGGCAGTGTTAATTTCGTTGACGAAGACTATGACGAAAAATATTCGTCAACGAACCTTTTTCACGGACGAAAACTAAATAAAGACTAAATAAAAAGTCAGATATGATGACGAAGAATGTGACGAAATATAACTGACACTTTAGTCAACGAATAAAAATGAGACGAAAATATTAGGGAGGGACAAATGGAGAAAAGATCCAATCATAATTACTTTTTTTGTGGGACAAGTTGGGAAGAAATCCAATCAGAGCGAATCTTTGAGGGTAGATTGATCTATGCAGAAGCCGCGGCAAATGCAGGCTAACAGCTAAACAAACGCAGCAGCAGTTACACAGGAGGAGAACAAAGACGAGTTCGCAGAACTTCGCACAGTTTCGAGGACGACAACAGTTAGGTTTTTTACATTATATTTAGTTGCACAGTCTTAGTTACACAGCTTTGGCTGTTTTCGTTAGCAACACGCTGACGTTTTGCAGTGCACCCGGTCCGAGGGCTTACATGTCTCATGAACAACAGAAATGTCAGAGCTAGGTCTAGGACCTAAAACGAAGAATTGACATCTGGTCATCCAATGGCAGTACAACCAGTAGTTTTATTATTATTTTTGAGAATTGCACTTTATTTTTCTTAATGTTTTTGATTTTGCACAGACAGTAGAAGACAGTAATTTCAGAGTTAGGTGGTTGTCTATTTCAATAATATTGTACTTTATCTTGAAAGAATATCATTTCATTCATTGAGAATGCATATCTTTTTCAGGGAGCATGCATATTTTTTTAGGGAGAGCAGGCCTTATGCTGAGATTATCTTTTGTGAAATAGCCACGGTCAGTGTTTTTGACATTAAGAATAAAATAAATTACATGTTTTGTATTACAAGCGTTAAATCTGTGTCTGTATTGCATATTCAAACCTTAATACCATTCCATAACATTGTGATGGATACTTCCAATGACCGGAAATTCTCGAGAAACATTTAGTCAACTAAGTCCACTGTAGATTTATTCGACTAAAATCTGCTAATATTTGGTCTACTAAAACTAGACTAAGACTAAAAGATTTCAGATGACTAAAATATGACTAAAACTAAATGGTGTGTTATTCAAAAGACTAAGACTAAATCAGAATTTGGGGCCGTTATCGGCGTTAACGTCCTGCGTTAACGTGAGACTGTTATCGGGCGACAAAACAAATATCGCCATTAATCTATTCTCAAAGTTGGGTTGGGAGCTGGGTCTATACTAACGCAAGCTATGATGACTTTCACCTTGATATTTTAGCACCGAATCGCACTGTAGGGCGAGAACGAAGTCTTCGAACCTGTGTGTCTGCCTACTGTGAAATTACCACATCAAACGTGGACGTGCTAACATGGATGCAGCTGTTGCTGCGTCCCATTTACCTCGGAGGTCGGAGCTGGGAATGACGTCACACCCGAAGTTGACTGGCGTTCCGGTTACAACTTCGCTTCGGCCAGCTGTTTGTTTACAACCAGCCAGGTTAGTTATTGATACGCCGGTTGATTAAAAACGCGTTACAGCGGTATTTACTCACACTAACTGTAGCAACATCGCCCACAGACAGCTGTTGGACAGCACTTTGTGTACGAACATTTCTGAAGCCGCCGGTGTTGTGCAGAATTCTGCCTGCCTGCCGAGAATTGCACGCACCTCGCGGGTGCTAACGGTCATCTATGCTGAGAAAAGAGGTGGATGCAAATCTCGGCAGGGAGCCTACAAAATCTGATCTGCCGAATTATGCATCCATCTCTTTAGGTCCTTCTCAGACACTTTGCTGTGCTCAGTGATCAAACAGCTTTATCGCCACATATATGTACTGAATGTCAAGGAATGGTCCTTCTAGCCTACTAAGTGTATTAAAATATTAAAGACTCTAAACGTTCATAAAATATGTGCTTCAAATCAATTTATCACCATTGATGAAGTCCACAAAGAATTTTACAGCGTTTAAAAGCATTATTTGGAGGTGCATGCAATTCTCAGCAGCCAGGCAAAACTCGGCACAACACCTGGTTTGCACCTTGTGCATTGCGGAATTAGTTTACTAGGAGTTCCTCCAGTCTCAAGTAGCCTACCACCTAAACGCAGAGCACATCACACGCTATACACAAGTACATCTTTTTAAACATGATTTATTTTCATCACCAATTATCATAGTAGAACAGCTTTCTCAAGCAGTTTGTGATGCATTTTGGAAACAGGAGATGAGCCCCTGGTCTAATGCGCCACCTGGCTTGAAACCCGTTCGCACACATATTTTAAATGCCTTCGGCAAAATTCAAATGAGCCATTTTAATCTAGATTAATCTAGATTAATCTATGCCCACCACTACTTAATACAGACAATTCATATTGTGTTGCTGGTTCTGTCCAGCTCACCCTCCTTTAGTGCTATGCTTTAGGAAGCTAAAGCACTGATTAAACATTAACTCCAGTCTGAATGGGAGATTCAGTCTTTCTGTCGGTCTCTTCTGATCTCACAGCGTGAAATGCAGACAGCAGCTGCAGAGGGCGCTGCAACCAGAAAACAGCCAACTGTGATCTTGGTGTTTGGTCAGTAATTTACAGCATTGATGCTGATTTGTAACAACTGGAATGAAGTGTAAAAGGTAATAATTAACTCTTCTTTTGTCCCTAATTCTGTTCATTTGAGTGCACTGACCCTTTAAAACACATTTGTTTCACATTTCTGTAACAGCAGCAGGAAGCAACTATTCAGGAGTGACGACATCTGAGACCTTTCTGTCCTCCTGAGGGTCAAACTCTTCGTCAGCAGGACGCTGGTCAACTGATTTTTTGCAGACGTTATTTTTACATGCTCTATAAATCATACAAGTCGCACTCATTATAAAAGCAATAATACAAACAATTATAGTAATAAAAACTGCTAGCAGCTTTCCTTGTATCCTTCTGAACGACTGGAGGAGAGCGACGTTTGCAGTCTGGTTACCGGAGGTTGGCTGAAGCTTCTCTGGATCTTCAGGAGTATCGGGCGCTGCACAAGGTAGTTCAAACATGTTAAGTTTGATGCGTATTGAAAAATGTAGTTTGGTTACAAGAGAATCCTGCTGAAACATGCTGTTTGCTTTTTGTTTAGAAACAATAAAGGAGAAACACAAGATCATTTTAATAAGTTTTTCTCAAGGATATTGAATTTAGAGACGGAGAGATTATTAATCATTTATCAGTCACCCTGCTGGATTTTAAATGTTACACTAACACTTTTTGGTGACGTGAAATTGAGCCTGCAGGACACACTGAGACTTCAGGGACTACAAACCCCCCAAAGATGTCCTGAGAGTTACTGATCAAAAAACACTCAGTACTGTTCGGCCTCAGAGCAGCACTTCTTTCCAACCATTAAACAGGGAGAACCAAATGATTAAATTAACCAAAGATTCTGATTTGACGAGTAAAACCAAAACTCCATAAACCATAAAAATAGAACTGAGTTTGTCTTTGCTGTCACAGATCCTGTCCACAGTCTGACATAGAGAAAGGACGACACAAGACGTCCTGGCGGCCAACAGATGAAAGCGGCCACTGCATGACAGGTGAGGCAGAGACTGAGATCAGCTTCCTCTTAAAAGGTGACAGTAATGTAAAAATATCAAAGTGCAACACTTTAAGACATTAGATTTGTTAATCTCAAACTCAAACAGAGCAGATGACAGTGAAAGCAAAACAGAAACAGATTGTTAGGAGGAGAAAATGCAGGACACTTCAGCCCCCGACATACTTGCTTTTTAACGATGCGTAGGCATAGACAGGCGTCGTCGACGTAAACAGCATTTTTCACATATTTGCCTGTGTGCTTTGCGTGTAACCTGCAGTTAGTGTTGGAGTCAAGACCGGCCAAACCGAGATTAAGTCAAGAGCAACCAGATTATCTTCTTTGACAACCTCTGAGCAGGTTGTGACTTTAATGAGACACAGGGCCGTGCAGAGACCTTTGGAAGGGCAGGTGCTCAAAGTACAAAAAGGACACATGGAACAAGGATTTAAAAAGGACTCTTCTCAGACTACTGATATAGAAATATATCGTTATGTTTTCCTTGTTGATGCGCATATACAGATGCTTCTGTATCGATACATCTGAGTGTTTGGGACCAGCTCACAGTGACTGAGCTGCTGTGATACTGCAGCCACTACCAAGGCTGACTGCTGGGGAGACGCTCACAGAGCTGCAGGTGAAGGAAATAAGATACCAGATTCAAAAACATTTCATACATTTTTCTGAAATCTAACAGGGCCGTTTCTTCTTCACTCTTTACTTTGATGTCAGGAATATTATAAAAGATTAATGTTAGTTTATTTGTTTAGATTTATGATTAGATATATAGTCAGTAAAAATCCAAATATATCTCAGATTCACAATCAATTTATAAAATCATCACAATTTTGCATTCTGTAGACACACAGCAAGCAACACAGACTATAGATTTGTTTGTCTCACTCTTACCCTGCCATGGCCACCCTCATCCTTTCCCCATTAATGTTTCCTTCTTAGATTATTTGCCACACTTTTTTCAATCTGGTATCTTACATCCTCTTACTTCCTCTAGGCTGGATTACTGGAATTCCCTATTATCAGGCTCTTCGAAAAAGTCCATTAAGACTCTTCAGCTGATCCAGAATGCTGCAGCACGTGTTCTGACAGGAACCAGTAAAAGAGATCATATCTCTCCTGTCTTAGCTTCTCTGCATTGGCTTCCTGTAAAATCCAGAATAGAATTTAAAATCCTTCTTCTCACATACAAAGCTCTTAATGGTCAGGCACCATCTTATCTTAAAGAGCTCATAGTACCTTACTACCCCACCAGAGCACTGCGCTCCCAGAATGCAGGGTTACTTGTGGTTCCTAGAGTCTCCAAAAGTAGAATGGGAGCCAGAGCGTTCAGTTATCAGGCTCCTCTCCTGTGGAACCAGGTTCCAGTTTGGGTTCGGGAGGCAGACACCATCTCTACATTTAAGAGTAGGCTTAAGACTTTCCTTTTTGATAAAGCTTATAGTTAGGGCTGGCTCAGGTGAGTCCTGAACCATCCCTTAATTATGCTGCTATAGGCTAGACTGCCGGGATTTCCCATGATGCACTGAGCTCCTCTCTCCTCTTCTCTCTTTCTCTCTGAGTGCAACCTCATCCCATTAATGCATGTTACTAACTCGATTTTTTCTCCCTCTCCCGTAGTCGTGTGCTTCCCCGTCCTGTCACTTCCTGCGGGTGTTGCTGGCTCTGGAGCTGTGGAGTCTGGATCTGTGGTTGGGAGTCTCCTGCTGCCCCCGTGTTCCTGCTCGACGCCCTCTGCTACAGTTGCAACTGCTGTTACTAGTCCTATTGCTATTATTACTGTTATTTTTATCATTAATATATGATCATTTACATTACTATAAATATTTGTACCCCCCCCCACCCCCACCCTGAGCCATGGTTCTGCTCGAGGTTTCTGCCTCTTAAAGGAAGTTTTTCCTTGCCTGTGTCGCCTAGTGCTGCTCTTGGTGTGAATTGTTGGGCTTCTGTAGATAACTTCAGAGTACGGTCTAGACCTGCTCTTTATGAAAAGCGCTGTGAGAGAACTGTTGTGATTTGGCACTATATATATAAATAAAACTGAATTGAATCGCATCTCGCAGACGCTTGCCGTTAATTTCTGGAGACGTGCACGACCTCCGCTACAGAGGAACGCAGGATAGACATGGCAGCCATCTTGCATACGCAGTAGCATAGTTAAAAGCAAGAATGTCCAGAGCTTCAGCTGCACGACATGTAACTGCATGTTGCAAACTGAGGGACGCACAGTGGAAACAACATCAGTGAATGAGACAAATAATTAGACACAGACACACAAAGTTACATGTAAGTGTTTTACTGTTATATACTCTATTATCTCTATGTTGTGTTGTTTTTTTGTGTTTGTTACTTTATACTACTGTTTGGTGTATTGAAATATTTTATCTATTTGTACTTGGATGCTCACCCACCTGAGTCTGTAACATTCAGCTCGATCTGGTGCCTGATCTCTTGCCGTGGGTTTGTTATGATCCGACACTCGTATGTCCCAGTGTCGTTGAAGGTGACGTTCTTCAGGACAACAGAAGCGTCTCCGTCCTTCATCTCTGGATCTCTCAGCTCCACTCGACCACGAAAAGATTCATGCTGGTAGTTTTCATACGGCCGCTCGTTTCGGTAAAAGAACACGTAACCTTCTGACCTCAGGTCAGGTCTGACCCACTCCAACAGTTTGACAGAGGCATCTCTGAGACCCTGACACAGAAGAGGGACGTCCTGTCCAGGCTTCACTTTTATCTCTCGCTGATCTAAAAAAGCAGAGATGGTGTTTATCACATGAGACAAACAGATCAGATGGTCCCACACATCCAGTAGACTGTGGCTATAACTCAGTACTCACATGCAGATGCTCTCAGGCCGGGACTCAAACATGTGACATTTTGGGACAGACATAATTTACTTCATGAACATCATGCTGTATTAAAGAAGACTTGAAACAAGCGAATGACAAGAACAACTCATTAGAAACGTTTTGACTGAGGTAATAAATGAAGTAAGAAGAAGACTCGTTTTGTCATAGACTACAATGTGATCTAACTTCTTCTTGCAACCAGTGAAGTTGCCCCCTGCTGGTCGTTAGTGAGAATGCAGGGTCAAGGTGCCTCCACACTGACTTCACTTTTCACACCTGGAGGTTTAAATTCTAAACTCTTTCAAAGGGAAACTGATTAGTTTTCTTAATTGTGAGAGCGATGATCCTCCCAAATGTCAGGAAGACCAAAGCAGCTTTATCCCAGTAATGGTGAGCATCTGGCGGCGCTGTAGAGCCTGCTGACCACGCCTGAGCCCACTCACTGCTTTGCGATTTTTGTTCAAATTCTTGTGAGCCCCTCAAAAATGGTTTACAGAAGTAGAATTATAAGGCACGGGCTCCTGGCTCTGATGCATCGGGCTCTGATAATCGTCAGCTGTATGAAACTGTTGGTCAGCATGAAGAAGGTCCAGTTTAAACTTTGGGCGGCTGTGGCTCAGGTGATAGAGGTCGTCCACTCATCAGAAGGTCGGTGGCTGTGTCAAAGTTTCCTTAGGCAAGACACTGAACCCCAAATTGTGTGAATGTAAATGAATGAGTTCATTTCCGTTTCTGGTGGGTAGTTGGCACCTTAGCCTCTGCTCATCCGTGTGTGAATGTGATGCAGTGTAAAGAGCTTTGACTAGAAAGGGGATATACAAGTACAGTCTGTGTGGCTCGCCGTTTGTCTCTGTCAGTGCTGTGTGTGTTTGTGCCGTTCATGTCACTTGTTCAAAACAATTGGTGTACGATCACCAAACATTACTGAATCTCCGATTCTCTGCCAAAGACCTAGAGAAGGATCGATCATGGTGGATTTAAAACTTTGCCATTTGAAAGCCTGCTTAGCGCGTTCTTCTACTGCTTCCAGGTCTGGGTACCAAGCGGTGCCTCAACTCCTCATTCCTCAGCGGTTGCTGGACCCTGTCGGCGGTTGGTACGCGTTGTCGGCCTGGATGAGATGATCCAGCCATGGCGCGCCGTAAGTCTGCAGAACCTGCAGCCTCTGTGGTGGGTTCCTGAGACAGAACTCCAGACCTGCAGGTTCCTGTCCGGATTGGCCTGAATGTCTATAAATGTAAGTAGCTGTCACTATCATCCTCGTCAGAGACTATTTAGAGGAGACATGCCACTCAGTCACATCCTCAGCTCTATGGGTGAAAGCCTGTAACAGCAAAGATGACGGTTATCTAGAAAAGCCAATCGTCTGCCAAAGCGGGAAACATCTTTCAGACAATCGCGTGGTTCCTCTGAGGTAAGTGTCTGTTATACTGCGCATGCGCGGAAGTGGAGACAAAGTTTTCAAACATTTTAAGCGAGGAGCCTGGTCTTGTTAGTTGAAATTGCTGCCCGGAGACGTTGCCAAGATGGCAGCCTAGTGGCAGGACTTGCCTGAAAGGACTTTGTCCTCGTTCATCAGCTTTCAATTGAGCTTATTTGAGCTGCGTCGCTCTCACACAGCGTGCAGTGATCTACCAGCCGCCCAAATACAATACGGACTTCTTAAATGATTTTTCTGTTTTTCTGGCTGATGTTGTGCCTAAACACGATCGTGTCCTTACTGTTGGAGATTTTAATGTCCACATGTGTTGTCCTCGCATGAACGCAGATACACACTTGATATTCTCCCGTCCTATGGTTTGCCTGTTCTAATATCAGATCTGATATGTGACACTGTTTTTTCACATCACTGTGTTATTTCAGATTTGTTCTTGCCTGTAATGCAGTTAAACTTCATGCTGCTGCTCACCAAAATCGGTCAGACACTCACCAATACACTGTCCTTCCATTTAGGGGATCAGATTTTAAGCATTAAACACTTAATTTCCTGCATTCTGGGGACATTTTCTGCACCGGGGAAGAAAAAAATTCAGGTGGCAGGTGACAATTCAGAATTTTAAAATAGAATAGAATAGAATAATAGATTATATAGAATATAATAATAGAATATATATAATATATATAATATATATAATATAACAGTAATCAGCTATTATAATAGGGCAGCACAGAGGTTTATTCTATATTTATATTGCAATGCAGGCTTATGGTGCAAATGAACCTTTCTAAGAACATTTTTATTTGTTAATCAACATTTCTTGGTGCAAGCTCTTTTTCAATGTCACAATATTGATTGTATTATTTTATTGTATGGTTAATATTGTTTTTACTTGTATTTTATGCATCGACTGAGCTATGTGTTTAGTGTTTTTTATTTATTTATCTGTACTTTGTCTCCACTTTGGATGTTTAAAGTGCTCTATGAATAATTTTTTCTAAATAAACTGATTTAGTTAAATGATCACAGTAAATTACAAAGTTCACCTCAGATGAATCAGCTTGATGAGTGTGCATGAACATATCTGGTGTGTCAGTGCACACCACACCCATAGAAACACAAATCAATCAATCAATCTTTATTTATACAGCACTATTCACACAAATACATGTAGCACAAAGTGCCATTACAGAACAAAGACAGAGCTCACCTGCAGATGCAGAGACCAGCGAGAGGATCAGGAAACAGAAGAAAGCCACAAGCAACATATCAGCAGAAAGAGAAAGAGAGCAGAGCCGTTCTGTTGGTGATGGAGAGGCTGCAGTTCACCGCAGAGCACAGACTGACTGAACATGAAGGGCGGGGCTTCAGCTGATGACCTCATCAGACAGGAAATACTTTCCTTCTCCTCCCTGCAGCACAAACCTTCTGACATTAACATTTTATCTGCATCACCAATTCAGAATAATTTGTTCATCATCAGACAGAAAAAGCCAAACATACTGCCTTCAAACTGAAGGCATATATAATAATTCACACACACATTAACGGATTTAATTTAATAATGAAAACTATACATTATTTTTTAATGTTCCTAATTAGGTAACATTTATTTCACTAGAATAAACAGGCTACAGAGAAGATGACATCATGACTCCTTCTGAAGACTGTCGAGTGTCTGCAGTGACAGGAAGCAGCCAGCAGGAGGCAGCACATCAGCGTCTTCATGGACTTCCTGCACAGAGCTGCTGTGTTTCTCAGGGCATCTACTTTATTTAATCTGACAAGAAATACATTTATTTTAAGTTTTACTTCACTACAACAACAGATTTCTGTGCTCATTCACAGCACTGAATATGAATAAAAACATGTATTTTAGCTGTAGATGTAAAATCTGAAGTGTGGTCTGTCAGCTTTATTTACTGAATGGGTGTTTTTTCTTGCAGTTAAATTATTTTATTATAATCTGTATCACATGAAAGGTTGTTCCTGGTGAATGTACTGTGTGACGTCTCTTAGCAAAAGTGAAAGTGATCTGACTCAGACAGAAACTCCACACCCCCACAGAGAGACTGCACCTTGAACTCACCATAACACGGGGTGTTAGATGTTGTGACTCACCGCTTAACACTGGTCCCCTCCGTACTGCTCAAATTAAAGGGCAAACCTGACTGTTTTACAGGTAGATTATATATTTGAGACTCTGTGGAGCTCCCAGCTGTACTTTACTGTCTGTTTGGGTTTGTGGGCTGAAGGTTTTTAGTTTACTTCTGGAATCGGAGAGGAAATAACACAAGTTCTCCTTTTCCAGCAGTTTCAAAACCATCAGACAGGCTCTAAGATATTTTACCCCAAAGGTCCACTTACTGGCTGTTTCCAGAGCTTTCAACCACATCTCATGGTCTGCATCAGTGGTCACCTCCCTCGTGTGAAGCGTCAGTAAGTTGTCTATTAGGGGAGATGGTAACCATGGTAACCCCGTCTCTGTTCAAAGTTGAACGATGTTGCAGCCGAAATCAAAGCATATGAGCGAGTGCATGTCACTTTCAGATGCTTTTTAAATCCATCTTCAACTGCAGTGTCAGAAAGACGCATCAGCCACCAAACGTCTTCAGCTCCTCTACATTATTAACAACAACATAAGAAAACCCCATATTTATTGAATTTTAAAACTTGAGTCATAAGATTGGCCACATCTCATTCATTTTGTGATCAACATCACTTTCATCTGTCTCAGATTTAGAAAAGATGAAATATGTGATAAATATATATTTTGTGTAAAAGTGCAAGTGCTCATTTTTTCTGCAGATAATTTAATTGAAACGGTGGAAACACACATTTATAAAGTTCACAATAATAAGCTAATATGTCTTTTCATTTCCTGTACAGACCACCAGGATTATCCTGACGGCTCCTACAAGGTCTTCACCACAACCAAGGACCCCTCTGGAAGCGCAGAGGAGGATCGACGCCATCGGGGAGCAGTCTGGTGAGCTGCTGAAGTGACCACCAGACTGACGATGAAACTAGAAGAAATATCAAAATCACTGGATGCACGTGTGACGCTGAGGATGAGAGCGATTGAAGAAAGTTTGAGGACCATTTGAGGAAGTGACCCAAATACAAATTTCCCCCCTATGTGCCTCAGATATGATCTTTTTATAAAAGTGTGAACAGCTCGAGTCACATGGAATTTGATCTTTTCCAGTTCAGAGTTGATTAAATTTTCAAGTTGCTCTGTGCTCTGGCCGCTCAGTGAAGATGGAGGGCGGAGGACACATGATAGCTGCTCCTCCATTGTTGTAACAAAACACTTCCTGCTTTATAATTCTTCATTTCAGAGTTATTACATTAGTCCAGTAAAAGGATCTGATTCCCAAATGTTCTGGTTTTGTTTCCTGATGATCATTCCAGAGTTATGACATTTCTTTCATCACAGGAACTTGACTCAACCTTTTACAGTAAATGAATTACCCAGTTCCTGATCAGCTCTGAGTTCAACAGCAGGTGAAACTCTTTGCTTCCACATTTGGGATTTAATCTTTTTTTTTATTTAACCTTTATTTAAAAAATAAAATGTATCATAGAGTCACAAAAGAAATCCTGCAGACTGTATCATGAGGGAGGAGACGAGTTTATCCTGCTGATGCTCACAGACACAAAGTTCAAACTTAACCTGGTTTAAATTAAAATTTCTTATGTGAAGTCTGAACTGAATCACTGTGACTGTGAATCAGACCTGCTGTTTGTCTGTTTTTCTCCTGAGCTGATTATTTGTTTCAGTTATTTAATCAGCAGGAAGAGAAAACTTTCAAACTGAAGTACTGAAAGATAAAACTGGTCACATTTAACAGTAGATGATAAGCTGTGCTGTGATCAACATGGTGCCAAGAGAAGTCAGAAGTCATGTTATTAAATAATTAATAAATGTGTCTTTTCTGCTTTATAGAAATCGGACTTTAAACCAGGAGACTGGTGTTCGTTTTCCATGTGATACAAAAAGTCAACATTAAATACTTTCATTTAAGTGATGTAAGTACGTAAGTAACGTTACTTATTGTGTTAACTGTCGTACTTGTTATTTTAACCCAAACTATGATCTTTTTCTATCCATAACCAAAGTACTTATGTTGCTTTAACTTAACCCAATTGCAAAGATTCACAGCTTTAAGAACATGGCATTTCCCAATGGCAATGTTTCCCAACGTAACGTTTCATTTGGAAACTGTAACTGGATGTTGCATATTCATTGTTGCTAACTTCATGAGGAAGGGGTTAAGTACAAAAAAGACGCAAAAGGGGTGGCCAGGCGTCAGGGGATCTTGACGAGATCAGGTCAAGATAGGCCATCAGAGATGGACTGTCTGTTGCATCAGACTAGGCAACTTGATGAGTTTATTTTTTTAAGTAGCCCATAAAAATATTCCTGCAGATGCAGTGAAGAAGCTGATTATCTGTAATTTAGCTATTTCTACAGTTATTTTCCTTTTTAATTCTCCATGAAGGTGTTGATAAGATCACTTTAAAATATCAGTTTTGCTGCCCAGCCAGCTTTTAGTACCTGTGCCTTTTATTATGGAGATGTAGCCAACCAAACCTCTTGTTCTGCAGCAGCACAGGCTGCCAAAACAATCTGATTATTCCTAAAGCATCTAAATAATCTTCACAACGCAAAGAATTATAGTGGCAGTAACACGAGAGCAGCTCGTTGTTGAAGCAGGTAAACCTGCAGACAGAGGAAGCTGTGCGTCATGCGTAAAACCCGACAGGACTGTTTTATCAACGATTCTCTCTCTCTCTCTGCTGAGTGAAAGATTAGTTTCAGCGGCGACATTGTGACTCACTGTCGGTCATCGCTATAAAACAAGCCTAACCGATGTGTAGGCCTTTTAATGTGGCAGAAACACGAGAGCAGCTCGTTGTTGAAGCAGGTAAACCCGCACAGAGGAAGCTGTGCGTCATGCGCAAAACCCGACAGGACTGTTTCATCAACGATTCTCTCGCTATAAAACAAGCCTAACCGATGTGTAGGCCTTTAATGCGCCGTTAATGGAAAGTGAAAGTGTTTCACTGGAATTTGTGAGTGATTGACTGGTCTCTTAGTAAACCGCCTCATGAGCCAGCTCTGAAATCGCCAGAGCCAGGAAGGCAATAGCCTGCATAAAACTTTACATTAGGAAATAGGGATGGGGGGGACAAAACATAGATTTTGAAATGAAACATGTAAAATGCCTCCTCTGCCTGTCAGGTGATTAACCTCACCACAAATCCACACACTTAACTTCAGCGCCTCTGATAAAGCGCAGCTCGCAGCTTCAGGTGGAGCAGAGAGGACAGACACAGAGCTACAGCTGGATCATCTTATTCTGCTAATTTGCAGGAGAATAAATAACAATAATCTCTCTCGCTCGCTCCCCGCAAAAAACGTTATTTAAGGAGTAAAGTTCAATTTTCGGCCATTTGTTGTTTGTTTTTTAAAAATCATTCAGAGATCCGGGGCTTTTCAAAAAACCCAGGGCTAACGACGCAGCTGCTCATATGAAAGATTAGTTTGTACTTTAACACATCCTGAAGTATTAAATGTCAAAGTTTTACAGTTTAGAAGCTGGTGAAGTTTAAACGTCAGGAGCAGACAGTGCAGAGGGGGGTACAGTGGGTGCTTGAGCACCTGCCCTTTTGCTCAAAGTATGAAAAGGACACATGGAAAAAGGATTTAAAAAGGACTCTTCTCATACTATTGACATAGAAATATATCGGTATGTTTTCCTTGTTGATGCGCAGATGCTTCTGTATCGATACATCTGAGTGTTTGGGACCAGCTCACAGTGACTGAGCTGCTGTAATACTGCAGCCACAAGGCTGACTGCTGGGGAGACGCTCACAGAGCTGCAGGTGGAGGAAATAAGATACCAGATTTAAAAAAGAGTGGGAAATAATCTGAGAAGGAAACATTAATGGGGAAAGAATGAGGGTGGCCACGGCAGGGTGAGAGTGAGACAAACAAACCTATAGTCTGTGTTGTCTGCTGTGTGTCTACAGGATGCAAATGATGTATGATTTTATATATTAGGCTACATTGTGAATCTGAGATCTATTTGGATTTTTATTGGCTATATATCTAATCATATATCAAAATAAATAAACTAGCATTATTCTTTACATACATTTTTCTGAAATCTTATTGGGCCATTTCTTCTTCACTCTTTACTTTGATGTCAGGAATATTATTTATTTTACATCGGCACTGACATTTTAATATGTAGCCTATTTCCAGTTATTGAGTTTTTATTGTAGTTGAGCTGCTGTAAACATACTGCTGCTGTCAAATGTAAGTCTTTTATTAAGTTACTTTAATAATCCAGTTCAAGTGCAAAGATTTTAGTCAAAGTAGCTACATAGAAGAGATCAGACCTCTCGACGCCCGTGAAACTTTTCTCCCTCAAACAGAACAAAGTGAACAGAGCAGCTTAGTTTATAGTGTAGAAGTAACGTCAGCTGTCGGCAGCTGATGTTAAGTGGCTGAAAGAGCTCAAAATGCTGTGAACAGGAACGGGACAGCACTTTGCCGCTTTATCATGTTACCTTGACGACGCTGAAACACGTTGCACACTTTTTATGTTGTGCTTTGGCCTGATTTTGCCTGCAGGTTCTCGCCCTACAGAGAATATATATTTGTCAATAATCACTATTGTTGGTCAAACAGCATCATTAAGCAAAAACTAAATTAGATATTACTGTAAACTGAGTGTGTAATAAGGTGATTGCTTTCCTCTGACTTCATGAGTTCTATGCAGCATCTTAAGTTAAGGAAACTTAACAATTCTGACATCAGTAGGTGTTGATGCTTGTTTTGCTGTTTTCTTTCTTCTTTCTTTCTTTTCACGGGGATTTGCATTGATTTTTCTTACACTTTAGGGCTTCCCCTGGTAACCCCTGTGTTTCGCGTCATACCGCTATATCATCTGTGGGCAAATCCCTCTGCAAAAATGCGGACTTATGAAAAGACTCAAAAAGGGCTCTAAATGTCACGCACTTGATGATTGACAGTGGGACAGCCCTAATGCTGCTGGGAAATATCCCAGTTCCGACTCGAACGCGTCATAAGCCCTCACGGACTACCCGGGAACATGACTCACAGTCTGCGTCTGTGAGGGGGGCATAGGGATTGGGCCACGGTGTCTGAACGGGAGGGCTCGTCAGGGATGAGGTCATCAGGTGAAAGGTCATCAATTGGGTCATTTTATTAACTGCGAAATTATTATTAATTTATTCTACTGATGGTTTGATCGGGCCGACTTTCACAAAGGGCCTTTACAACTTTTAAAATAAATGAAATGAAGGAAATTTTGGGTTTGAAAAAAGGGCACTTTGGGCAGCAAAGGGCAAAAGGGCAGGTGCTCAAGCACCCACGTGTCTGAAAACGAGTGCAAACAGCTGCTGCCAGAGCATCCTCTGCTGTTTCATGTTGCCATATAGTAACAACCGTTGTGTTGTCTGCACATCATGCCATAACTTCAGTCAGTCTATGTCTTTACGCAATTTTAGTGAACATAGATGTGGGGAGACTCTTCACACACACAAACACAGAAGATCAGAGCAAATTTAAGCTTTAATGAAAGTATGTTTTCAAACCAGGTCACTTTGTACGTAGGGGAGAGCGGGGCATGTTGTCACACTTTCCACACTGTCTCATATTAACTTAGCACCGTACATCACAAAGGTACAAATGTCAAACCAAATGAAAGAATGAAGTCTTGGGCAGAAGTTTTGTTTCATTAAGTCTTCCTGTCTTATCTCATTATGGAGCTGTAGGCTGTTGAATAGAGAGTGTGAGTGTGCACTTTTGACAGTTTGCCCCTTCGGCAGGTAAGTTGTCACACTGGATTATCAAACAGTTTGAACAATTAAATGTTAATATTGATTTAAATTTCAAATTGTTACCAGAACTAAAAATAAAATCAATCAACAATCAAGCCTAGAGAATTTGGAAAATAAATAATTTCATTAAAAACAAAACTGTTGGCAGAGCACACATTAAACTCTTTACTTACTTTAAAATCAAACAGTCTCTAAGTGCAGATAGATCTATGGTAACTGAATGTAAAGCAGATAAGTTGCTTAAATGTAACTTCTTAACTAAACAGATGTGGTGTTTAAACACACTAATGCAACAATGTGCATTTTGTCTGATATGTATCTGACTAATCAGACGTGTTTAGTCACAGTTCTGTTTCACATAAATTGCCTTTGCCTGAGGTGCAAACATCGCAGGTTCATTCGTTGCATTTCACACTTAAACCACGTCTTCTTTAGAAAACTATGAAAAGTGTTCCACACAGATGAGGACAAAAGAGATGTTCAGCAGCTTACATCGAAATCCTTAGCTGTACTTCTGATTGATTTGTCCTTCAGCTTCACCTGACTGCTTTTAACATTATCTCAGGTGGTGTTCTGTCATTGTCTGTCTTCTGTTGATAATTTCTGTATTCCTATCTTCACATTCCAAACACATTCCTTCTTGCAATTACAAATTAATTACAAGCTTATTTGTTTACTACTCTTGTTGTCTAACTAAATTAATAACTGTATGATGTTGTGTGTGTGTGAGTGTGTTTGAATATATTAACACACTACGTCCATACAGCATACGACCATATTTACTCTGTCATGAATTCAGTCTTATCCAGGCTCATGGCTGCTGCTGTAAACTACAGTGCATAATATTCTATTTACAGAATAATGTAGTGTCAGAGGTTATTACACAATTCCACATAGTTTTTTGAGTTATAGGTGTTTATTTGTACTGGGGCAACTAATGTGACGACTTGCCCCAAACTGACATGTGTGCTAATGCTTGTTAAATCTCAAGGTTAGCTTAACATAGCTCTTCAGCTGAAGTATCAAAAGACACGTTACTGTCTCCTCTACATTGTGCAAATTTAGCATTTTGAACATTCACACCTGATAGGGCTGGAATACATAAAATGTAAAGTGCAAATGTTTCACTTTTGAAGTAAAAAAATAAATACCTCTAAATCACCTCAGATTAGAGTGACCATGACCACATGTGAACAGGAAATTGAACATAGAAAAAGAAGTCACACAAAATAGCTATTTGATTTTTGTCTTAGAGCCTCTAGAGTTGGAGTTATGACAGCAGTGTGACAACTTACTCCGCTCTCCCCTATATTATTAAAGCTAGTTTGTCAGAGTTATATCTCCTGTTCAGCAGCATGTTGGTATGAATTATGGTGCGTTTGTCTGTTATGTTTTCTAAAGATAAAAAAACTAACAAGAAAAACACCAGTTAGAAGAAGAACACCAACTGTCAGACCGACCATCAGTCCAACGTTTCCCTCCTTGTCTCCTCCCTCCTTGCCTCCTCCCTCCTTGTGTCCAGCTGTGTGACCTGCAGAGCAGAAACAGGTGTGAGGTATCAGCTGTCAGCAGGTGAACAGAATGTCAGACATTATCTACTGCACTTTGATCACATGACTCGTAGCAGCTGTTTCCTCTAAAGTCTCATCAGCAACATCTTTCTAAAACACAAACATCTGATCTGTGATGTTTCTCAGCTCAACTACCAGGAAGCAGCTTCACCTGAAGGACCTGTTGTGCTTCTCAAGTCTCTTCATTGCATCCATGTTTCCCCCACTTGCGAAACCAAGTGAGGAGAGAAGGAACGAGGAAAAATATTTTTAGAGACACGAGATGTCCTTTCCTCCGAAGCGTCACATGAAGCGACGCCTGATGATCACAGCTGGATCAGCTGTCAGTCAGCTCTAACAGCTGTAGAGACTCTTGATGGAGTTTGTGTCTACATACATGTGCACAGTGTCGGTAATAATAAAGTCTCACAGTTCTCAGCGCAGAGCAGCTTCTCTGTTTCCTGTTTAACAAACACCTGCACATGAAGCTCAGAGGATCATTTGGCACAATGTTGATGTTATCTGCATTTATGTTTATTGATTCTGATGTGAATTCGTTATTGAATAACCCAGAGTATGATCATGTTGTCAAGGGATTTATTGGCTCTATGTTTAAGGGAAACTGACTCTAAGTCAACGCTCAGTTTTAGGCTTTCAGTTTATTTGCCCTTCTGACATCCTTCAACACTACTGCATACATTTTATTTGAAAATCACATCACTCGTCACCGATCGATCGCTGCGTGCCATCACATCAATCCAGCGATTTTTTTGGAGCAGCAGCTTTCATTCATACTTTGATCAGCTGATTTTAGAGCTTTTATCAGATGCAGTCTGTGAGATGGATGTGAAGCTTTGTTTTCTTTTGCTCGCTTCATTAGAGACTTTAGTTCAATTTATTGTCCGACTTCTTAGGCTGTACGTGTTTACTATGTTTTATTGTCTATTTTTGAACACGAGAAGATCAGCCTCAAAATCTTTCTATTAAAGGAAGAAACTGTGTGCAGGGCCTTTGTTGTTCAGACGTACAGTGAACACAGATTTTAACAAGACAGTGAATCACAACACAAATCAAACAGACTTTGCAGTGAAACACTTGAGCTTAATGTTTCTGTCCTGATGCATCAGATCAGCTGCAGCGTCCAATCAATATAACAGCTACCCAATAAGGAGGCGTGTCGGTGCATCCTGGCTCATAGCTCCTCAGAGATCAAATAAAATAAGAGCTTTGGGACGGTCTGAAAGATGGCGGTTTAAGCGAAGATCAACAATAGGAGCCTTGAGAAGCAGCCAGGGAGACACTCTGAGCTCTACACGCTGACCTGAGAGACAAAGAGACACTCTGAGCTCTACACGCTGACCTGAGAGACAAAGAGACACTCTGAGCTCTACACGCTGACCTGAGAGACAAAGAGACACTCTGAGCTCTACACGCTGACCTGAGAGACAAAGAGACGCTCTGAGCTCTACACGCTGACCTGAGAGACAAAGAGACACTCTGAGCTCTACACTCACCTGGCTCTGTCACTGTCAGCTTGATGATGCTGCTGGGATCAGGTTTGCCTGCGTCTCTCTTTCTGCGTCTTGTGTTTTCCTGTCCAATCCGACACTCGTATGTTCCAGTGTCGTTGATGTTGACGTTCTTTAGAAACACAGAAGCGTCTCCGTCCTTCATCTCTGGATCTCTGAGCTCTGCTCGACCATGAAACAGTGGATGCTGGTAGTTTTCATACAAGCGGCCGTCTCTGAAGTAGAGGACATAACCATCATCTGGCTCCAGGTCAGATCTGCTCCACTCTATAACTGTGATGTCAGCACCTCTGTGACCCCGACACTGAAGAGTGGCGTCCTCTCCAGGCTTCAGTGTCTCCTGTTGTTCTGAATATATAAAATAATAAATTCTATCATATAATAAAACCTGGATGGAAGCTGTATGTGCCAGAGTTAGACAAAAGACTATTTTTCATCTGTAGTTGTTACATAGTCGACTAAAAAAACTTAAAAAAACAAATGAAAATGAATTTAACCATCATTTTAAATGAAGTCAATCATTATGAAGGCATATGCATCAAAATGAAGAAGAAACACAGACATTGTGATGAAATGGACGTCAGAGTGAGAAGAGAGTGAAAACATGTATTTTAATCAAAAATCAAAAAATATAATGAATATTTTGCAAGGATCGAAAACATAAGTTATAAAACAGTAATTATAGGAAGTTAATTAAACTACAGCAATACAGAAATTTCACACATTTCTTTCCTAACGATCATTTATCATAAGATAAATCTTATGTTTTCACAAGTCAGTTGAAATGAGTAGAACAGACAGGTGTTTGTACATAACTTTCCATATTTATTCCACATTGACAGACAATTTATGGTGGAAATGTTTTTATTTATATGAAGGGAAACAAAATTAAGGTGGAAGGTGACAACTCAAAATATTAAAACATAGGCCTTTGGACAATGCACTTGCTTCTTCTATATTTCTATTTCTTTATTGCATTGCATGTTTTCTGATATAAAACATGTTTTAAAGAAGCTGATTCTGATTATTGTCCATTGTTTCATTTGTTATTTAACATTTCTTGTTGCTGTTGTTCAGAACATTTTTAACAAAAGCTTTCAAAAACAGATGGAGCTGATTCTGACCTGTCCCCAGCGTCCCCAGTGTAAGTGACACGTATCTGTCAATATTTTTAAATGTCCTGCCCCATCCAAGCTGTGATTGGTCGGTTCACGCCAAGTGACATTGACGAGCCACATTCAGCTCACGGCTGCTTGAAAGGTACCCGAGCTTCTCTTGTCCCTCGTCTCTCTCCGCCGACGGACAGAGTTTAGCAGGCAGGTGAGAACGGGAACAGGTGAGCGCCACGTTGCGCCCAGAGAACCTGCTATGCAGAGGACAACCCACCTCCTCACCAGCTGTGTGAACCAGGGGTGCGTTCGGATTACACAGTTTATTCAATCAATACATAGTATCGCACCGCATTTAACGTCCAGTAACGTTAACGGCGTTGAAACGATGGGAAACGTAATTAGCCTAATTAGATTACTCCGTTACTGAAAAAATAACGCCGTTATACTTAAACGCAGTTACTCCCAACACTGATAATGAGAGGTCATATCTGTTTTTTTTCTGATAGAGCTTTATGCTGTACCCTAATATGTGAAACATGCACACACCCCCTCCTTACCTTGACACAGAGCGAAGATCCATAAAGATGTGAACAAGGCCAGGGATGGCGCTGATGTTAAAGCGGCCATCACAGCAGAGCTCTGCCTGCTGATTTATATACAGTCTATGAGGTCTGAGACCAGAAAGAACTTTTTCTTTCTGGTCTGTACCTTTATATAGGCGGGGCGTAAACTCAAAATGAAACTAAATTCAAGCTGCATGACTCACTTATATTGCATATAATGATATATATATATATATATATATATATATATATATATATATATATATATATATATATATATATATATATATATATATATATAATGATATATATATATATATATATATATAATGATATATATATATATATATATATATATATATATATATATATATATATATATATCATTATATATATATATATATGTGTATGTGTGTACAGCTCATCATAGTGTGCAAAACCCAACACAATGGTAGATCTATGGTATCAGCATAATATGATCCCATAACATAACAGATTACATTTTTCCTGGCTGATTTCTTAAAAAGGTCTGACCTGCCAATTCTGATTGTGGACAATTGCGATTTTATTTCTTTCTAAGATCTATAACTGACAGCATACACAAACGTTTTTGTAACTATTTATTGGAAAAATCTATTTTTGTTAGGATCCCCATCAGCACCAGTATAAATGTTAGCTGTTCTCACTGGTCTGTACGGTCATAATGAAACACTGATTATAAAATAACATTTTCACTGGAAGGAGGAGAAAATAAATTGCACACCATTTTAATTCCACGTAATCCTCTAATCTATTTTTCTTTAATCACAAACAGCTCGCCTTATCTGCTGACCTTGGTTTTCCCCGTCAGAAACACGTCTCATCTTTCTCTTTCTCTTTCTGCTCTGACGTTCAGTTCCATTTAAAAGATCCCGTTTCTTATCTTTCGTTTTCACCGCAGATGAGTCGCGTGTTGGAGGCTTGTTCTTAATTACAGACAGAGATTAACGGTGGTCTGAATGACATCGTCACCAACAGCTGTGTGTCTTACCTGCTCCCTGTGGGTTTCTCTGCAGATGTAGTGAGCGTTGTGTCTTCTGCACTCTTCAAACTTCAAACACAGCGCAGCGTGTTTGTAACGTTCAATGTCACCAATATAAAATTGGATATTTGACACTGAGCCCGGTCACCGGTCGGAGCCGAGTAAGCGAAACAAACGGTCTCTTTCTGTCCCCATCTGATCAATCTGCGCATCTCCAGCTGTAGAAGATGAGCTCCAGCCCAAGAAGCTGTTAAACAAGCTCGGTAATGTTACAATAACAGAGTGGGCTCATGGAAAAATAATCGGTTATTACAACTTTTTGTCATGATTAATTTATTAATGACTCAGCATCATCTGTATTAAAGACAAAATAATCAGTTCATCCAATGTTTAAAGTGCATAAAACAGCTCTGCAGGCTGCTTAACGTCACTGGAGCTCCACAACGGATTTGAACTGGTTTTCTCTGACTGGACTCCTGAGAGGGGAAGCAGGCAGTGGACCAAACCACTGTGAGGGGTCTCAAAATGTTTCTACACTTAAAACGCACTTTAATTGCCCTGTTTGCATATTTATTGTTTTACTATTTACACAGTTATTCTAAGTATATATTATTAAATGTTTTTTTTAAGGGGTGGGACATCCCGGGATTTCCACCAATGACTTCACCTTTAGCCTACATACGGCTGATTTCCAGTAAGTCAGGTTGATTCTCTGAATAGGCTATGTGAGTTTATTTTAAACCACCAGATGTCAGCAGAGCATCCTCTCCAATATGATAAACAATGCAGCTAAACATCACCTTGTTCAACCCATAAAAGGTGAATGTGAACCTATCACATATCAATAGGGAAATAAACCTTTCCTATATTATCAGGGAATGTAAACCTTTAACAAACCTTTTTTATATTAGCAGGCTGAATAAACAGTTCTGTTCTAAGAGACAAAGTTGCTTTCATCTTATTACCAACGGTTTTCAACGTTCCAGGCAAGATAATGACATTTAATTAATATGGATGACCTTTAGATGATTTAGATTTAGATTTTTACTTTATTGTCCTTTGCAGGAAATTTGTTTTCACCATCTGTACATACATTTCCTCACATATACACACAAAGACATGGAAAAACATACATAACAACGTGTAAACCAACCAAAACAAAACCTATTTTTATAAACGAAATACAAATAAAACACTTTGAATATAAAAGTAAGAAAATGTCCAGGAGCTGTAACATTAACGGTGGACATTTATATTGACTCAGGAGCGGGATTACTATCTAACATTTTGGTTTGTTTTACCGTTGCTGCCGTTCTTAACGGCCGTCCACATAAAAGAGAGTAAATACCTTATAATCAAATAACACAGTGAACACGAAAAACAACTTAAACACAAGAAATAATGATTCACTATGCCTAATTATCATTTCTGTGCTTTTGTGTAACTCACTGACCTGTAAAACAGGAGGGATGAACCACACTGGAAACTTGCTGCCGTTGGTCTTGATGGTTTTAACAGAATGGCAAGATTAAGTCAGCTGCGTCATCAAAACAGTCACAACCCGCCAAAGCGCTCTGCTGCCCCCTGCTGTCTGAGTGGAGTACATTTTTGTAATGCTAAAGCATTGGAGGACTTTGGTGACTCAACATCAAATTTATACAGTGTTACAAAACAAGAGATATTTGTTAAATTAAACCAAAAATAAAATGTGACCATACCTTATGTGCGTCACAGTTACATCTAGCATACTTGTTTATCTTTAGAGAGAAGATCCCCTGTCATAACTGCACCAATGGAGAAAAGGGACGTTGTTCTGAAATGTGAACAGTCTTATTTTATTTTTGAAAACTGTGTGTTGAACATCTGGCAATAAAATGAGGCTTTCTCTGATTTCTCTTGTAGATTTTTCTGTATTTCCTCTGACTGACTTCATACTAAGAAACTTTTCTTGACACTAAGCTTGACAAACTGGGAGGTGCATCTTCTCAGGCGGGCACAGAGGTGTGCAGGTGGGCGGTGAGAAGGGGAGAGAGATGAAGCGCTCTGTCACTTTGCAACCCAAAGTGAAGAAGCAGTCACAGGTTTCCTTCACAAGTGGAGTGTGAAACTGACATGGTGCGGCGTCAGCTGTGATGTTGTGTTGAAGAGACAGTTGAGCTGAAAAGCAAAGATCTCAAATGTCGATCAGACCCTCCCTATTTGTGGTCAGATGGCAGTTTGTTTGGGCTCAGCCTGAGAGGCAGGGTGAGGAGCTCAGAGTAGAGCTGCTGCTCCTTCATGTTTAAAGGAGGTGAGGTGGTTTAGATTATGATCCGGATCCTGCTGGGTGTTTTCCTGCAGAGGTTTTCCAGACACGTCCAAATGGTAGGAGACCCCGCAGTAGCTCCAGAACACAGAGAGATTAAATAGTTCTTATAATGTGGGAATAATTTGGGATCTCCAAGTAGGAGCTGAAGACGTTGATCAGGAGACGGATGTCTGGGAAATGCACACATTTCCCTTCAGCATCTGTTCCAGGAGGACTCTGCCTAGTCTAAACATTCACACCAGAGTTTTACTTGGTTTTGGTTTGGTTCCCTCATCACTGGATCTCATTGTCTCATTGTCCTCTGTGCAAATCTCAGTACTGACAGGGGGACACTTGATGTTGCCTTATGTTCCAGCAGAAGTCCAGATGGTAAATGTAAAACAGGACTCACACTGATCAGATATGAACCACTGTTTTCAGACCGTTTCTCATCTCAGGGCGTCCAATACCAACGCTTTCAGAAAAAGGAACAAAGAGGGACAATTTGACGCTAAAGGTACGCTTGTCAAATCGTCAAGTGCACGAGGGCTCTCTCGCGGACATTTTGAGAACTTTTTAGACCCTTTCCGTAAGTCCGCATTTTTGCAGACTTTGGCTGAGGGAATTGCCCACAGTTCATAGCGGTATGACGTGAAACACAGGGGTTACCAGGGGAAGCCCGGAAGCGAGACAAATATCACGGGAAATCCACGTTATAAGAGAAGAAGAAAACAGTAAACAAACAAGCATCAACACCTACGCTGATGTCAGAATTGTTTTCTTTAACGTTTTCTTAACTTAAGATGCAGCATAGATCACATGAAGTCAGAGGAAAGCAATAACCTTATTACACACTTAGTTTATTCAAATATTCATTTTAGTTTTTGCTTAACAGCCACGTGCAGAGGGGGGTGCGATGGGTGCTTGAGCACCTGCCCTTTTGCCCTTTGCTGCCCAAAGTGCCCTTTTTTCAAACGCAAAATTGCCTTCATTTTATTTATTTTAAATGTTGTAAAGGCCCTTTTGTCAAGGCCTGTCCGATCAAACTATTATTAAAATAAATTAATAATAATTTCGCAGTAAATAAAATAACCCACATTATGACTTTTCACCTGATGACCTCATCCGTGACGAGCCCTCCCGTTCAGACATCGTTAGTGATTCAGCAGCTCTGCCTACAGGACGCCTTCGACTCCGCCGGTAAGAGGGTTTGCTGCAATGTGCTTGTTGTGGATTGTTGCAAAGAGAGCAGCACAGCTGTGTTTATCGCTGTGTGTGTCGCCTCCCTGTAGAAGTAACATCAGCTGCCGGCTAACACGCCGACACGCCGACAGCTGACGTTACTTCTACACTATAAACTAAGGTGCTCTGTTCACTTCGCTCTGTTTTGGGAGAAAAGCTTCACGGGCGTCGAGAGGTCTGATCTTTTCTGTGTAATTTGACTAAAATCTTTGTAATTTGACTAAAATCTTTGCACTTGAACCGGGATTATTAAAGTAACTAATAAAAGCCTTGTGCCTTAAAATAAGTATAACAACACTGGTAAAATTCTGAGCCTATTCCCCTGACTTACAGCCTTCAACCCTTTAAAAAAAACATTAAATTCAGAACAGTATTGAATATATTTACATTTGACAGCAACAGTAGTGTTTACAACAGCTCAACTACAATAAAAACTCAATAACTGGAAACACATATAAAAATGTCAGTGCCGATGTAAAATAAATAATATTCCTGACATCAAAGTAAAGAGTGAAGAAGAAATGGCCCTATAAGATTCAGAAAAATGTATGAATTGTTAAAACAAACATAGGATATATATTAGCTGATTAAACAATTATGTGACCATGAAAAGATGCAAAGATTGTTGAGTGTTTGGGACTGGCTCACTAAGGAAATAAGATACCAAACCTATAGTCTGTGTTGCCTGCAGTGTGTCTACAGTATGCAAAACTGTGATAATGATTTTATATATTACATTGTGAATCTGATCTGGATTTTTATTGACTATGTCTAATCATATATCTAAATAAATTAACTAACATTAATCTTTTATAATATTCCTGACATCAAAGTAAAGAAAAAACGGCCCTGTTAGATTTCAGATAAATGTATGAAATGTTTGTGAATCTTATTTCCTCCACCTGTGCAGCTCTGTGAGCGTCTCCCGAGTAGTCAGCCTTGGTAGAGGCTGCAGTATTACAGCAGCTCAGTCACTGTGAGCTGGTCCCAAACACTCAACAATCTTTTTTATGGTCACATAATTGTTTAATCAGCTAATATATATATCCTATAGTTGTTTTCATATCTGTAGTCACAGATCACCTCCAGTAGTATCAGCATCAACACAACAACAGCAGCATCCATAGCAACCCCTCAACAGCAACTGTTCCCTGTAAGTTATCAGCCCAGTGTTTTAAAGCTAGTGTTGGGCATTCGCTGTTTCTTTTTGCGTCACCTCATTTGCTGATGTATCGATACAGAAGCATCTGCATATGTGTGTCAACAAGGAAAACATAACGATATATTTCTATGTCAATAGCGTGAGAAGAGTCCGATTTAAATTCTTGTTCCATGTGCCCTTTTTATACTTTGAGCACCTGCCCTTCCAAAGGTCTCTGCACGGCCCTGTTGCTTAATGATGCTGTTTGACCAACAATAGTGTCTTGATTGTTGACATTATATCTTTACATTTAGGCTACCTCTCCTCCACTCTGAAATGAGCCTGCAGGACTTAAAAATAAGCCAAAAACATAAAATAAAAACTACATTCAATAAAACGTGTTTCAGTGTCATCAAGGTAACATGATAAAGTGGCAAAGTGCTTTCTCGTTCCTGTTCACAGCATTTTGAGCCCTTGCAGCCTCTTAAACTCACTTTCCAAATGACGTCAGTAAAGTCTGTGAGGGTTCAGGGCTCAGGGGGGACATTGGGACTGGACCATCAATTGGCTCATTTTATTAACTGCGAAATTATTATTAATTTATTTTATTGACGGTTGCTCGGGCAGACCTTCACAAAGGGCCTTTACAACTTTTCTACCCTATTTTATTAAAGCTCGATAGTTTGTCAGAGTTATATCTCCTGTTCAGCACGATGTTGGTGTGTTTGTCTGTTATGTTTTCTAAATATCAAAAAACTAAGAAAAACACCAGTTAGAAGAAGAAGACCAACTGTCAGACCGACCATCAGTCCAACATTTCCCTCCTTGTCTCCTCCGTGCTTGCGTGCAGCTGTGTGACCTGCAGGGCAGAAACAGGTGTGAGGTATCAGCTGTCAGCAGGTGAACAGAATGTCAGACATTATCTACTGCACTTTGATCACATGACTCGTAGCAGCTGTTTCCTCTAAAGTCTCATCAGCAACATCTTTCTAAAACACAAACATCTGATCTGTGATGTTTCTCAGCTCAACTACCAGGAAGCAGCTTCACCTGAGAGACAAAGAGACACTCTGAGCTCTACACGCTGACCTGAGAGACAAAGAGACACTCTGAGCTCTACACGCTGACCTGAGAGACAAAGAGACACTCTGAGCAGCTCTGAGCTCTACACGCTGACCTGAGAGACAAAGAGACACTCTGAGCTCTACACGCTGACCTGAGAGACAAAGAGACACTCTGAGCTCTACACGCTGACCTGAGAGACAAAGAGACACTCTGAGCTCTACACTCACCTGGCTCTGTCACTGTCAGCTTGATGATGCTGCTGGGATCAGGTTTGCCTGCGTCTCTCTTTCTACGTCTTGTGTTTTCCTGTCCAATCCGACACTCGTATGTTCCCGTGTCGTTGATGTTGACGTTCTTTAGAAACACAGAAGCGTCTCCGTCCTTCATCTCTGGATCTCTGAGCTCTGCTCGACCATGAAACAGTGGATGCTGGTAGTTTTCATACAAGCGGCCGTCTCTGAAGTAGAGGACATAACCATCATCTGGCTCCAGGTCAGTCCTGCTCCACTCTATAACTGTGATGTCAGCACCTCTGTGACCCCGACACTGAAGAGTGGCGTCCTCTCCAGGCTTCAGTGTCTCCAGTTGTTCTGAATGTATAAAATAATAAAATCTATCATATAATAAAACCTGGATGGATGGAAGCTGTATGTGCCAGAGTTAGACAAAAGACTATTTTTCATCTGTAGTTGTTACATAGTCAACTAAAAAAAACTTAAACATTTTGCAAGAATCGAAAATATAAGTTATAAAAACAGTAATTATAGGAAGTTATCACGAGGAATTTCTGTGGAAACTACAGCAATACAGAAATTTCACACATTTCTTTCCTAACGATCATTTATCATAAGATAAATCCATAAATTAATATGATCAAAGGTAATCAGTCATCTACCTGCTGATCCACCTCTCACCTTTCCCTTAAAAAAATTTGTACTAACGATACGAATAGCAGACAACTGTATAATGAGAGGGCTACTGTCACATATGAGCTTTATGCTGTATGAAACATGCACACACCCCCTCCTTACCTTGACACAGAGCGAAGATCCATAAAGATGTGAACAAAGCCAGGAACGGCGCTGATGTTAAAGCGGCCATCACAGCAGTGCTGTACCTGCTGATTTATATTCAGTCTATGAGGTCTGAGACCATAAAGAACTTTTTCTTTCTGTTCTGTATCTTTAGTAACACTGGTCCAAGGGGAAGGGTCACGTGTTTTAGAAGAAACATGGCCCTGAATGTGAAAGTGAGTGAAAGGGAAAGTGGAGGGATATTTAAACATTGCTTGAGACATTTCAGATAAAACTTACTGTTTTATTTATTTATTTTATTTTTAATATATTAAAGACACACACTTTTCTTTAATTTTTTATATATATTTAAAATTTCTTTAACACATACACGCTTTAATTACTTGTTTTATAAAATGTTTGGGGATGATTGTTCTTATGTAGTTTGTATGATGTTTTGGCAATATTTTTGTTACACATTCATGCCAATTAAGCTAATTTGAATTTGATTAACAAAAACGTATAAACTACAAGACTGTTTGATGACTAATGATTTTAAAGTGCTACAGAAGACATACCTTGCATGTGTGGCCAGGCCACTAGAATAGGAGGAGGAGGGTTAACGCAGGCCTGTTGCTTGAAGGTCCAGGTCCTTAGAAGATCAGCTGCTGTTTTGCCTGGAACACACTGACTACTAACACTTAAAAACACCTGTACAGATACTGAATAAAAACAAACCAACTGGTGAAAAAAAACAAAAACAGATGAAGACACGTCTCTGCTTTTACATTGGATCCTGACGACAACGGCAGAATGTGGCCAGGCCACTAGAATTAAACTATCCGACAACGCCACCTGGGGACTTCCACCCCAGGAATTGTTTTTCTACTTTGACTAAACCTTTATAGAAAGGCAACACAGGTAAGACAGAGACGTGGCTCCAAAATAATAAAATTTATTGATAGTCAGTAACTGGAAGTGCCTGGAAAGGAAAATGGTGAATAATGTAAATAATCAAATTACAATGGAAGATGATATTTTATTACAAATTTAGTAAACAGGTTTTTATTTTTAACAAAATACACACCCAGTTATTATTGGACAAAACAAAAAAGGCAGAATGTGCCAGGGCCGGCTGTTGGGAGGCAGTCTAACTGAGGGTGTGTCACAGGGGTGCACCAACTTACCCACCGCATGTGCTCACTGCAATTAATGGTCACTGCAAACCGGTTCACAGCAAATCGTGCCCCAGTGCCGTTAACACTACAATCCGTGAGGGAACCCACGTGCCTAGCCTCCACCAAAAGCCGACCACTAGCACCACTGAAAAGAACAAAAACAACAAGTTAAATAAATTACAAACTGGACCATTAAACACATTTTCAAGAAGTCAGGTTGATTCTCAGAATGTGTGAGTTTATTTTAAACCACCAGATGTCAGCAGAGCATCGTCTCCAGCCAACAGGATGACAGAGTGACTTATCCCTTATACAGTCTATGGTTACATCT
>JALXJV020000002.1:35313270-35379655 GCA_024633595.2 Lepomis macrochirus | reverse complement strand
TATGCTAGATGTAACTGTGACGCACATAAGGTATGGTCACATTTTATTTTTTGGTTTAATTTAACAAATATCTCTTGTTTTGTAACACTGTATAAATTTGATGTTGAGTCACCAAAGTCCTCCAATGCTTTAGCATTACAAAAATGTACTCCACTCAGACAGCAGGGGGCAGCAGAGCGCTTTGGCGGGTTGTGACTGTTTTGATGACGCAGCTGACTTAATCTTGCCATTCTGTTAAAACCATCAAGACCAACGGCAGCAAGTTTCCAGTGTGGTTCATTCCTCCTGTTTTACAGGTCAGTGAGTTACACAAAAGCACAGAAATGATAATTAGGCATAGTGAATCATTATTTCTTGTGTTTAAGTTGTTTTTCGTGTTCACTGTGTTATTTGATTATAAGGTATTTACTCTCTTTTATGTGGACGGCCGTTAAGAACGGCAGCAACGGTAAAACAAACCAAAATGTTAGATAGTAATCCCGCTCCTGAGTCAATATAAATGTCAACCGTTAATGTTACAGCTCCTGGACATTTTCTTACTTTTATATTCAAAGTGTTTTATTTGTATTTCGTTTATAAAAATAGGTTTTGTTTTGGTTGGTTTACACGTTGTTATGTATGTTTTCCATGTCTTTGTGTGTATATGTGAGGAAATGTATGTACAGATGGGTGAAAACAAATTTCCTGCAAAGGACAATAAAGTAAAAATCTAAATCTAAATCATCTAAAGGTCATCCATATTAATTAAATGTCATTATCTTGCCTGGAACGTTGAAAACCGTTGGTAATAAGATGAAAGCAACTTTGTCTCTTAGAACAGAACTGTTTATTCAGCCTGCTAATATAAAAAAGGTTTGTTAAAGGTTTACATTCCCTGATAATATAGGAAAGGTTTATTTCCCTATTGATATGTGATAGGTTCACATTCACCTTTTATGGGTTGAACAAGGTGATGTTTAGCTGCATTGTTTATCATATTGGAGAGGATGCTCTGCTGACATCTGGTGGTTTAAAATAAACTCACATAGCCTATTCAGAGAATCAACCTGACTTACTGGAAATCAGCCGTATGTAGGCTAAAGGTGAAGTCATTGGCGGAAATCCCGGGGATGTCCCACCCCTTAAAAAAACATTTAATAATATATACTTAGAATAACTGTGTAAATAGTAAAACAATAAATATGCAAACAGGGCAATTAAAGTGCGTTTTAAGTGTAGAAACATTTTGAGACCCCCTCACAGTGGTTTGGTCCACTGCCTGCTTCCCCTCTCAGGAGTCCAGTCAGAGAAAACCAGTTCAAATCTGTTGTGGAGCTCCAGTGACGTTAAGCAGCCTGCAGAGCTGTTTTATGCACTTTAAACATTGGATGAACTGATTATTTTGTCTTTAATACAGATGATGCTGAGTCATTAATAAATTAATCATGACAAAAAGTTGTAATAACCGATTATTTTTCCATGAGCCCACTCTGTTATTGTAACATTACCGAGCTTGTTTAACAGCTTCTTGGGCTGGAGCTCATCTTCTACAGCTGGAGATGCGCAGATTGATCAGATGGGGACAGAAAGAGACCGTTTGTTTCGCTTACTCGGCTCCGACCGGTGACCGGGCTCAGTGTCAAATATCAATTTTATATTGGTGACACTGAACGTTACAAACACGCTGCGCTGTGTTTGAAGTTTGAAGAGTGCAGAAGACACAACGCTCACTACATCTGCAGAGAAACCCACAGGGAGCAGGTAAGACACACAGCTGTTGGTGACGATGTCATTCAGACCACCGTTAATCTCTGTCTGTAATTAAGAACAAGCCTCCAACACGCGACTCATCTGCGGTGAAAACGAAAGATAAGAAACGGGATCTTTTAAATGGAACTGAACGTCAGAGCAGAAAGAGAAAGAGAAAGATGAGACGATGTTTCTGACGGGGAAAACCAAGGTCAGCAGATAAGGCGAGCTGTTTGTGATTAAAGAAAAAATAGATTAGAGGATTACGTGGAATTAAAATGGTGTGCAATTTATTTTCTCCTCCTTCCAGTGAAAATGTTATTTTATAATCAGTGTTTCATTATGACCGTACAGACCAGTGAGAACAGCTAACATTTATACTGGTGCTGATGGGGATCCTAACAAAAATAGATTTTTCCAATAAATAGTTACAAAAACGTTTGTGTATGCTGTCAGTTATAGATCTTAGAAAGAAATAAAATCGCAATTGTCCACAATCAGAATTGGCAGGTCAGACCTTTTAAGAAATCAGCCAGGAAAATGTAATCTGTTATGTTATGGGATCATATTATGCTGATACCATAGATCTACCATTGTGTTGGGTTTTGCACACTATGATGAGCTGTACACACACACACACATATATATATATATATATATATATATATATATATATATATATATATATATATATATATATATATATATATCATTATATGCAATATAAGTGAGTCATGCAGCTTGAATTTAGTTTCATTTTGAGTTTACGCCCCGCCTATATAAAGGTACAGACCAGAAAGAAAAAGTTCTTTCTGGTCTCAGACATCATAGACTGTATATAAATCAGCAGGTACAGCACTGCTGTGATGGCCGCTTTAACATCAGCGCCATCCCTGGCCTTGTTCACATCTTTATGGATCTTCGCTCTGTGTCAAGGTAAGGAGGGGGTGTGTGCATGTTTCACATATTAGGGTACAGCATAAAGCTCTATCAGAAAAAAAACAGATATGACCTCTCATTATCAGTGTTGGGAGTAACTGCGTTTAAGTATAACGGCGTTATTTTTTCAGTAACGGAGTAATCTAATTAGGCTAATTACGTTTCCCATCGTTTCAACGCCGTTAACGTTACTGGACGTTAAATGCGGTGCGATACTATGTATTGATTGAATAAACTGTGTAATCCGAACGCACCCCTGGTTCACACAGCTGGTGAGGAGGTGGGTTGTCCTCTGCATAGCAGGTTCTCTGGGCGCAACGTGGCGCTCACCTGTTCCCGTTCTCACCTGCCTGCTAAACTCTGTCCGTCGGCGGAGAGAGACGAGGGAGAAGAGAAGCTCGGGTACCTTTCAAGCAGCCGTGAGCTGAATGTGGCTCGTCAATGTCACTTGGCGTGAACCGACCAATCACAGCTTGGATGGGGCAGGACATTTAAAAATATTGACAGATACGTGTCACTTACACTGGGGACGCTGGGGACAGGTCAGAATCAGCTCCATCTGTTTTTGAAAGCTTTTGTTAAAAATGTTCTGAACAACAGCAACAAGAAATGTTAAATAACAAATGAAACAATGGACAATAATCAGAATCAGCTTCTTTAAAACATGTTTTATATCAGAAAACATGCAATGCAATAAAGAAATAGAAATATAGAAGAAGCAAGTGCATTGTCCAAAGGCCTATGTTTTAATATTTTGAGTTGTCACCTTCCACCTTAATTTTGTTTCCCTTCATATAAATAAAAACATTTCCACCATAAATTGTCTGTCAATGTGGAATAAATATGGAAAGTTATGTACAAACACCTGTCTGTTCTACTCATTTCAACTGACTTGTGAAAACATAAGATTTATCTTATGATAAATGATCGTTAGGAAAGAAATGTGTGAAATTTCTGTATTGCTGTAGTTTAATTAACTTCCTATAATTACTGTTTTTATAACTTATGTTTTCGATCCTTGCAAAATATTCATTATATTTTTGATTTTTGATTAAAATACATGTTTTCACTCTCTTCTCACTCTGACGTCCATTTCATCACAATGTCTGTGTTTCTTCTTCATTTTGATGCATATGCCTTCATAATGATTGACTTCATTTAAAATGATGGTTAAATTCATTTTCATTTGTTTTTTTAAGTTTTTTTAGTTGACTATGTAACAACTACAGATGAAAAATAGTCTTTTGTCTAACTCTGGCACATACAGCTTCCATCCAGGTTTTATTATATGATAGAATTTATTATTTTATATATTCAGAACAACAGGAGACACTGAAGCCTGGAGAGGACGCCACTCTTCAGTGTCGGGGTCACAGAGGTGCTGCCATCACAGTTATAGAGTGGAGCAGATCTGACCTGGAGCCAGATGATGGTTATGTCCTCTACTTCAGAGGCGACGCTTGTATGAAAACTACCAGCATCCACTGTTTCATGGTCGAGCAGAGCTCAGAGATCCAGAGATGAAGGGCGGAGACGCTTCTGTGTTTCTAAAGAGCGTCAACATCAACGACACGGGAACATACGAGTGTCGGATTGGACAGGAAAACACAAGGCGTAGAAAGAGAGCATGAGGCAAACCTGATCCCAGCAGCATCATCAAGCTGACAGTGACAGAGCCAGGTGAGTGTAGAGCTCAGAGTGTCTCTTTGTCTCTCAGGTCAGCGCGTAGAGCTCAGAGTGTCTCTTTGTCTCTCAGGTCAGCGTGTAGAGCTCAGAGTGTCTCTTTGTCTCTCAGGTCAGTGTGTAGAGCTCAGAGTGTCTCTTTGTCTCTCAGGTCAGCGTGTAGAGCTCAGAGTGTCTCTTTGTCTCTCAGGTCAGCGTGAGAGCTCAGAGTGTCTCTTTGTCTCTCAGGTCAGCGTGTAGAGCTCAGGAGTGTCTCTTTGTCTCTCAGGTCAGCGTGTAGAGCTCAGAGTGTCTCTTTGTCTCTCAGGTCAGCGTGTAGAGCTCAGAGTGTCTCTTTGTCTCTCAGGTCAGCGTGTAGAGCTCAGAGTGTCTCTTTGTCTCTCAGGTCAGCGTGTAGAGCTCAGAGTGTCTCTCTGGCTGCATCTTAAGGCTCCTATTGTTGATCTTCGCTTAAACCACCATCTTTCAGACCGTCCCAAAGCTCTTATTTTATTTGATCTCTGAGGAGCTATGAGCGAGGATGCACCAGTGTATCCTTTGCGGAAGTCTTTCACTGACCAACACGCCTCCTCATTGGGTAGCTGTTATATTGATTGGAGGCTGCAGCTGATCTGATGCATCAGGACAGAAACATTAAACTCAAGTGTTTCGCTGCAAAGTTTGATTTGCGTTGTGATTCACTGTCTTCCTAAAATCTGTGTTCATTGTACATCTGAACAACAAAGGCCCCACGCATTTTCTTCCTTTAATAGAAAGATTTTTCTTTCTTTTATTTCTCCCCTCAACTTTTATTATGGAGACATTTAAAGTCAGAGAGTCTGTCAGCAAGAAACATGTTTTATATCATTTATCGTCATTTCTGTTCAGTCACAAGTGAGGCTGATCATTCTCGTGTTCAAAAATAGACAATAAAACATAGTAAACACGTACAGCTTTAGAAGTCGGACAATAGGCTATATTGAACTAAAGTCTCTAATGAAGCGAGCAAAAGAAAACAAAGCCTCACATCCATCTCACAAACTGCATCTGATGAAAGCAGTCGGTGGCTCTAAAATCAGCTGATCAAAGTATGAATGAAAGCTGCTGCTCTAAAAAACATCGTTGGATTGATGTGATGGCACGCAGTGATCGATCGGTGACGAGTGATGTGATTTTCAAATAAAATGTATGCAGTAGTGTTGAAGGATATCAGAAGGGGAAATAAGCTGAAAGCCTAAAACTGAGCGTTGACTTAGAGTCAGTTTCCCTTAAACATAGAGCCAATAAATCTCTTGACAACATGATCATTTTCTGGGTTATTCAATAACGAATTCACATCAGAATCAATAAACATAAATGCAGATAACATCAACATTGTGCCAAATGATCCTCTGAGCTTCATGTGCAGGTGTTTGTTAAACAGGTAACACAAACTCCATCAAGAGTATCTACAGCTGTTAGAGCTGACTGACAGCTGATCCAGCTGTGATCATCAGGCGTCGCATCATGTGACGCTTCGGAGGAAACGACATCTCGTGTCTCTAAAAATATTTTTTCCTCGTTCTTTCTCTCCTCACTTGGTTTCGCAAGTGGGGGAAACATGGATGCAATGAAGAGACTTGAGAAGCACAACAGGTCCTTCAGGTGAAGCTGCTTCCTGGTAGTTGAGCTGAGAAACATCACAGATCAGATGTTTGTGTTTTAGAAAGATGTTGCTGATGAGACTTTAGAGGAAACAGCTGCTACGAGTCATGTGATCAAAGTGCAGTAGATAATGTCTGACATTCTGTTCACCTGCTGACAGCTGATACCTCACACCTGTTTCTGCTCTGCAGGTCACACAGCTGGACACAAAGAGGGAGGAGGCAAGGAGGGAGGAGACGAGGAGGGAAACGTTGGACTGATGGTCGGTCTGACAGTCGGTGTTCTTCTTCTAACTGGTGTTTTTCTTGTTAGTTTTTTTATCTTTAGAAAACACAACAAACAAACACACCATAATTCATACCAACATCCTGCTGAACAGGAGATATAACTCTGACAAACTAGCTTTAATAAAATAGGGGGGAGCAGGGTAAGTTATCACACTGCTGTCATAACTCCAACTCTAGAGGCTCTATGACAAAAATCAAATAGTTATTTTGTGTGGCTTCTTTTTCTATGTTCAATTTTCTGTTCACATGTGGTCATGGTCACTCTAATTAGAGGTGATTTAGAGGTATTTATTTTTTTACTTCAAAAGTAAAACCTTTGCACTTTACATTTTATGTATTCCAGCCCTATTAGGTGTGAATGTTTAAAATGATAACTTTGCACAACGTAGAGGAGACAGTAACGTGTCTTTTGATACTTCATCTGAAGAGCTGTGTTAAGCTAACCTTGAGATTTAGTCAACATTGGCACACATGTCAGTTTGGGGCAAGTCGTCACATATGATTAGTTGCCCCAGTACAAATAAAAACCTATAACATGCTCAAAAAACTATGTGAAATTGTGTATTTACTTCTGGCACTGGTATTAAATTATTCTGTAAATAGAATATTTTACTCTGTAGTTTAAAGCAGCAGCCATGAGCCTGGACAAGACTGAATTCATGACAGAGTATAAATGTTCTTATGCTGTAGGCATGTAGTGTGTTAATATATTCAAACACACACACACACACACACACACACACACACACACACACACACACACATACACACACACATACACACACACATCATCATACAGTTATTAATTTAGTTTGGCAACAAGATTAGTAAACAAATAAGCTACAGCTAAGGATTTCGATGTAAGCCGCTGACATCTATTTTGGCCTCATCTATGTGGAGCACTTTTCATACAGTTTTCCACAGAAGACGTGGTTTAATTGTGTGAAATGCAACAAATGAACCTGTGATATTTGCACCTCAGTCAAAGGCAATTTATGTGAAACAGAACTGTGACTAAACACGTCTGATTAGTCAGATACATGTCATACAAAATGCACATTGTTGCATTAGTGTGTTTTAACACCATCTGTTTAGTTAGGAAGTTACATATAAGCTACTTATCTGCAGCATTACATTCAGTTACCATAGATCTGTTTGCACTTAGAGAACGTTTGATTTTAAAGTAAGTAAAGAGTTCAATGTTTGCTCTGCCAACAGTGTTGTTTTTAATGAAATTATTTATTTTCCAAATTTTCTAGGTTTGATTGTTGATTGATTTTATTTGTAGTTCTGGTAACAATTTGAAATTTAAATCAATATTCACAATTAATTGTTCTAACTGTTTGATAATCCAGTGTGACAACTTACCTGCCGATGGGGCAAATTGTCACAAGTGCACACTCTCTATTCAGCAGTCTACAGCTCCATAATGACATAAGACAGGAAGACGTAATGAAACAAAACTTCTGCCCAGGACTTCATTCTTTCATTTGGTAGGACATGTGAACCTTTGTGATGTACGGTGCTAAGTTAATATGAGACAGTGTGAAAAGTGTGACAACATGCCCCGCTCTCCCCTACATGCAAAGTGACCTGGTTTCAAAAAATACTTTCATTAAAGTTTAAATTTGTTCTGATCTTCTGTGTTTGTGTGTGTGTGAAGAGTCTCCCCACATCTATGTTCACTAAAATTGCATAAAGACAAAGACTGACTGAAGTTATGGCATGATGTGCAGACAACACAACGGTTGTTACTATATGGCAACATGAAACAGCAGAGTACTGCTGAAACTCGTTTTCAGACACGTGGGTGCTTGAGCACCTGCCCTTTTGCCCTTTGCTGCCCAAAGTGCCCTTTTTTCAAACCCAAAATTTCCTTCATTTTATTTATTTTAAAAGTTGTAAAGGGCCTTTTGTGAAAGTTGGCCCGATCAAACTATCAGTAAAATGAATTAATAATAATTTCGCAGTAAATAAAATGACCCAATTGATGACCTTTCACCTGATGACCTCATCCGTGACGAGCCCTCCCATTCAGACACCGTGGCCCAATCCCAATGCCCCCCTCACAGACGCAGACTGTGAGTCATGTTCCCGGGAAGTCCGTGAGGGCTTATGACGCGTTCGAGTCGGAACTGGGATATTTCCCAGCAGCATTAGGGCTGTCCCACTGTCAATCATCAAGTGCGCGAAAGCTTTTTCGCGGACATTTGGAGCCCTTTTTTGAACCTTTTCGTAAGTCCGCATTTTTGCAGGGAATTGCCCACAGGTGATATAGCGGTATGACGCGAAACACGGGGGTTACCAGGGGAAGCCCAAAAGTGAGAGAAAAATCACGGCAAATCCCCGTGAAAAGAGAAAAAGAAAACAGTAAAACAAGCATCAACACCTAGGCCTATCTGATGTCAGAACTGTTAAAAGTTTCCTTAATGTAAGATGCAGCATAGAACACATGAAGTCAGAGGAAAGCAATCACCTTATTACACACTTAGTTTGTTCAAATATTTAATTTAGTTTTTGCTTAGTGATGCTGTTTGACCAACAATAGTGATTATTGACAAATATATATTGACATTTACCTCTCCTCCACTCTGTAGGGTCAGCCTGCAGGCAAAATCCGGTCAAAGCACAAAATAAAAAGTGTGCAGCGTGTTTCAGCGTCGTCAAGGTAACGTGATAAAGCGGCAAAGTGCTGTCCCGTTCCTGTTTACAGCATTTTGAGCTCTTGCAGCATCTTAAACTCACTTTCCAAGTGACGTCAGTAAAGTCTGTGAGGGTTCAGGACTTAGGGGGGACACTGGGACTGGGCCCGTTAGAGTTTCAGCAGCTCTGCCTACAGGACGCCTTCGATTCCGCCGGTAAGAGGGGTTTGCTGCGATGTGCTTGTTGTGGATTGTTGCAAAGAGAGCAGCACAGCCGTTGTGTTTAGAAGTAACATCAGCTGCCGACAGCTGACGTTACTTCTACTCTATAAACAAAGGCGCTCTGTTCACTTCGTTCTGTTTGGGGGAGAAAAATTTCACGGGCGTTGAGAGGTCTGATCTTTTCTATGTAATTTGACTAAAATCTTTGCACTTGAACTGGATTATTAAAGTAACTTAATAAAAGACTTGTGCCTTAAAATAAGTAGAACAACATTGGTAAAATTTTAAGCCTGTTCCTCTGACTTACAGCCTTCAGCCCTTTAAAAAAAATCATTAAATTCAAAACATCATTGAATATATTTACATTTGACAGCAGCAGTATGTTTACAGCAGCTCAACTACAATAAACTCAATAAATGGAAATGCATATAAAAATGTCAGTGCTCATGTAAAATAAAAAATATTCCTGACATCAAAGTAAAGAGTGAAGAAGAAATGGCTCTGTAAGATTTCAGAAAAATGTATGAAATATTAAAACAAACACAGGATATATATTAGCTGATCAAACAATTATGTGACCATGAAAAGATGCAAAGATTGTTGAGTGTTTGGGAGCAGCTGCACACTAAGAGCTGCAGGTGGAGGAAATAAGATTCATTTCAAACATTTCATACATGTTTCTGAAATCTAACAGGGCCGTTTCTTCTTCACTCTTTACTTTGATGTCAGGAATATTATAAAAGAATAATGCTAGTTTATTTATTTAGATATATGATTAGACATGTAGTCAATAAAAATCGAAATAAATCTCAGATTCACAGTGTAATATATAAAATCATACATCATTTGCATCCTGTAGACACACAGCAAGCAACACAGACACACACACCTCTGTAGATCTGTTTGTCTCACTCTCACCCTGCCGTGGCCATCCTCATTCTTTCCCCATTAATGTTTCCTTCTCAGATTCATTCCCACACTTTTTTAAATCTGTTATCTTATTTCCTCCACCTGCAGCTCTGTGAGCGTCTCCCCAGCAGTCAGCCTTGTGGCTGCAGTATTACAGCAGCTCAGTCACTGTGAGCTGGTCCCAAACACTCAGATGTACCAATACAGAAGCATCTGTATATGCATATCAACAAGGAAAACATAACGATATATTTCTATGTCAATAATATGAGAAGAGTCCTTTTTAAATCCTTGTTCCATGTGCCCTTTTTATACTTTGAGCAAAAGGGCAGGTGCTCAAGCACCCACCCCCCCTCTGCACTGTCTGCTCCTGACGTTTAAACTTCACTAGCTTCTAAACTGTAGAGAGAGATTATTGTTATTTATTCTCCTGCAAATTAGCAGAATAAGATGATCCAGCTGGAGCTGTGTGTCTGTCCTCTCTGCTCCACCTGAAGCTGTGAGCTGCGCTTTGTCAGAGGCGCTGAGATTAAGTGTGTGGATTTGCGGTGAGGTTATTCACCTGAAACGCAGAGGAGGCGTTATGTTTCAGTTCAAAATCTATGTTTTACTCACTTTAAGGTGAGCCACGTGGACCTGGTGGGCTGGTGGAAAGCAGCCTGAGTCTCTTTAACAAGTCGGCAAGTGAAACACTTTCACTTTCCATTAACGGCGCATTAAAAGCGTCTTTAGTCTCTGCAGAGCAAATGAGCTTCTTCTGTCTGCAGGTTTACCTGCTTCAACAACGAGCTGCTCTCGTGTTACTGCCACAATAATTCTTTGCGTTATGAAGATTATTTAGATGCTTCAGGAATAATCAGATTGTTTTGGCAGCCTGTGCTGCTGCAGAACAAGAGGTTTGGTTGGCTACATCTCCATAATAAAAGGCACAGGTAACAAACGTTGGCTGGGCAGCAAAAGTGATATTTTAAAGTGATCTTATAAACACCTTCATGGAGAATTAAAAAGGAAAATAACTGTAGAAATAGCACAATTACTGATAATCAGCAGGAATATTTTTATGGGCTACTTAAAAAAATAAACTCATCAAGTTGCCTAGTCTGATGCAACAGACAGTTCATCTCTGACCTTTCCTGATGTGGATACATCAGGGGCTGTGATCCTGCACAACAAAACATCCCCACACTACCATGGATAGCAGTAGTGCAACAGGTTGCAGAATCCATGGTTTGGGTTCAGGAGGCAGACACCGACATAGTGGAGATATGTCTTCTATTTAAATCAAACAAGAAATCGAATAAAGTAAAACAAACTCAAAATCAAACGGCCACTGAGGGACCTAAGGAACAAATCTTACGCAGGGGAAAAAAATAAGTCCAATGTCCAGGCAGGCATAGCGTTTATGCGGTTTATTTCCATTTGAGCAAGCATAAAAACAAATGGCGTCTGCAGCCTCTCTTGCCCTGGTAAAAAACCATGAACCTTTCCCGATGCCTGCCTATCCTACATGTGACTACCCCTATATGCAGACTGCAAAAAAGATGCCCAATACCTTCAGAACAAAAGCCCCCCAAAAATACTCTAAATTAACAAAAATAATAACATTAATATTCTACATTCACGTCAATAAAATAATCAAATAATCATGCTGATTATTTAAGGCAAAACAACAATGAAATAAAGTAATTTAATTATTAAATTTAATTACGAAACAAGTGAGTAGCTCCAACACCGTCTCTACATTTAAGAGCAGGCTTAAGACTTTCCTTTTTGATAAAGCTTATAGTTAGGTCTGGTTCGGGTGAGTCCTGAACCATCCCTTAAATATGCTGCTATAGGCTAGACTGCCGGGGGATTTCCCATGATGCACTGAGCTCCTCTCTCATCTTCTCTCTCTCCCTCTGAGTGCAACCTCATCCCATTAATGCATGTTACTAACTCGACTTCTCCCCTTTCCCGTGGTCGTGTGCTTCCTCGTCCCTCTCCTCTCTCCTCCTATCACTTCCTGCAGGTGTTGCTGGCTCTGGAGCTGTGGAGTCTGGATCTGTGGTTGAGAGTCTCCCGATGCCCCCGTGTTCCTGCTCGACGCCCTCTGCTACAATTATTGTTACTAGTCCTATTGTTATTATTACTGTTATTATTATCATTAACATTAAGATTACTCCTCTCTCTCTCTCTCTCTCTCTCTCTGAGCGTGTGGTGGGAGTGAGTGCGGTGAGTGCTGCTGAGAGCGTGCCGAATGTGAGTTTTTTCTGCTTCTCTTTTTTCCTAAAGCTTTTTTGTTTCCTCTGTTGATGTTTTGAGGAGTTGTTTAGGGAAACAGTGTTAGTTGGGGATCTTTGGTGTTTGTTCTGAGTGGAGGCGGCGGCGGCAGCCGGTGTGGCTGTCAGCATGGCTGCTACAGGGGAACACACTAGTTTGCAAAATCTTACGCGCCGACATGCTATTAAACTTTCTCCGCCTAATGGGTGTTCTGTTGAAGAGTGTGTTTTAGCGGTGGGTGAGATTGTCGGATATGATAATGTTAAATCAGCGTCTAGGATGAATAGTGCCGTAGTGATCTTTTTAGACAGTGTGGATAAAGTGAATCAGTTACTGGAGAGTGGCGTAGTGATTCAAGATACACACACATCAGTTTTGTCTCTTGTAAATCCTGCCAAAAAGTCATTATCTCGAATGTACCCCATTTTGAAGAATGAACTTTTGGAAAAGAACTAGGGAGACACGGAAAACTTGTATCCCCGATAAAGATGATCCCTATCAGCTGTAAATCTCCTCACCTTAAACACGTTGTATCTTTTAGGAGACATGTACATATGATTCTCAAAAAGAGCTGATGAAGAACTGAATTTAGTGTTTAAGTTTAAGGTTGAGGACTTCAATTACACTGTGCATGTAACATCAGAGACGATGAAATGTTTTGGGTGTGGGACTGTAGGGCATGTAATTCGCTCGTGCCCAGAGAGAGTAGGAGAGACCCGGCTGTTAACACAGCAGATCCGCCGCCCGTTCGGTCGAAAGTGGAGCTTCTTTATCTGGACGAACCGCAGAGAACAGTGCAGGAAGAAAACCGAGATGATAGTGATCAAGACAATGAGCAGTCAGAAAATGTAGAGAGTCAACAAAAAGCACGAGATGAGTTAATTGTCGGTCAAACCGCGACTAGAGTAGCTGAGTCAGTGCTGGTTAATGAGGAAGATGTTTTAATGGATGCTGAAATGTCAAAAATGTCAACCAAGAGGAAAAATCCGGGAAACTCGAACTCTGAACAAATTACAAAAGTTTCAAAGATGAATCTTATGAGCTGTTCTCAGTCAGATGATATGTTGATGAGTACACAAGAGTCTGAAAGTGATGTTAGTGGTGATGCACAAATGGATTTAGAGAGTGCTTATCCTTTCACCAAAATCCAGTCCTTTTTACAAAGAACCAAAGGCTTGAGATCAGTCAAAGTTGAGGAGTTTTTCCCAGATTTACAGCTCTTCCTTGACTCAGTTAAACTTTTCATGAAGAACACAGAGTGTTCTGGCCAACTGACTTTACAGATCAGGAAATTTTTCGTCTGAAAAACTGATGATAAAAGTTAGAGCAAAGATAGCCAATGATGATTAAGGATTTTTTCTTTTTCTTTTTCTTTTTTTGTGCTACCCTCTCTGGTTTGTCAAAATGCAAATTAACTTTTGCTATGTGTGACATAAAGCTGGGTTCTTTAAACATCAACGGTGCTAGAGAGGATGCAAAGAGGTTTTCCCTTTTTAATTTGTTTAAAGTTAAGAAATTAAATATTATTTTTTACAAGAAACACATAGCACTGTTGAAAATGAAACTGAATGGAAGAAAGAGTGGGATGGGGAAGTTTTTCTCCGTCATAAGAGTAGCAACAGTGCTGGAGTTGGAATTCTGTTTGCTAAGGATTTTCTACCCATTTCTTGTGTTACTGAAGAAGTCATTGAAGGTCGTTTGTTAAAAATACAAGCTGTTTTTGAAAATGTAAAAATGACTTTTATTAATGTATATGCTCCAACTGTTGGTACAGAAAGGGTGTATTTTTTAAACACTTTAAATGCTGTTATAAGTAACAGTAGTGATGAAGGATACTTGTTTCTTGGATGGGGATTTTAACTGCACTGAGAATGCAGCTCTAGATAGAAACCACCCAGAGCCACATGGAGCCAGTAAAAATTGTCTGGTTAATTTAATTCAGACGAATGATTTATGTGATGTTTGGAGGTTTTTTCATATTAACCAGCGGCAGTACACTTGGACTCATGTTAAAGATAATTGTTTGTCTTTGGCTAGGCTTGATAGGTTTTACTGTTTTGAACATCAGAGCAATGTACTTAAAGGTTGTTCAATACACCCAGTTGGTATCTCAGATCATTGCCTTGTAGAAGCCACTATATTTGTTAAAGATGTGAAATGCAAAAGTGCCTATTGGCATTTTAATGTATCTTTGCTTTCTGATAATGTTTTTAGAGATACTTTCAAGTATTTTTGGAGTGGTTATACAAGAGAAAAATCTAAATACACTTCTTTACAACAGTGGTGGGATATAGGGAAGGTCAATATTAAACAACTTTGCCTACAGTATACTCTAAATGTCACAAGGGACAAGACTAGATCGATGAAAGTTTTGGAGAGTGAAATAGTAAAGCTGCAAGATTTGGCAGACTCAACAAAGAAGGAGAACATTTTAAAGTTCTCAAAGAAAAAAGTCAGCTCTATCAAATCTGTTGGGTTTTTCTGCCCAAGGTGCTCTGATTCGTTCACGTCACCAAAATATTGCCAAAATGGATGCACCTTCTCATTTCTTTTCGGCCTTGAACGAAAAAATGGACAAAGGAGACTTATGCACTCTCTGCGGTCTAGTACCGGACAGCTGTTGCAAGAGTCGGCGGATATCCGTAAATATGCAGTTGCTTTCTATGAGAAACTTTTCAAGAGTGATTTTCAGGAGAGACCAGAGCTGGCACAGTCTTTCTATGAGGGTTTACCCAAGGTTTCTGAGGAGGCTAACCCAGAGCTGGATGCTCCAATCTCTGCTGAGAAGCTACAATCTGCGTTGCAGAGTCTAGAAAGCGGTAAAGCTCCAGGCATCGATGGTCTTCCTGTGGATTTTTATAAAGTTTTTTGGCCTGTGATTGGCAAGGACTTGTTGCTTGTTCTGAGAGGCAGTTTGAATAAAGGATGTTTACCATTGAGCTGCAGAAGAGCAGTCCTCACTCTTCTCCCCAAAAAAGGGGATTTACAAGAGATAAAGAACTGGCGGCCGGTGTCTCTACTTTGTACTGACTACAAACTTTTGTCAAAGGTGTTGGCTATGAGACTGAAAAAAGTTATGGAAAATATTATTCATGTTGATCAAACTTACTGCATTCCAAATAGATTGATATCTGACAACATTTTTCTAATTCGTGATGTTTTGGACCTCTCCAACTGTACTCCTTGGCCATAGAGCCCCTTCTGCATAAATTAAGAAATTCTCTTTCTGGTATAACACTTCCTGGATGTGAAACAGTTTTTAAGTTATCTGCTTATGCCGATGATGTTGTTGTTTTTGTTAAAAAACAAGATGACATTGACACTCTTGTAGAGAATATTAATGTTTTTGGTGAACTGTCCTCGGCTAAGATTAACTGGGGGAAAAGTGAGGCTATAACAGTCACTGGTGAATTAAGCAGAAAACTTGTTTTACCTGCCGGATTAATTTGGAACAAAGGTGGGTTTAAATATCTAGGTGTATATCTTGGAAATGACACTTTTTTTGTGTAAGAATTGGGACAATGTTTTAGAAAAAGTTGAAGGATGTTTAAAAAAATGGAAATGGATCCTGCCACACATGTCTTTTAGGGGGTCGTACACTAGTGATTAACAACCTAGTGTCCTCTATGCTGTGGCATCGTTTATCGTGTGTGGATCCTCCTGCACAATTGTTGGCCAAGATACAGGCAGTGTTGGTGGATTTTTTCTGGGACCGCCTGCACTGGGTCCCACAGAGTGTACTTTTCTTGTCAAAGGAGGAAGGAGGGCAGGGACTTATTCATCTCGCTAGTAGGGGTGCTGCTTTCCGACTGCAGTTTAGTCAGAGACTCCTCGTTGGGCCCACAGACCTTGTCTGGAGACCCTTAGCCAGAACTATATTGAATCGAGGCGGGAATTTGGGTCTTGCTGAGCCTTTGTTTTTAATGAACCTGTGTAATAAAAAACTGTGCAACCTCCCAAAGTTTTATCAAGGACTGTTCACTGTGTGGGGGATGTTCCAGAAAAAGAAAGTGGCAAACTGTGAATCCTTGTCATGGCTGTTGAAGGAGCCAGTTGTGCATGGCACTCGTTTCAACATAGAACACACAGCCGGACCTTTTGTGATGCACTTGTTCGTTTCAGCGGGAGTTGTTACACTGGGACACGTGGTTGATCTGTGCGGACCTAACTTGATTGACACTACAGGTCTAGCTTCTCATGTGGGAGTTAGATCTTTCAGGTTCATAAATCAAATAATCAATACTTGGAAGTGCGAACTTACAAAGACTGAATTATCTTTGATAAAGGACTACTGTAATGGACACTATCAAACAATTGGTGATGATTCTTTTCCTGCATTGACTCTTTTTCCTGATTTTAAAAACTGTACTGGTCAACTGTTAGAGTCCAGAGAGACTCTTACAAATGTTTTTGATGACTTGGATGGAAAAATGATGTATAAAATGTTTGTAAAAATTGTAAATAAAGATAAACTAAATGGGCAGACTGACACTCCTTGGAGAGCTCATTTAGGGCTTGTAAAAGAGGTCAGACCGGTGTGGAGAGCTATATACAAACCACCGTTGACAAAAAGGGTAGGGGACCTACAGTGGAGAATCCTACATGGTATTGTGGCTGTTAATGCTTTTATTTCTGTTATCAATCCTAATGTAAGAGAGGAATGTCCTTTTTGTTTGCAGAGGGAAACAGTTTATCATTGTTTTTTGGATTGTAATAGACTGTGCTCTTTTTTTCAGATGTTACAACAAATGTTTATGTTGTTTGGAGAGAATTTTTCTAAGAGTTTATTTATTCTTGGTTTTAGTTACAGTCAGAAATGGAGAGTTAAATGTCAGCTGTTTAATTTTATATTTGGTCAAGCAAAAATGGCTGTTTACCTCAGTAGAAGGAATAAGATTGAAGAGTCTTTAGATTTTGATGTAAACACAGTTTTTGTCAGAATGGTGAAGGCTAGATTGAAAGTTGATTTTGAATTTTACAGTTCTACAAATAATGTAGAAGAGTTCATTAATATTTGGTGTTTAAAGAATGTTTTATGTTCTGTTGTGGAGAACATTTTGTGTTTTGGGACTCTTTTGATTTAAAGTATGTTAATTTAATTGGTCTTTTTCCTGTGTTTTTGGAAATGTAGTTCTCTTGTTGAAAGCTCCATTAAGAGAAAATAAAGAAGTTTGAAATCTCAATCTCTCTCTCTCTCTCTCTCTCTCTCTCCATCACCCCCAACCGGTCGAGGCAGATGGTCGCCCACCCTGAGCCATGGTTCTGCTCGAGATTTCTAGTGCTGCTCTGTTTACTTTGCGGTGACTCCCCTGTCTGGTTTCCGCCACCACAGCCTTTTAACACACGGTGTTACATTCAGCAAGAGTCCCAACTCTTTATTGCTCCATGCACGCTTGTTCTTCATGAATGGTTATGATTACTGACAATTTGGTACTTAGCATTAACAAATCATAGACTGACCACCATGAAGAGCATTTTTCTTTCAAAATAATTTAATGAATCAAAACACACAAAATAAAACATCTGTTTTGTCCAACTGGAATTAATATTGTACAGTTTGAGAAGGTTAGCAGTCGTCCAAGTGACTGGGTGACTGAGGGTTTGGTGTTGATGTTCAGCTGGGTGTCATCAGCATAGCAGTGGACATTGAGTCCACTATACATAATAATAATAATAATAATAATAATAATAATAATAATAATAATAAATTTTATTCATCATGCACTTTACATTTCAAAGAAATCTCAAAGTGCTACAGTAGCAGGGGGTTAAAAACAATTCCCAGAATATAACAAAATCAACAAATAGCAATAAAACACCGTTGAAAAAGAAAAAAGAAAAAAAAAGAGGATTAAAACCATGACTGTTAAAAGGCCTTTTGAAATAGGAAAGTCTTTAGGCCCTTCTTAAAAACCTCCAGAGTTTGTGGGGCCCTTAGGGTCTCTGGGAGGGCATTCCAAAGCTGTGGGGCGACTGCCTGGAAGGCCCTGTCTCCCATGATGGAGAGTTTAGTCCTTGGTTGGTGCAGGCAGTAGGTAGAGGTGGAGGAGCGGAGGTTTCTTGAGGCGGTGTGTGAGGTGAGGAGTTCACTGAGGTAGGCAGGGGCAGATCCATGTATGCACTGGTGGGTGAGGAGACAGATTTTGTACTGAATTCTGTACTGAATGGGTAGCCAGTGGAGGGATTTCAGGACCGGAGTGATCATATTTACGCCTCCTCGTCAGGACCTGGGCAGCACAGTTCTGAATATGCTGGAGCTTTTGCAGTCTCCTGCCAGGGATCCCGGTGAGGAGGGCATTACAGTAGTCCAACCTGGAGGCGATAAAGGCATGGATCACCTTCTCATCATCTGGTTGGGAGAGGGAGGGGCGGAGTTGGCAATGTTTTTTAGGTGGAGGAAGGAGACCTTACAGAGGTGCCGGATGTGGGTGTCAAATGTGAGATTTGAGTCAAGTCTGACTCCAAGGTTTGGAACAGAGGTAGACAGGGCAACGTGATGACCAAAAATGGATATACTGCTGAGGGAGGAGGACTGGGTTTAGTGTGGGGTACTGATCAGGATGGCTTCGGTTTTGCTGCTATTTAGTTGAAGAAAGTTGTCAACCATCCATGCCCTTATCTCTTCCAGGAAAACCTGAAGTGCAGATGGCAGAGCTGAGGGGAGTGTGGAGTCCATTTTTATGTATAGTTGTGTATCGTCTGCGTAACAGTGGAATGAAACTTTGTGTTTATGGATGATGTGAACGAGGGGTAGTAAGTAGATGGTAAAAAGGGTTGGACCGAAGACGGACCCTTGTGGCACTCCACAGCTGACTGTGTGGGGTGATGATTGGGACTGTCCTAGAGCCACACACTCTGTCCTGGCTGTGAGATAAGACTGGAACCAGCTTAGTGTGGTCCCAGAAAGTCCTACCACAGACTGGAGACGGTGAAGCAAGATGTTGTGATCCACGGTGTCAAAGGCGGCCGACAGGTCCAGTAGGAGGAGGAGAGATGGTAAGCCCTGGTCTTCAGTCACAAGTAGGTCATTCATGACGCTTACCAGGGCTGTCTGCTGTGTGCTGCTCGAAAACCAGACTGAAATTTTTCATATATGTTATGGATGTGAAGGTGATTGTGGAGTTGGGCTGCAACAACTTTTTCCAGGACTTTGGACAAAAACGGCAGGTTTGAAATGGGTCTGTAATGAGCCAGGATGTCGGGGTCAAGTGACGGCTTTTTCAGATGGGGGCGGATAACCACAGTTTTGAGAGCTGGAGGAACCTGACTGGATTTGAGTGACTGGTTGAGGATTGCTGTGATCAGTGGACTGATGGCTGTAATGTTGGATTTTAATAATGATGTGGGGAGAGGGTCCAGTGAGCACGTGGAGATTCTCATACACTTTATGATCGACACCTATGTCTGAGAAATGCCCAAGAAGACAGAAAATGTGTTTAATGGGTTTGTGGGACTAAATTCGAAGGAGGGTGAAACTGTGGAAGAGAGGTTGGACCGGATTGAGGCCACCTTGTTGGTGAAAAAGTCCATGAACCTATTGCACTGGTCTGTACTGGTGTCAGAATGTGCATATGTGGGAGGTTTGAGAAGAGAATTTATTGATGCAAACAACTGTTTTGAATTTCCAGTGCACTTTGAGATTTTTTGAGAGAAATATTGAGACCTGGCTGTGATGAGTGCTTTGGAGTATGATTTTTGGTGTTCACGGTAGGCCTGTTTATGTACATGTAGGCCACTGGAGGTGAATTTCCGTTCCAGAGCACGCGACCAGCCGTTTTCATCCTCGGAGCTCTGTTGTGTACCAAGGGGCTGACCTGGAAAAAGTAACTGTTTTCGTTTTGATTGGTGCATGCAACTCAAGGATATTGTAAAGGCTGGAATTATAGTGGTAACTGACGCGAACTGTGTGACCAGTGAAATTTGCTGTATGTCTTGGTTGAAGAGGGTGGTGTCTATTGCTTTTAAATTTCTGAACCGGATTTGACGTTTTGTTTTATGGTAGGGACTTCCTAGGGGCAGTTCCAGGGAGATAACCTTATGGTCAGACACGCCCAAGTCATAGACTCTCATGTTGGTGATGGGGGCGGTGTCTGTTATGACTAAGTCAAGAGCATGGCCTTTTGTGTGTGTAGGTACTGTGACATGTTGTGTGAGATGTAAGCAGTCCAGGAGTTCAAGGAACTCTGCAGCAGGGCGGTTTGTGGGGGAGTCAACATCAGGGCCGTGCAGAGACCTTTGGAAGGGCAGGTGCTAAAAGTATAAAAAGGGCACATGGAACAAGGATTTTAAAAGGATGCTATTGACAGAAATATATCATTATGTTTTTCTTGTTGACACACATATACAGATGCTTCTGTATCGATACGTCAGCAAATGAGGTGACGCAAAAAGAAACAGCGAATGCCCAACTCTAGCTTTAAAACACTGAGGGCTGACATAACTAACAGGGAACAGTTGGTGTTGAGTGGTTGCTATGGATGCTGCTGCTGCTATTGTTGTGTTGTTGCTGATACTACTGGAGGTGATCTGTGACTACAGATATTAAAACAACTACAGGATATATATTAGCTGATTAAACAATTATGTGACCATAAAAAGATTGTTGAGTGTTTGGGACCAGCTCACAGTGACTGAGCTGCTGTAATACTGCAGCCACAAGGCTGACTGCTGGGGAGACGCTCACAGAGCTGCAGGTGGAGGAGATGAGATACCAGATTTAACAAAGAGTGGGAAATAATCTGAGAAGGAAACATTAATGGGGAAAGGATGAAGGTGGCCATGGCAGGGTGAGAGTGAGACAAACAAATCTACAGTCTGTGTCGCCTGCTGTGTGTCTACAGAATGCAAAACTGTGATGTTTTTATATATTACATTGTGAATCTGAGATATATTTAGATTTTTATTGACAATATGTCTAATCTTATATCTAAACAAATAAACTAGCAATAATCTTTTATAATATTCCTGACATCAAAGTAAAGAGTGAAGAAGAAACGACCCTGTTAGATTTCAGAAAAATGTATGAAATGTTTTTGAATCTTATTTCCTCCACCTGCAGCTCTTAGTGTGCAGCTGCTCCCAAACACTCAACAATCTTTACATCTTTTCTGGTCACATAATTGTTTAATCAGCTAATATATATCCTATGTTTGTTTTAACAATTCATTGTGCCATTTTTCTGAAATCTTATAGGGCCATTTCTTCTTCACTCTTTACTTTGATGTCAGGAATATTATTTATTTTCGGCACTGACATTTTTATATGTGTTTCCAGTTATTGAGTTTTTATTGTAGTTGAGCTGTTGTAAACATACTGCTGCTGTCAAATGTAAATTTATCCAATACAGTTCTGAATTAATAGATTTTTTTTACAGGGCTGAAGGCTATAAGTCAGAGAAACAGGCTTAAAATTTTACCAATATTGTTCTACTTATTTTAAGGCACAAGGCTTTTATTAAGTTACTTTAATAATCCTGGTTCAAGTGCAAAGATTTTAGTCAAATTACATAGAAGAGATCAGACCTCTGTACGCCCGTGAAACTTTTCTCCCCCAAACAGAACGAAGTGAACAGGGCAGCTTAGTTTATAGAGTAGAAGTAACGACAGCTGTCGGCAGCTGATGTTACTTCTAAGGGCGACTCACAGCGATAAACACAACAGCTGTGATGCTCTCTTTGTAACTATCTACAACAAGCACATTGCAGCAAACCCGTCTTGTCGGCGGAGTCGAAGGCGTCCTGTAGGCAGAGCTGCTGAAACACTAACGTGTCTGAACGGGAGGGCTCGTCACGGATGAGGTCATCAGGTGAAAGGTCACAATGTGGGTTATTTTATTTACTGCGAAAATATTATTAATTTATTTTACTAATAGTTTGATCGGACAGGCCTTCACAAAAGAGCCTTTACAACTTTTAAAATAAATAAAATGAAGGAAATTTTGCGTTTGAAAAAAGGGCACTTTGGGCAGCAAAGGGCAAAAGGGCAGGTGCTCAAGCACCCATAGCGCCCCCCTCTGCACGTGCCTGGTCAACATGAAGTCTCCCATAATGAGTGTATTATGGGCTATTGCACAGAATGATGTGACTAGATCATGCAGCTCAGTCATAAATCCAGGGTGTGGTTTTGGGGGGCGATAGATGAGAAGTATTGTTATTACTTCTTTATGTGATCTGAGTTTGAATGGAAGACACTCAAATGTGGTCAGCTCTGGCAGTGGGAGGGGGGTGGCAATTAGGGCTTTTTGTGATGGATGACAGCAAGACCTCCACCCCGGCCGGTGATTCTGGTCTTCTCCAGGTATGTGAATCCTGGGGGGCAGGCTTCATTTAGTGCAAGATATGACTCTGGTTTGTGCCAAGTTTCAGTGAGGCACATCATGTCTATTTGATTTTCAAGAATATGTTCAGATATTAAACTGGTTTTGTTTGTCAGTGACTGGGTATTGAAAAGGTCTGTTTATATTTCTGAGATGATCTTACATTTGGGAAGAGTGCGGAGAAGGCGAAAATCCACTCTGCGTTTTCCATGTCTCCAGTGTTGCCCGTTCTGACGCAGCCCTTTATTGGTCCTTGTGTTGGTCGTGTTCTGATGACGTAATTGCCAGTGACATGTTTGGTGAGCACCACGGAGATGCAGCCGGTGAGGGTGAGGTACAGGTGGAGACGAGCTGATGGAGTCTCCGAGTTTGTCGAACATGGACGGTCTGCATGCACGTTGGGGTCGATTGCGGTGGGGCCTGCTTTCCACTACACGGATGTGATGTGATGGCCCGGGACGTCGCTGCAGCGAGGCTGGCGTCTGCGGTCTGTCCCAGGTAGACGCACCGCTCCCGGGCTCCAATGGCTCCGTCCTGTTGACCGCCTCGTCTGTCTTGGATTCTGGTGACACCGCATCGCTCACAGGAGGAACACAAGGACGGAGATGAGATTGTTGTAATGCTGTGTAAAATGAACAATGTGAGAATACCTGTAAGTTGTCGATGGTGCTCCTGTTGTTAGCGGTGGTGTTGACATGGTTCTCATCTGTTGGGCAGTTCAGCGGGCCTGGACATTGGTGGATGTCCCCAGATAGCAGGAGGCAGATTGCGATGATAAATGCGAGGGTTTGTTGTGGTTTAAGCGTGGTTTTGGTATGTGTTGAGGGACGGCCGAAGAGTTGCGGATGAATGAACGTGGCAGCCAGGTCGTATTTTCCAAATCCAAAGTGCTTGTTTGCTTGCATTGTCATTAACATGTGTGAGGATGACGATTTCAAATCATAGGAATCTGTCAGTGTTTGACCGGTGTCGGAATACTCAGAATGACTCATGAGCAGTACATGTATGAAGAAATGCCCAAGGGATTGCCCTTCATGATGGGAATAATAAAGTCTGTATCTACAGATGTCATTAATAGCCACACTCAATTTAAATAAACGTATCAAACTGGATTATTTTAATATAGTCTCACTTACATGCAGGCTGAGGTAAGCTTCTGTCCAGCATCCAGTACAGACAGGAAGGTGTTTTTTATTTTATTTATTTCATAATGATCATTATGTGAGAATATAATTTGTTTTTGTCTTTAAGAAATGTTTCATTGTCTTTGTTGTTCTGGTAAAAAGAGCCACAGAGAAATCCCCACAGCCTCCCTGGAATGATGCCAACTCATTAACACAGTGTTGCTCACCTTCTTCACTGGAACAGGGAAGCTACAGTTCTGGGCAGACCGGGCTGCTGCTGACTCATCTGTTGTTAGAGAGAAGAGGAGAGAGGAGCATCATGTGCATCTGCTGACTGCATCTAAACACCGTCACTGATCACCGCTGAGGCCGGACCAAACCAGTTCATGCAGTGGTTTGTCAGTATGGAGGTTTACTTTTTGGTCAATGGGGATTTTTAACTTTTACTGCCAAGAACAAGTAAAAACAAAGAGATCTTTCATTTTATTATTAGATTTGAAATATATTTATACTCGATGATGATGGTTTATATAATGTATAACTAATATAATTTGATATTAGTTTATAATTATTTTTTGGGGCCCCTGTCAGTCCCCTGCCACCTGGCCACCCCTTTTGCGTCTTTTTCCCTTCCTCATCATGTTAGCAACAATGAATATGCAACATCTGGTTACAGTTTCAAAATGAAACGTTACGTTGCGAAACATTGCCATTGGGAAAGCTGTGAATCTTTGCAATTGGGTTAAGTTAAAGCAACATAAGTACTTTGGTTAGGGTTAGAAAAAGATCATAGTTTGGGTTAAAATAACAAGTACGACAGTTAACACAATAAGTTATTTGTGTAGCTACAGCTTACGTACCTACATCACTTAAATGAAAATATTTAATGTTGACTTTTTGTATCACAGGGAAAACAAACACCAGTCTCCTGGTTTAAAGTCCGATTTCTATAAAGCAGAAAACACACATTTATTAATTATTTAATAACATGACTTCTGTCTCTTGGCAACATGTTGATCACAGCACAGCTTATCATCTACTGTTAAATGTGACCAGTTTTATCTTTCAGTACTTCAGTCTGAAAGTTTTCTCTTCCTGCTGATTAAATAACTGAAACAAATAATCAGAAGAAAAACAGACAAACAGCAGGTCTGATTCACAGTCACAGTGATTCAGTTCAGACTCCACATGAGAAATTTTAATTTAAACCAGGTTAAGTTTGAACTTTGTGTCTGTGAGCAGCAGCAGGATAAACTCGTCTCCTCCCTCATGACACAGTCTGCAGGATTTCTTTTGTGATTCTATGATAGAGATGATGATACCAAATGTGGAGGCAAAGAGTTTCACCTGATGTTGAACTCAGAGCTGATCAGGAACTACAATCATTTACTGTTAAAGGAAACGTGTACTTTCATGAATTCATGCTGGTTGAGTCAAGTTCCTCTGATGACAGAGCTGTCATAACTTTGGAATGATTATCAGGAAACAAAACCAAAACATTTGGGAATCAGATGCTTTTACTGGACTAATGTAATAACTCTGAAATAAAGAATGTAAAGCAGGAAGTGTTTTGTAACAACAATGGAGGAGCAGCTGTCTTGTGTCCTCCACCCTCCATCTTCACTGAGCGGCCATAACAGAGCAACTTGAAAATTTATTTAACTCTGAACTGTAAAAGATCAAATTAAATGTGACTCGACCTGTTCACACTTTCATAAAAAGATCATATCTGAGGCACAATACTATTTTGTATTTGGGTCACTTTAGCTACGTTCAGGCTGCAGGTCCTTTACTGCAGCCGGTCGGCTCCCTACTGCCTCAAATGTTCCTCAAACTTTCTTCAGTCGCTCTCATCCTCAGCGTCACACGTGCATCCAGTTCATGTACTGATTTCGATATTTCTTCTAGTTTCATCGTCAGTCTGGTGGTCACTCTCAGCAGCTCACCAGACTGCTCCACGATGGCGTCGATCCTCCTCTGCGCTTCCACAGACCGCTCTGAGATGTTACGAGACGGTTCACCATTCTCAGGAGGCCTTGGTTGTGCTGAAGACCTTGTAGGAGCCGTCAGGATAATCCTGGTGGTCTGTACAGGAAGTGAAAAGATGTGCTAGCTTATTATTGTGAACTTTTAATTTTTTGTTTGCACCATTTCAATTAAATTATCTGCAGAAAAATTGAGCACTTGCACTTTTACACAAAATATATATTTAATATAATATTATCACATGTCATCTTTTCTATATCTGAGACAGATGAAAGTGATGTTGATAACAAAGTGACTGAGATGTGTCCAATCTTATGACTCAAGTTTTAAAATTCAATAAATATGTTTTTTTTTATGTTGTTGTTAATAATGTAGAGGAGCTGAAGACGTTTGGTGGCCGATGCGTCTTTCTGACACTGCAGTTGAAGATGGATTTAAAAAGCACTCGCTCATATGCTTTGATTTCGGCTGCAACATCGTTCATCTTTGAACAGAGACGGGGATACCATGGTTACCATCTCCCCTCATATACAACTAACTGACGCTTCACACGAGGGAGGTGACCACTGATGCAGACCATGAGATGTGGTTGAAAGCTCTGGAAACAGCCAGTAAGTGGACCTTTGGGGTAAAATATCTTAGAGCCTGTCTGATGGTTTTGAAACTGCTGGAAAAGAAGAAGTTGTGTTATTTCCTCTCCGATTACAGAAGTAAACTAAAAACCTTAAGCCCACAAACCCAAACAGACAGTAAAGTGCAGCTGGGAGCTCCACAGAGTCTCAAATGTAAAACAGTCAGGTTTGCTCTTTAATTTGAGCAGTACAGAGGAGACCAGTGTTTAAAGGGGATGAAAGCGGTGAGCCACAGCCAACATCTAACACCCCGTGTTATGGTGGGTGCAAGGTGCGGTCTCACTGTGGGGGTGTAGAGTTTCTGTCTGAGTCAGATCACTTTCACTTTTGGTAAGAGACGTCACACATTCCATTTACCAGGAACAAACCTACCAAAGTCCTTCATGTTATACAGATTATAATAAAATAATTTAACTGCAAGAAAAAAACACTCATTCAGTAAATAAGGCCGACAGACCACACTTCAGATTTTACATCTACAGCTAAAATACATGTTTTTATTCACAGTCTGTGACTGAGCACAGAAATCTGTTGTTGTAGTGAAGAAAAATTTAAAATAAATGTATTTCTTGTCAGATTAAATAAAGTAGATGCCCGACTGCCTTAACACAAGAGCTGTGTGGTAACATGAAATGAAACATTGAGTTTGAATGTTTACCTGAGAAACACAGCAGCTCTGTGCAGGAAGTCCATGAAGACGCTGATGTGCTGCCTCCTGCTGGCTGCTTCCTGTCACTGCAGACACTCGATAGTCAGGAGTCATGATGTCATCTTCTCTGTAGCCTGTTTATTCTAGTGAAATAACTGTTACTTAATTAGGAACATTAAAAAATTATGTATAGTTTTCATTATTAGATTAAATCCGTTAATGTGTGTGTGAATTATTATATTTGCCTTCAGTTTGAAGGCAGTATGTTTGGCTTTTTCTGTCTGATGATGAACAAATTATTCTGATTTCATGATGCAGATAAAATGTTAATATATGTGCTGCTCTGCAGGGAGGAGAGGGAAAGTATTTTCTGTCTGATGAGATCATCAGCTGAAGCCCCGCCTGTAATGTTCAGTCTGTGCTCCACAGTGCTCTGCAGCCTCTCCATCACCAAGAGAACTGCTCTGCTCTTGTTTCTCTCTTTCTGCTGATATGTTGCTTGTGGCTTTCTTCTGTTTCCTGATCCTCTCGCTGGTCTCTGCATCTGCAGGTGAGCTCTGTCTTTGCTCTGTAATGGCACTTTGTGCTACATGTATTTCTATGAATAGTGCTGTATAAATAAAGATTGATTGATTGATTTGTGTTTCTATGGGTGTGGTGTGGTGACACACACCAGATATGTTCATGCACACACATCAAGCTGATTCATCTGAGGTGAACATTGTAATCTACTGTGATCATTTAACTAAATCAGTTTATTTAGAAAAAGTTATTTATAGACCACTTTAAACATCCAAAGTGGAGACAAAGTACAGAGAAATAAATTAATTACGAGTAAAAACAATAACAATTATTTATTGTATTGAAAAATAGCTTGCACCAAGAAATGTTGATTAACAAATAAAAATGTTCTGAGAAAGGTTCATTTGCAGAACAAGCCTGCAATGCAATGTAAATATAGAATAAACCTCTGTGTTGCCCTGTTATAGTAGCTGATTACTGCTTAATATTCTATTATATTTTAAAATTCTGAATTGTCACCTGCCACCTGAATTTTGTTCTTCCCTGGTGCAGAAAATGTCCCCAGAATGCAGGAAAATAAGTGTTTTATGCTTAAAATCTGATCCCCTAAATGGAAGGACAGTGTATTGGTGAGTGTCTGACTGATTTTGGTGAGCAGCAGCATGAAGTTTAACTGTATTACAGGCAAGAACAAATCTGAAATAACACAGTGATGTGAAGAAACAGTGTCACATATCAGATCTGATATTAGAACAGGCAAACCATAGGACGGGACAATATCAAGTGTGGACAACACACATAGACATTAAAATCTCCAACAGTAAGGACACGATCGTGTTTAGGCACAATATCAGCCAGAAAAATAGAAAAATCATTTAAAAAGTCCTTATTGTATTTGGGCGGCTGGTAGGTCACTGCACGCTGTGTGAGAGCGATGCAGCTCAAATAAGCTCAGTTCAAAGCTCGTGAACGAGGACAAAGTCCTTTTAGGCAAGTCCTGCCACTCGGCCGCCATCTTGGCAACGTCTCCGGGGGGGCAGAAATTTCAACTAACAAGACCAGGCTCCTCGCTTAAAATGTTTGAAAACTTTGTCTCCACTTCCGTGCATGCGCAGTAGAAGACACTTACCTCAGTGGAACCACGTGATTGGCTGAAAGATGTTTCCCGTTTTGGCGACTGGCTTTCTAGCGGGAGGGCGGGATAACCGTCATCTTTGCTGTTACAGGCTTTCCCCATAGAGCTGAGGATGTGACTGAGTGGCATGTCTCCTCTAAAAAGTCTCTGACGAGGATGATAGTGACAGCTACTTACATTTATAGACATTCAGTCCAATCCAGACAGGAACCGGCAGGTCTGGAGTTCTGTCTCAGGAACCCACCACAGAGGCTGCAGGTTCTGCAGATTTACCCCGCGCCATGGCTGGGTCATCTCATCCAGGCCGACAACAGGTACCAACCGCTGACAGGGTCCAGCAACCGCTGAGGAATGAGGAGTTGAGGCACCGCTCAGTACCCAGTCCTGGACGCAGTAGAAGAACGCTCTATGCAGGCTTTCAACCTCACCAGCTGACTGCTGCGTTTTACCCGGCGGTGGTAGTCCTTAGGCCTACGCTGGAGATGTGGAGCCTGAGGGCAGCAAAGCAAGCCGGGATTCCCGATAGGAGCAGGGGCAAAGTTTTAAATCCACCATGATCATGATCCTTCTCTAGGTCTTTGGCAGAGAATCGGAGATTCAGTAATGTTTGGTGATCGTACACCAATGTTTGATCAGTGTTTTGAACAAGTGACATGAACACACACAGCACTGACAGAGACAAACGGCGAGCCACACAGACTGTACTTGTATATCGCCTTTCTAGTCAAAGCTCTTTACACTGCATCACATTCACACACGGATGAGCAGAGGCTCAGGTGCCAACTACCCACCAGAAACGGAAATTAACTCATTCATTTACATTCACACAATTTGGGGTTCAGTGTCTTGTCTAAGGATACTTTGACACAGCCACCGACCTTCTGATGAGAGGACGACCACTATCACCTGAGCCACAGCCGCCCAAAGTTTAAACTGGACCTTCTTCATACTGACAGTTTCCAGGAGCCCGTGCCTTATTATTCTACTTCTGTAAACCATTTTTTAGGGGCTCACAAGAATTTGAACAAAAATCGCAAAGCAGTGAGGGGGCTCAGGCGTGGTCAGCAGGCTCTACAGCGCCGCCAGATGCTCTCTATTACTGGGATAAAGCTGCTTTGGTCTTCCTGACATTTGGGAGGATCATCGCTCTCACCATATAGAAAACTAATCAGTTTCCCTTTAAAAGAGTTTAGAATTTAAAGCGGCGACCTCCAGGTGTGAAAAGTGAAGTCAGTGTGGAGGCACCTTGACCCTGCATTCTTACTAACGACCAGCAGGGGGCGACTTCACTGGTTGCAAGAAGATGTTCACATTGTAGTCTATGACAAACGAGTCTACTTCTTACTTCATTTATTACCTCATTTCTAATGAGTTGTTCTTCTCATTCGCTTGTTTCAAGTCTTCTTTAATACAGCATGATGTTCATGAAGTAAATTATGTCTGTCACAAAATGTCACATGTTTGAGTCCCGGCCTGAGAGCATCTGCATGTGAGTACTCAGTTATAGCCACAGTCTACTGGATGTGTGGCACCATCTGATGTGTTTGTCTCATGTCATAAACACCATCTCTGCTTTTTTAGATCAGCGAGAGATAAAAGTGAAGCCTGGACAGGACGTCCTTCTTCAGTGTCGGGGTCCCAGAGATACTTCAGTCAAACTGTTGGAGTGGGTCAGACCTGACCTGAGGTCAGAAGGTTACGTGTTCTTTTACCGAAACGAGCGGCCGTATGAAAACTACCAGCATGAATCTTTTCGTGGTCGAGTGGAGCTGAGAGATCCAGAGATGAAGGACGGAGACGCTTCTGTTGTCCTGAAGAACGTCAACATCAACGACACTGGGACATACGAGTGTCGGATTATAACAAACCCACGGCAAGAGATCAGGCACCAGATCGAGCTGAAGGTTACAGACTTAGGTGGGTGAGCATCCAAGTACAAATAGATAAAATATTTCAATACACCAAACAGTAGTATAAAGTAACAAACACAAAAAAACAACACAACATAAAAATTATTAATTATAATTAACAGTGAAACACTTACATGTAACTTTGTGTGTCTGTGTCTAATTATTTGTCTCATTCACTGATGTTGTTTCCACTGTGCGTCCCTCAGTTTGCAACATGCAGTTACATGTCGTGCAGCTGAAGCACTGGACATACTCGCTTTTAACTATGCGTCTGCGTATGCAAGATGGCTGCCATGTGTATCCTGCGTTCCTCTGTAGCGGAGGTCGTGCACGTCTCCAGAAATTAACGGCAAGCGTCTGCGAGATGCGATTCGATTCAGTTTTATTTATATATATAACGCCAAATCACAACAGTTATCTCACAGCGCTTTTCATAAAGAGCAGGTCTAGACCATACTCTGAAGTTATTTACAAAAGCCCAACAATTCCCACCAAGAGCAGTGTCAGCAGTCAGAGAAGAGTCCTTTTTAAATCCTTGTTCCATGTGCCCTTTTTATACTTTGAGCACCTGCCCTTCCAAAGGTCTCTGCACGCCCTGTGTCTCATTAAAAAACACTAACTGCAGGTTACACACAAAGCACACAGGCAAATATGTTAAAAATGCTGTTTACGTCGACGACGCCGGTCTATGCCTACGCATCGTTAAAAAGCAAGTATGTCGGGGGCTGAAGTGTCCTGCATTTTCTCCTCCTAACAATCGGTTTCTGTTTTGCTTTCACTGTCATGTGCTCTGTTTGAGTTTGAGATTAACAAATCTAATTTCTTAAAGTGTTGCATTTTGATATTTTTACATTACTGTCACCTTTTAAGAGGAAGTTGATCTCAGTCTCGGCCTGTCATGCAGTGGCCGCTTTCATCTGTTGGCAGCCAGGACGTCTTGTGTCGTCCTTTCTCTATGTCAGACTGTGGACAGGATCTGTGACAGCAAAGACAAACTCAGTTCTATTTTTATGGTTTAGGCTGAGTTTTGGTTTTACTTGTCAAATCAGAATCTTTGGTAATTGAATCATTCGGTTCTCCCTGTTTAGTGGTTGGAAAGAAGTGCTGCTCTGAGGCCGAACAGTACTGAGTGTTTTTTGATCAGTAACTCTCAGGACATCTTTGGGGGGTTTGTAGTCCCTGAAGTCTCAGTGTGTCCTGCAGGCTCAATTTCACGTCACCAAAATGTGTCAGTGTAACATTTAAAATCCAGCAGGGTGACTGATAAATGATTAATAATCTCTCCGTCTCTAAATTCAATATCCTTGAGGAAAACTTATTAAAATGATCTTGTGTTTCTCCTTTATTGTTTCTAAACAAAAAGTAAACAGCATGTTTCAGCAGGATTCTCTTGTAACCGAACATTTTTCAATACGCATGAAACTTAACATGTTTGAACTCCCTTGTGCAGCGCCCGATACTCCTGAAGATCCAGAGAAGCTTCAGCCAACCTCCGGTAACCAGACTGCAAACGTCGCTCTCCTCCAGGCGTTCAGAAGGATACAAGGAAAGCTGCTGGCAGTTTTTATTACTATAATTGTTTGTATTATTGCTTTTATAATGAGTGCGACTTGTATGATTTATAGAGCATGTAAAAATCACGTCTGCAAAAAATCAGTCGACCAGCGTCCTGCTGACGAAGAGTTTGACCCTCAGGAGGACAGAAAGGTCTCTGATGTCTTGACTCCTGAGTAGTTGCTTCCTGCTGCTGTTACAGAAATGTGAAACAAATGTGTTTTAAAGGGTCAGTGCACTCAAATGAACAGAATTAGGGACAAAAGAAGAGTTAATTATTATCTTTTACACATTATTCCAGCTGTTACAAATCAGCATCAATGCTGTAAATTACTGACCAAACACAAAGATCACAGTTGGCTGTTTTCTGGTTGCAGCGCCCTCTGCAGCTGCTGTCTGCATTTCACGCTGTGAGATCAGAAGAGACCGACAGAGAGACTGAATCTCCCATTCAGACTGGAGTTAATGTTTAATCAGTGCTTTAGCTTCCTAAAGCATAGCACTAAAGGAGGGTGAGCTGGACAGAACCAGCAACACAATATGAATTGTCTGTATTAAGTAGTGGTGGGCATAGATTAATCTAGATTAATCTAGATTAATCTAGATTAATCTAGATTAATCTAGATTAAAATGGCTCATTTGAATTTTGCCGAAGGCATTTAAAATATGTGTGCGAACGGGTTTCAAGCCAGGTGGCGCATTAGACCAGGGGCTCATCTCCTGTTTCCAAAATGCATCACAAACTGCTTGAGAAAGCTGGTCTACTATGATAATTGGTGATGAAAATAAATCATGTTTAAAAAGATGTACTTGTGTGTAGCGTGTGATGTGCTCTGCGTTTAGGTGGTAGGCTACTTGAGACTGGAGGAACTCCTAGTAAACTAATCCCGCATTGCACAAGGTGCAAACCAGGTGTTGTGCCGAGTTCTGCCTGGCTGCTGAGAATTGCATGCACCTCCAAATAATGCTTTTAAACGCTGTAAAATTATTTGTGGACTTCATCAATGGTGATAAATTGATTTGAAGCACATATTTTATGAACGTTTAGAGTCTTTAATATTTTAGTAGGCTAGAAGGACCATTCCTTGACATTCAGTATATATGTGGCGATAAAGCTGTTTGATCAATAAACACAGCAAAGTGTCTGAGAAGGACCTAAAGAGGTGGATGCATAATTCGGCAGATCAGATTTTGTAGGCTCCCTGCCGAGATTTGCATCCACCTCTTTTCTCAGCATAGATGACCGTTAGCACCCGCGAGGTGCATGCAATTCTCGGCAGGCAGGCAGAATTCGGCACAACACCGGCGGCTTCAGAAATGTTCGTACACAAAGTGCTGTCCAACAGCTGTCTGTGGACGTGTTGCTACAGTTAGTGTGAGTAAATACCACACAATGCGTTTTTTAATCAACAGGCGTATCAATAACTAACCTGGCTGGTTGTAAACAAACAGCTGGCCGAAGCGAAGTTGGAACCGAACGCCGTCAACTTCGGGTGTGACGTCATTCCCAGCTCCGACCTCCGAGGTAAATTGAACGCAGCAACAGCTGCATCCATGTTAGCACGTCACGTTTGATGTGGTAATTTACAGTAGGCAGACACACAGGATCGAAGACTTGTTCTTGCCCCCTACAGTGCGATTCGGTGCTAAAATATCAAGGTGAAAGTCATCATAGCTTGCGTAGTATAGACCCAGCTCCCAACCCAACTTTGAGAATAGATTAACGGCGATATTTGTTTTGTCGCCCGATAACAGTCTCACGTTAACGCAGGACGTTAACGCCGATAACGGCCCCAAATTCTGATTTAGTCTTAGTCTTAGTCTTTTGAATAACACACCATTTAGTTTTAGTCATATTTTAGTCATCTGAAATCTTTTAGTCTTAGTCTAGTTTTAGTAGACCAAATATTAGCAGATTTTAGTCGAATAAATCTACAGTGGACTTAGTTGACTAAATGTTTCTCGAGAATTTCCGGTCATTGGAAGTATCCATCACAATGTTATGGAATGGTATTAAGGTTTGAATATGCAATACAGACACAGATTTAACGCTTGTAATACAAAACATGTAATTTATTTTATTCTTAATGTCAAAAACACTGACCGTGGCTATTTCACAAAAGATAATCTCAGCATAAGGCCTGCTCTCCCTAAAAAAATATGCATGCTCCCTGAAAAAGATATGCATTCTCAATGAATGAAATGATATTCTTTCAAGATAAAGTACAATATTATTGAAATAGACAACCACCTAACTCTGAAATTACTGTCTTCTACTGTCTGTGCAAAATCAAAAACATTAAGAAAAATAAAGTGCAATTCTCAAAAATAATAATAAAACTACTGGTTGTACTGCCATTGGATGACCAGATGTCAATTCTTCGTTTTCGTCCTAGACCTAGCTCTGACATTTCTGTTGTTCATGAGACATGTCGCCCTCGGACCGGGTGCACTGCAAAACGTCAGCGTGTTGCTAACGAAAACAGCCAAAGCTGTGTAACTAAGACTGTGCAACTAAATATAATGTAAAAAACCTAACTGTTGTCGTCCTCGAAACTGTGCGAAGTTCTGCGAACTCGTCTTTGTTCTCCTCCTGTGTAACTGCTGCTGCGTTTGTTTAGCTGTTGCGCCTGCATTTGCCGCGGCTTCTGCATAGATCAATCTACCCTCAAAGATTCGCTCTGATTGGATTTCTTCCCAACTTGTCCCACAAAAAAAGTAATTATGATTGGATCTTTTCTCCATTTGTCCCTCCCTAATATTTTCGTCTCATTTTTATTCGTTGACTAAAGTGTCAGTTATATTTCGTCACATTCTTCGTCATCATATCTGACTTTTTATTTAGTCTTTATTTAGTTTTCGTCCGTGAAAAAGGTTCGTTGACGAATATTTTTCGTCATAGTCTTCGTCAACGAAATTAACACTGCCCACCACTAGTATTAAGATAATATTTTGATTTACCGTAAAATGTTGAATAATAGCCCAGGCTTTTATTTGCTCAAACCACTGAATTGACCCTGCCTTTATTTGGGACAGGCCTTTAACTCTTTTTTGCACAAAACTGAAACTACTATCAAAGAGTTTGTTTATTTCAAACAGAATAATACTTATGTAAAAATGATCCAATAATATCAAATACACATCATTCATTTGATCTAGCTCTGACAGACGGCTTATGAACTTTTATTCTGAAGTAACATCACAACAACATGATGCAGGATGAGAGAAGTTAGCAGACAGAGAGCGATGGACTTCACAAGACAGGTTCACAACTTGGATTCATTTTTCTGAAAATCTATTTGATTCTTTTAATGGGTGGACCTTCATTGACTGAAGGAAGATAACTAATCAAGGAGCAGACACATTTGGGCTTAACGAGCGACTTAAGAAGCGCTTCTTTTCCCTTCTTTCACCACTTTTCCTCTCTTGAAGCCAAGCAGTTAAATCTAGAAGAATTAGACTTTGGGTCTTGTTGTTTTTGTTAAATGAACTTAACAGTTGTATGGTGGAGAATCTAACCGATCTAACGATGTTCATCATGTCCATACTGACATATTGATCATATGTTTAAACATTAATATTTGTATTAATGATCTAAGCAGATAGAAACACCTAAAGCCGGCGACCCCGCAGGGTTTAAGAGGTTTTATACATCCAAAGAACTTCTATAAAAACCAGACCAGGAGCTTAATTGAGGCAGGCCAGTAAAGGAGATAGGCAGCTATTTGGGACTCGGCTGTTTTTACAGTACTTATGAGTACTTTTTGGTGAAAAGCAGCTGTGACTTCACCCTGATAAAACCCTGATCACTTTTAGCTGTTCATTTGGGAGGGTTGCACTTCCTGTTCACAACACCTGTCCCTGAGTTAACATTTATTTATTGTCACTTTTAACAAAGTCCAAAGTTTTATTCTCGTGTGACACAAAATTCTCTAAAGACCTGTTTTATTTATTTCATTGGGGTTTTGTTTAATCATAAACCTCAGTGAGCAGAATCAGCTGTGATCATTATTACAGGAGCTTAGTTTGTCTGAAACCGAGCAGAAATAAATAAACGTCTGAAGTCTGAAAAACGTACAAGCTTAAAAAACAAAGAAACATCTGATCCATTCATAAAAAGGATGGTTGAAGGAATGAAACAGAGCAGGACATGACAAGTTCAGTAAAGGAGTCAGAGAGAAATAAAAGTACTCAGTGAACAGTATTATTCATCATGTATCATAACTCTCAAGTTTTAACTTTACAATCTTCAGCATGTGAAAACTTAAATGTGTTTTAAAATCACAGTGAGTATTTATCTGCTCTGTAAAGCTCATGGAGCTCATTAACAGAGAGGAAACGTATGAGTAATGTTGAGTATTTTGTATTTACAGTATATTATTGTGTTGTAGCAAACCTTTGTAGAAATGTTGAGGCCTTAATTGTCATTATATCAGAATGAATACAATGAAATTGCGAGTTCCCCTTGCAGCGGTGCTTAAATTGTATCTCTGCTTTCTTTTGTACGTTTCTTACTTTTTATCTTACAAAGCACTTTGTTTCAGCTGTATAAGATTTATTATATTAATAAAATGTTTATACACATATAAGATATGTTATGCTTTTTTTTAAATTAACTCATTGTTTATGATGTAGAAGAGCTTCATTCTTCATGTTGAGTCTCTCTGTAGGACCAGCAGCACATCATGTGGTGTCCACAGACTCTCCTCAGTTTTAGCCTGTGTTGTTCGCTCCGCTCTTGAGCTACAGAGTGATGCATCTTACTTTACCATATCTTTGTTGGGAGTTGCACATGCGCAGTTTGAACATGCGCAGTTCCTAGGTAAGGACTGCTAGCCAATCAGAAGTAGAGAAGGGCAGGTCGACCCAAATCAAAGCCTTCAGACTGCGACCGTAACCTAGCAGATGGTCTGAGTTATTTCCAGTCCACAACATCATTGTCCCACATCTGACCATCAGGACTGAACGTTGAACTGCTGCCGGTGTTCTGACGATCTTTGCTGCCTTGACGAAAATGCTTCCATAGCGCAAATCAATAGACTCGACTCTACTCGGCCCTGCTCCGTTTTCCATTGCAGATAGCGACGCCACACACAACCGCCGCGACATAATGATTTTCCACGCATGTGTGAAAATGAACAAATTACTCACTGAGACAACCCGTTCCTCCCGAGTTTTACACAAGATTAGGTCAAATGAACAAAACGTTCGTTGAACGACACAACACTAGTCAGAACTGTGACATACCAGACTCTATATGTAATGATTCAGAGGAGCTCAGCTCATGGTTTCCTTCCACAATATTGATTGTATTATTTTATTGTATGCTTGTTATTGTTTTTACTTGTATTTTATGCATCGACTGAGCTATGTGTTTAGTGTCTTTTATTTATTTCTCTGTACTTTGTCTCCACTTTGGATGTTAAAGTGCTCTATGAATAACTTTTCTAAATAAATTGATTTAGTTAAATGATCACAGTAAATTACAACGTTCACCTCAGATGAATCAGCTTGATGTGTGTGCATGAACATATCTGGTGTGTGTGTGTCAGTGCACACCACACCCATAGAAACACAAATCAATCAATCTTTATTTATACAGCACTATTCATAGAAATACATGTAGCACAAAGTGCCATTACAGAACAAAGACAGAGCTCACCTGCAGATGCAGAGACCAGCGAACACCACAACATTTTATCTGCATCAAGAATTCAGAATAATTTGTTCATCATCAGACAGAAAAAGCCAAACATACTGCCTTCAAACTGAAGGCAAATATAATAATTCACACACACATTAAGGGATTTAATTTAATAAAGAAAACTATACATTATTTTTTAATGTTCCTAATTAAGTAACAGTTATTTCACTAGAATAAACAGGCTACAGAGAAGATGACATCATGACTCCTCCTGAAGACTGTCAGTGTCTGCAGTGACAGGAAGCAGCCAGCAGGAGGCAGCACATAAACATCTTCATGGACTTCCTGCACAGAGCTGCTGTGTTTCTCAGGTAAACATTCAAACTCAATGTTTCATTTCATTTTACCTCACAGCTCTTGTGTTAAGGCAATCGGGCATCTATTTTATTTAATCTGACAGAAATACATTTATTTTAAGTTCTTTTTCACTACAACAACAGATTTCTGTGCTCATTCACAGCACTGACTGTGAATAAAAACATGTATTTTAGCTGTAGATGTAAAATCTGATGTGTGGTCTGTCGGCCTTATTTACTGAATGAGTGTTTTTTTCTTGCAGTTAAATTATTTTATTATAATCTGTATCACCTGATGGACTTTGGTAGGTTTGTTCCTGTTGAATGGCATGTGTGACATGCCATTCAACAGGTGAAAGTGAAAGTGATCTAACTCAGACAGAAACTCAACCACACTACAGAGCAGAGACTCCACCTTGAACTCATGTCTCATATCTCAGCCTGTTGTGCTTCTGAAAAGCAGACGCTACTGATTCATGTGTGCTTGAGGGATCAACAGGATTTTCTGTTGATGTTCACACTGCACTGTGTAGCATGTGACATTCACGTGGCGGCTTAAATCAGGTACTGTAGAGCTCAGATGGGATCAGAGAAGACACCATTATTGCACATCACAGGTTGGCGTGTTAGACGTTGAGGCTCACTGCTTTCATCTCCTTTAAACACTGGTCTCCTCTGTACTGCTCAAATTAAAGGGCAAACCTGACTGTTTTACATTTGAGACTCTGCGGAGCTCCCAGCTGCACTTTACTGTCGGGTTTGTGGGCTGAAGGTTTTTTAGATGGAGACGAAATAACACGACTTCTTCTTTTCCAGCCATTTCAAAACCATCAGACAGGCACTAAGATATTTTACCTCAAAGGTCCACTTACTGCTGTTTCCAGAGCTTTCAACCACATCTCATGGTCTGCATCAGTGGTCACCTCCCTCGTGTGAAGCGTCAGTTAGTTGTATATGAGGGGAGATGGTAACCATGGTAACCCCGTCTCTGTTCAAAGATGAACGATGTTGCAGCCGAAATCAAAGCATATGAACGAGTGCATATCACTTTCAGATGCTTTTTTAAATCCATCTTGAGCTGCAGTGTCAGAAAGACGCATCGGCCACCAAACGTCTTCAGCTCCTCTACATTATTAACAACAACATAAAAAAAGAAACATATTTATTGAATTTTAAAACTTGAGTCATAAGATTGGACACATCTCAGTCACTTTGTTATCAACATCACTTTCATCTGTCTCAGATATAGAAAAGATGAAATATGTGATAAATATATATTTTGTGTAAAAATACAAGTGCTCATTTTTTCTGCAGATAATTTAATTGAAATGGTGGAAACAAAAAATTAAAAGTTCACAATACTGAGCTAGCACATCTTTTCACTTCCTGTACAGAGCACCAGGATTATCCTGACGGCTCCTACAAGGTCTTCAGCACAACCAAGGCCTCCTGATCAGAAGGGTGAACTGTCTCGTCACATCTCAGAGCGGTCTGTGGAGGATTGACGCCATCGGGGAGCAGTCTGGTGAGCTGCTGAGAGTGACCACCAGACTGACGATGAAACTAGAAGAAATGTCGAAATCACTACATGAACTGGATGCACGTGTGACGCTGAGGATGAGAGCGATTGAAGAAAGTTTGAGGAACATTTGAGGCAGTAGGGAGCCGACCGGCTGCAGTAAAGGACCTGCAGCCTGAACGTAGCCAAAGTGACCCAAATACTATTTTTTTGCCCACATGTGCCTCAGATATGATCTTTTTATGACAGTGTGAACAGGTCGAGTCACATTGAATTTGATCTTTTCCAGTTCATTTCCAAGTTGCTCTGTGCTCTGGCCGCTCGATCAGTGAAGATGGAGGGCGGAGGACACAAGACAGCCGCTCCTCCGTTGCTGTAACAAAACACTTCCTGCTTTATAATTCTTAATTTCAGAGTTATTACATTAATCCAGTAAAAGCCTGAATCCCAAATGTTTTGGTTTTGTTTCCTGATAATCATGCAGAGTCATGACATTTCTTTCATCACAGGAACTTGACTCAACCAGCATGAATTCATGAAACTACACGTTTCCTTTTACACAGTGGTGTAGTCTAGATTTTTCTAGTGAGTATACTGTGATTTTTCGATCCCAGCCTCATACTCCCCCGTCCCAGAGCGACGTCCCATGAGCACCACTAAACTCACTAATACTTACAGTATGCATATACATGTAATAGAGAGCATTCTGAAGGACTGCTTATCAACAACGCAAAGACTTTAACAGCCAATGACAGTTACAGGTGGGAAAGGGCGTCACTTTATGTTGAAAAGTGGTGGGGACATTTTAGGGTTTAGATTAGTTATTGTCAGATTCAGAGTCAGATTAGTTGTGACACTTGGCATATCAGACATGACAATCCAAAATATTGGGGTCACAAGATGAAGACTAGAAGATATTTTAATAGTATTTAAAGGAATATTCCTTGATAAATACACAATGGGGGGTCTGGGGGTCCTCCCCCAGAAGATTTTGAGCATTAAACATTTAATTTCCTGCATTCTGGAGACATTTTCTGCACCAATTTATGGTAAATGTGTAATGTTTAGTGTTAATCACCATCTAACCCAGCAAGTTAAGAACTACATTTAGCCTCATGTTACATGAATCTGGTTTTATCAGCTGGCAATGCACATTTCACAGCGCAAGTTGCAACTATTATTAACAATAATGGAAAGCTGAGGCTTTTCAGTAGCAGTAATAACAATAAACATAGGCCTATCACCAAAACTCATTCATTACAGAATATTAGCACTGAAGACACCAAAAGGGGTCCACATCCTCCTCATGTACTGTATCAGCTTAAATGCTATTTCTACTACTGCACACACACACACACACACACACACACACACACACACACACACACACACACACCGTATCCCGCATTCACTGATCCGCCACATTAACGTTAGTTAACTAGTTCCGTTAATGATAACATTTTCCTATTAGCTGCAGGCTCACCAAAACACTGAAAGAGTGTAGTTTACCTTTGCTCGCGTTTCACATCTCCTTCAGTGATTCACATTAGTTAATTTCAAATGTGCGCCGAGTGACCGCAACTCAGCTGTGTTGCTGTTTGGTAGCTGACGTCAGATCCCGGTCACAGGCCACGGAAGCCCAAAGCGTCAGTTCGGAGCTTCGCAACACAAACGGGGTGAACTTATGAATGAACGTGTGAAAGTTCTGTCACAAAACGATGTTGTTACGTATCATCTCGCTATTTTAAGAGGGTATACGGAAATCTTTGACTATTCCTAGTGGGTATACGGCGTATACCTGCGTATCACTACACCACTGCTTTTACAGTACCCAGTTCCTGATCAGCTCTGAGTTCAACAGCAGGTGAAACTCTTTGCCTCCACATTTGGGATTTAATCTTTATTTATTTTTTTATTTAACCTTTTTAAAAAAAAAATGTATCATAGAGTCACAAAAGAAATACTGCGGTCAGTTATTTAATCAGGAAGAGAAAACTTTCAGACTGAAGTACTGAAAGTCACACAGTGGATAGGCTGTGCTGTGATCAACATATTGCCAAGAGACAGAAGTCATTAAAGTTAAGTTATTAAATAATTAAAAACGATTCATACTGACATGGTCTTGGGTCACACAGACAGTGTGGTCAAACGTTGATCTGTGTCTCCCGTTATAAAGAGTGATGGCTGTCTGTTTGCTCTGGAAGTTGTTTTATGCCACGCCGACAGTTGACTATTCGTTTTAAAAGGCTGAATCGTTTTTCTACATGACACGTTTACTGACACAGACTCCAAAGACAATTATGTGTATTTAGAACATTTATTAGAGATAATGTTTGACATTCACAGGAAGAGCAACTTGCCTCCTCCTGTTTTCAACGTTTTCCGCAACAAGCAACGTTCAAAGCGTGACAAAGCGGTACGTGACAGGTTTACACCAGTTTTATTTATTTCATTGGGGTTTTGTTTAATCATAAACCTCAGTGAGCAGAATAAGCTGTGATCATTATTACAGGAGCTTAGTTTGTCTGAAACCGAGCAGAAATAAATAAACGTCTGAAGTCTGAAAAACAAAGAAACATCTGATCCATTCATAAAAAGGATGGTTGAAGGAAGGACATGACCAGTCCAGTAAAGGAGTCAGAGATATAAGAAAAAGTACTCAGTGAACATTATTATTCATTATGTAGGCCTATCATAACTCTCAAGTTTTAACTTTACGATCTTCAGCATGTGAAAACTTAAATGTGTTTTAAAATCACGGGGAGAGCCGGGACGAATGAAACACTTTTCACATACACGTCATTTTAAAACATAACGTTGCAGACAGAAATCATTTGTTGTTGTCATCAACAACTCACATGTGTGTTCTATCAATACCAGGTGTTATCCTGTTAAAATGTAAAACGACTTCAGTATAATTTCACTTTGAACGAAAGGTGCGCACTGTTTCATGAAACACAGGGGAGAGACGGATGAGATACAACGATATACATTTAAATAGTTTAAGTTATTCTTGTTTTTATTTAGAAAGCTGGACACTGCCTTTCTTAATACGTAATTGCAAACTCATTAAGTCCTTTTTCTCAATAAAAATAGTATAAATATGACTTAGCTAGCTAACTGCAAAATACACAGCTAATGCACTTGGATCAGATATCGGCTGCCCTTTTTATGCACATCTGCAGCCTGTTTTCTAAGTCTACTGTGAAGAAGACCCTGTTATTTGGGTGTGAGCATCCTGGTGGTCCAGCCTGCAGCCCAGTGGACTCTGCCCCCCCTCCCGCCGTATCTAAATAAATGAATGCAACCCTCTAGAATGTTATTTATGTTTATTTGTTTTGTTCTAGTTTAAGGTTTTACTGTTTACCTGAGCAGTCCCTGCCTCTATGAGTAAAAGCAAATTGATATTTACATATCAAAAAATCAGGGATGGAGGAGGTGGTCAATGCTTTAGAAGGACACATGCCAAGGCTGTTATTTGCTTTTTATCTTTTGTTGTTTTTTTTCTTGCTCTGCCCAGATGTAAGCATGCTGCCTCAAAGGCTTAATGGATGTCACAAAACAACATTTGCAGCATTAACACTGATTTTTTTTTAAAAAAAAGAAAAATTATGTTTTTGTTCTTTCAACAGGTCTGCCAGCCAGACCTCAGTGTCAGTGTTCTGCAGCCAAAGCTTGTACATTTCATGCCATTGAAAAAATGTATTTTCTATATGTTTAATAATTTCTTCAAATCTGTTTGGATTCTTTTTACTTGTGTGACATAATGGGAGAGTTATATATTCTACACACTGGAGTTTATATGGAGAAAAATGATTTTAATGATTTTTTTCTGCCCCATCACCTCTACATTATGACAATTCTGATTTGAGTTTGTTGTCAGAGCTGCTAAGAGTTAGAACAGAAGGACATGCAGGTTTAACTCTGACCAGAAGAACAAAATAAAGTTCTCTATTTTTAAATTGTCTTTTGTTTATTGCCACATGGTTTTTTACATAGAGTTATGTGTGGTTGTGAAATAATATAAAAATACAAAGTATGCTGTAGGCCTAGATAACTAAACCATAAACATGAAATACCAATTGAAATGAACAGCATTAAAGATATTTGTATCAATAACTTGGATAATTGTTGGCATGTAAACAACAACAGTGTTAAAATACTACCAGCTGCTGGCGGTGAAACATCAGCCTGATCTCCTTTCACTCTGCATTCATTTGAACAACATTTTAAATATCAGTGTTAACAGTTAAAACTTTGCTCACACAATAATTACTGCTGGGAAGAAATTGTGTTGCACCACACAAAGTGCTCATTAAACGTTACTGCTGTTGCTGACATACCTCCATCTGTCCATGCGCTACCCTTTAGTGCTTACACAGTGTTACAGAATGAGCATCATATTGCCTATAATTGGCTTTTATTTTAATATATATAATTATTTCCGGGTCATCTGACCCACCTTTGCTTAATGTCTTTCCTTAAATGGAGAAACGTAAAAAGGGACAATTATTTTGGCATTTGGTTTACTTTTTTTTCATTCTTGGATTTAGAAACCACTCTCTTGTCTCTTGTCTCTCTTAAACATCCATTAATAAGCTCATAGTGACCTTTGTTTCCGAGCCCTGTTATCACAGAATGGCCATGGTGTTAGCTTCACGAAACTCTATGTGGTGGCAGGAAAGGGTCAACCCAGATGTCCTCTTTCAGGGTCAGGAGTCTACTTAATGTTTATGCATTTATGCAAATTATTGAGCTTGAATTATCTCCAAAAACATTCTTACTAATTGCTATTCAAGTTAAAGATATCTTCAATTTGATCTTATTCCATTTTTAGATAGCAGCGAATGGAATAGTTACTATAGTAACTAACAAGTAAGTACTATTAGCTTTCAAATAGCGACTAGTAAGTTTTAAAGAATAAATGTTAAAACGGCTTGCACACTCTTAAGCTGTTTGTATTCCCTAAAATCGTCACGCTCAGATATTTTTTTTTTACTTTTAAAACATTTTAAAGCTAATAAATGTTTATGTTTAAATTAATATTACAACTTAATGTAGCATAAATCAAGGCTATAGGCCTACACATCACGGACTCTCCTGGCTTTTGTGTATTATTGTTGCACATCTGTTGTAAATAAAGATGTTTTAAAAGGTGAGAGTAGCTCACTGATTGGCTGTGAGGCAGGTGACTCTGTCTGTGTCGCCGCCATTAGGTTTCAGCATGTGTCCATACAGCGAGCTGGAGAGCAGGGGAGCAGAGCAGAAGGAGCAGAAGTTGGCAGAAGAGTGTTTCTTTTAAACCCGGGTCTTCTAACCTGTCTGGGTCGGTTCTGGATCTGGTCTCTGCAGGTTTCTAACTTGACCGGCTAAATGATCTGCACATCGCGCTGTAAAACTCCGCTAAGAATTGTTTTCTCCAGGAAGCCCAAGTTTCTACCTGAAGGCACGATGTGTGGGTGAGTACCTCAGTTTATTGGCCAGTGTTGTGCCGAATGACACAAATATTTCCTGCAGATTAGTCTATAGTGGTGGCGCCGGGGCCACTTTCAAAAGGAAGCGAAGCCTTAAAAGAGTTTGCAGCTGTTATTCGTGTAGACAACGGAATACTGAGGCTACATAAACAACTTGCACATATAGGCTTCTTTCCAAATGTTGTTCCGTGTCTGTGTGACTGTGGCTGTAACGTTAAATCTGCGGGGAAGAGCGTTACTGTTTTCCACCAGATGTCCGTCACCTCTCACTGCTTTCCGTCCATTTCAGCCTTCTGGTTGGCTGATCAAACAATCTAACCAACGAAGGAAACGAGCCAATCAGAGACACAGTTGTGTTTACAAACGTGTCTCAGCTGATTGGGTAACATCTGTGACACGCCCACGAAACAGAAGAAAACACACTAAGAATCCGTTGCAAAACATTGCACAACGTTGCAAGTATGCATGTCGTTCAAACCGAAAACGTTGCAAACCGTTTTGAGATTGAACTCGCTCGTAGTCAGTAGCTGAAGCTCTGCAGCTGAAGCCCTGCAGTTGAAGTTCTGCAGTTGAAGCTCTGCAGTTGAAGCTCCACCCTTCTTCTCGGATGTAAACAGCAGCTTGCGCAGAAGGGATCAGCTCTAAAATGTTGCTTGTGGGTTTCCTGATCCTCTCTCTGCTCTCTGCATCTGGAGGTGAGCTGCGTCTTTGTCTTTGTGAGCAATGACACACGATATGTGCATGCATTTTAAAACCTGCAGCGGCGCCACACTGCTGATTGTTTTTGTGTCGTCATTGCTGTTGCTATTTTCATTCCCATAACTGTTAGTAAAACTGCTATATTCACATTATGTATTAAAATCATATTTTTTTCCCATTTATATGTAGATCAACTGAACCTAAACTGGATTTATACAATCAACCCAATAAAACAGCAGCAATAAAGAGTTTCAGTTTCAGTTCAGACTGTTTACATTTCATTTTGCAAAACTTTCACTTTCGGCAGCACTTCGGACCCGATAAGCTGACATCGGTGTTTTCCAGGGAAATCTAGCTGGGGAAAAAACAGGGGCGAGTTCAATCTCAAAACATTTTGTACTGGTTTGCAAAGTTTTCGGATTTAACGACGTGATTCCTTGTGAAATGAACGGGGTTCGAGGTATGTTGTCTTCTATTTGGTGGGCGTGCCCAGGGGCGTTTCCAGGCTCTTGAAACATTGGGGGCTTAGCCCAGCCCAGAAATCTGTTGTTTTCACCCCTCCCCTTCCCCCGTTGCTGCATACCTACGGTTTACACCTGTAAAGCAGCAGTAAAAGACCTTTACACAGTAAGTCTAACAAGCGTCTTATTTTCTGATAATAATTAACACTGATGTCTGGACGTCCTTCCCCTGGAACATTTAGCCTGTAAACACTTAATTTCCTGCATTCTGGTATTTCTGGCACCAGTTTATTGAGGAAATGTCTGCAGTGCCAAATCAAAATAAAATAATTTAGTGTAATATAAAGCAGTGCAGCTGTCAGGCACTCTGTTTAGCTGTCAGATATGTTTCTCCTGTATCAACCTTTCTCATACAATTTAATCCCAGCTGAGTCTACATACATGCTGGCAGGCCTGAAGTAGCTTAAGTCTTTTTAAATGTGCATATGGCACCATTTTTCTTAATTATAAAGTAGCTTAATGAATTTGAATGTAGTTTTAAAAAACAAACAAACAATATTGATCTAATGTTCGATATGGGGGTCTGCCCCAGAAGATTTTGAGCATTAAACACTTAATTTCCTGCATTCTGGAGACATTTTCTGCACCAGTTTATGGTGGGAAAGTTTTTATAAGGGGGAGGACTAAATGTAGGTGGCTGGTGACGATTCAGAATATAAAAATATAATAGTAATGCAGTAATCAGTAGCTTATTCTTTTTTTACTTTAAAGTACGTGTTTTGATTTAGAGATTTCTTCTATATTTCCATTACCTTGCAGGCTTATTGTGCAAATACACCTTTCTCATAACATTTTTATTGAACCTTTAATCACCTTCCCTGATTACATGACATTTAGGCAGTCAGGTCACCGGAGGAAGCCGGCTGGAGCCCAGTTATCATTTGAGTTTGCATCACAGTTAGTTTAATAGTTTGGTCATTTTGACACAGGACTGTTCTGTTCGAAACATCTGAACTTGTTGCATGTTTTCACAAGTGAGTGAGGGTGAATCACGTGTGAAAAGCTGTTTGTCCGAGGGAGACCTGGCCAAGAACATATGAACAGACTTTACTTCCAAATGAATCTACAACTTCTCCTTCCGGCTGAGCTGCTTGAATCTATATGAACTTTTGCTTCTTAACTAATTCTGAAATTTTCTTTTCTGTTTTTAGATCAGCGAGAGATAAAAGTGAAGCCTGGACAGGACGTCCCTCTTCTGTGTCAGGGTCTCAGAAATGCCTCTGTCAAACTGTTGGAGTGGGTCAGACCTGACCTGAGGTCAGAAGGTTACGTGTTCTTTTACAGAAACGAGCGGCCGTATGAAAACTACCAGCATGAATCTTTTCATGGTCGAGTGGAGCTGAGAGATCCAGAGATGAAGGACGGAGACGCTTCTGTTGTCCTGAAGAACGTCAACATCAACGACACTGGAACATACGAGTGTCGGATTATAACAAACCGACGGCAAGAGATCAGGCACCAGATCGAGCTGAATGTTACAGACTCAGGTGGGTTAGTAGAGTCCAGGCTCCTCAGGAGGGTTAGTGATGTTCAGATTTGCTGATAACTGAAACCTGTTTTCTGCTCTGCAGATCACACAGCTGGAAACAAGGAGAGAGGAAACAAGGATGGAGGAAACAAGGATGGATTTCTTAACATCATAGTTGGACTGTCAGTTCTTGGTGTGCTGCTTCTTGTTGTTGTTGTTTTGTTGTTGTTTCTGTCTGTAGAAAACATAGGCAGGCATCAAAGCTTGGTTCATACAAATCTCCTGAAAAGTCCGGTGATGTCACAGTACTGACCCTGTACTGCAGGATGAGCGGTTGATAATGGATAAATTTCCTTCTTGGCTATAAATCATATTTGTCTAATCACAGAGTATAAAGTTACAGTGTGCTGGTGTTTATGAATTTTCAGCTGAGTCTGCAGCTTCTCTGCATTACAGAGTTTTATATCAGCTCATTATTTTTGCTCCTGCAATCAGAGTTTCGACAGAATCAGCAACACAATGTAAAACATCACAGATTGCATAGATATGTTTTTTTTTTCGGTCAAAGTTGAACATAAACTTCAGGAGCTACAGCAGACTAGAAGGCTAAAAGCGGTATTTGACAGTGTGCATTATAAACAGTTTAATAAGCACTTTATTCTCATTAATCAGTTCTTTACTCACTGCACCCAATCGGCTTCTCTGCCTCTGGACGAACAGTTGAGAGTGAGGGTGGATCAGTGTGCAATGATCAGTGGCCAATGAAGGCCCGTCAGAGTACAGCTCTGACGGGGCCTTGGTTGTGATGAAGAGCTTGTGGGAGCTGCCAGGATAATCTGCTCCTGGTGCTCTGTACAGGAAGTGAGAAGACGTGTTAGCTTATTGTTGAGAACTTTATAATTGTTTGTTTCCACCATTTTTACTTAAAGCAGTGATCTGCAGAAAGAGTGAGCACTTGCACTTTTAGCTGTTGCTTTGGACAAATAAATGTGTTGGTATAGAAAATATTATTATTATTGTTATTATTGTTATATGATAATAATTATAAATACTTAAATGAACAATCTGACATTCAGCTGATGAGTAATGTTGATTAGAATGATTATCTTGTGTCAGATGTGTCCAGTCTTTGTATTTGTGACTCTGATTTCTTTCTGTATGTTGCAGATTTCATTTTCTGCATTTTCAGCACTTGACACCACCTGTATAAGCTTAATTAAAGTTTTTTAACATTTAAATATGTTTCCTTTTTTAATGAAGTTGTCGTTAATAATGTAGAGGAGCTGGATTCATGTTCAGTCTTTCTGTAGAGTCTAAAAGTTGTCGACCAGAAGCTGTGGAGCTCGTTGCCACACGTCTAATCTCACCTAAAAAATAAAAATAAATAAATAAACCAGCTGCAGAGCAAACATGCCGTGGTGCACCAAGGAGGTTTAAAAAACACAAACGTACTCTATGCTTCCTGAAAACAATATTTGAATCCTCAAACTTTTCATTAAGTGAAACCTTATTTTATATCAGCCTGTTTCTGCAGCAGCCCGTCAGGGTATTTTATGTATTTATTTAAAATGAACTTCATTAGGTGCACCTGTTCAGTTGATGGATAACACAATAGCTAATCAGCCACACAATCACATGGCAGCAGCTCAATGCATTTAGACATGTAGACGTGGTCAAGACAACTTGCAAAAGTTCAAACTGAGAATCAGAAAGAGGATTTAAGTGACTTTGAATGTGACATGGTTCTTGGTGTCAGACAAGCTGATCTGAGTATTTCAGAAACTGATGATCTGCTGGGATTTTCACCCCAACCATCTCCAGGGTTACAGAGAACGGTCTGAATCAGAGAAAATATCCGGTGAGCAGCAGCTGTGTGGATGAAAATGCCTTGTTGATGTCAGAGTTCAGAGGAGAACGGGCAGACTGGTTTAAGTGACAGAAAGGCAACAGTAACTCAAATAACCACTCGTTACAACCGAGGTCTGCAGAACGTGTTGCAGCACCATCTCTGAACGCACAACACGTCAAACCTTGAAGCAGATGTGGGCTACAGCAGCAGCAGGCCAGAACGGCTGCCCCTCCTGTCAGCTGAGAACAGGACAATCTGGGGAATAGGGGATTGGAAAAACGTTTCCTGGTCTGATGAGTCTCGATTTCAGCTGCAACATTCAGATGGACAGAATTTAGCTTAAACAACATGAAAGCCTGGATCCATCCTGCCTTGTGTCAAAGGTTCAGCCTGCTGGTGGTGTGATGATGTGGGGGATATTTTCTTGGCACACTTTGGGCCCCTCAGTACTTCCTGAGTATTGTTGCTGACCTCGTCCGTCCCTTTATGACCACAGTGTACCATCTTCTGATGGCCACTTCCAGCAGGATAATGCAACATGTCACAAAGTCCAGATCATCTCAAACGGTTTCTTGAACATGACAAAGAGTTCACTGACCTCCACAGTCACCAGATCTCAGTCTAACAGAGCAGCTTTGGGATGTGGAGGAACAGGAGATTCACATCATGGATGTGCAGCCGACAAATCGGCGTGATGCTGTCATGTCAACATGGACCAAAGTCTCTGAGGAATGTTTCCAACACCTTGTAGAAAGTTAGCCATGAGGGATTAGGGAGTTCTGAAGGCAAAGGGGTCTAACCCGGTACTAGTAAGGTGTACCTAATAAAGTGGCCTGTGTATAGTGTATAATTACCTGTAAAACAATCAGCTTTGCCCTTTAATGCGACACCAACTCAATGTGATGGAGACCAGTGTTTAAAGGGGATGAAAGCAGTGAGTGTGATTGGCCACAACGTCTAACACGCCCACCTGTAATGTTTAATAAGGGTTTCTAGTCTGATCCCATCTGAGCTCTACAGTCCCTGATATCAGATCCCTCAGCAGCCATGAGAGCAGCGCGTGAACACAGTGTGAACGTCAACAGAAAACTATGCTGATCCCTCAGGAACACATGAGTCAGCGTTTGGCCTCTGGCCTAAAATATAAAAAAGCCAGGTTTTAATTCATATTCAGTGTGAATTAACAAATAAATCTGCTTTAAAGCTGAAATAAATGTATTTAATGGCAAATTAAATAAAGCAGATACCCACTGACTGAACACAAGAAATGTGTGCTAACATGAAATGTTTTTGCTGACACAGCAGCTCTGTGCAGGAAGTCCATGAAGATGCTGATGTGCTGCCTCCTGCTGGCTGCTTCCTGTCACTGCAGACACTCGACAGTCTTCAGGAGGAGTCACGAGACATTTCAGCAATGTATAGTTTTCATAATTAAAGTGAGGCTGTTAACATGTGTGTGTTTAGGCTCTAGTAGTGAAACTAAACATTTAATCTCATTTAACTCTGTCAAAACAACATAATATTTTGTTTCTTAAGTTTTAATTTGTTTATTTCCTGCTCCAAACCATCTATTTCTTGCCGTATTCCGTCAATCCCTGCCGTAAAGTCCTGGCTGCAGCCTCCTGAATCTTGAATAATTGGTGCGTTTCATTTAAATTACGCACGTTTTCAGCCGCCGCATTTCTCAACACCAGGTAATGCGTACACCTGGATTTCAAAGGTACGCACAGCTTCATAAATCAGACGCTGAGAACAGAGTAAGCATAATCTCACGCACAAAAATACACCCGTTTCTACGCAAGAATGATGAATGAGGGCCAGTGAGAGGTTCTTCTCTTATAACAGTCTCACTTTTTTGGCAGTTTCAGGAACCTGAGCTCCTCAAGATAAAGACAAGTTGCCCAGCAGCTGCTGGGCAGCCTGACCCAACATGAAGGGCGGGGCTTCAGCTGATGACCTCATCAGACAGGAAATACTTTCCTTCTCCTCTTTGCAGCACAAACCTTCTGACATTAACATTTTATCTGCATCACGAATTCAGAATAATTTGTTCATCATCAGACAGAAAAAGCCAAACATACTGCCTTCAAACTGAAGGCAAATGTAATAATTCACACACACATTAACGGACTTAATTTAATAAAGAAAACTATACATTATTTTTTAATGTTCCTAATTAGGTAACAGTTATTTCACTAGAATAAACAGGCTACAGAGAAGATGACATCATGACTCCTGACTATCGAGTGTCTGCAGTGACAGGAAGCAGCCAGCAGGAGGCAGCACATCAGCATCTTCATGGACTTCCTGCACAGAGCTGCAGTGTTTCTCAGGTAAACATTAAACTCAAAGTTTCATTTCATGTTACCTCACAGCTCTTGTGTTAAGGCAGTCGGGCATCTATTTTATTTAATCTGACAGAAATACATTTATTTTAAGTTCTTTTTCACTACAACAACAGATTTCTGTGCTCATTCACAGCACTGACTGTGAATAAAAACATGTATTTTAGCTGTAGATGTAAAATCTGAAGTGTGGTCTGTCGGCTTTATTTACTGAATGAGTGTTTTTTCTTGCAGTTAAATTATTTTATTATAATTTGTTCCTGTTGAATGGCATGTGTGACATAAGTGAAAGAGATCTGACTCAGACAGAAACTCAACACCCCGACAGAGACTCCACATTGTCTGTCACCTTATTCAATGTCTCATCTGGAATCTGACCTGCCTTTGTTGTTTCTAGTTCCTGCAGTTCTCCCTTAAATTCAGCCTGTTGTGCTTCTGATTTTGCTTTCTTAAAACGCAGAAGCTAAACACTGACTCGTGTGCTTGATGGATCAACATAGTTTTCTGTTGACGTTCACTCTGTGTTCACACGCTGCACTCGTGGCTGCTGAGTGATCCACATCAGGAACTGTAGAGCTCAGATGGGATCAGAGAAGACACCATTATTGTACATCACAGGTTGGTGTGTTAGACGTTGAGGCTCACTGCTTTCATCCCCTTTAAACACTGGTCTCCTCTGTACTGCTCAAATTAAAGGGCAAACCTGACTGTTGACCAAGGAAACTAGAAGAAATGTTGAAATCACTACATGAACTGGATGCACGTGTGACGCTGAGGATGAGAGCGATTGAAGAAAGTTTGAGGAACATTAGAGGCAGTAGGGAGCCGACCGGCTGCAGTAAAGGACCTGCAGCCTGAACGTAGCCAAAGTGACCCAAATCCGTTTTTTTTGCCCACATGTGCCTCAGATATGATCTTTTTATGACAGTGTGAACAGGTCGAGTCACATTTAATTTGATCTTTTTCAGTTCAATAAATTTTCAAGTTGCTCTGTTATGGCCGCTCAGTGAAGATGGAGGGCGGAGGACACACAGCTGCTCCTCCATTGTTGTAACAAAACACTTCCTGCTTTACATTCTTTATTTCAGAGTTATTAAATTAGTCCAGTAAAAGCATCTGAATCCCAAATGTTTTGGTTTTCCTGATAATCATTCCAGAGTTATGACAGCTCAGAGGAACTTGACTCAACCAGCATGAATTCCTTAAACTACGTTTCCTTTTACAGTGAATGAATTACCCAGTTCCTGATCAGCTCTGAGTTCAACAGCCGTGAAACGCTTTGCCTCCACATTTGGAATTTAATCTGAGTCACAAAAGAAATCCTGCAGAATGTGTCATGAGGGAGGAGACGAGTTTATCCTGCCGCTTCTCACAGACACAAAGTTCAAACTTAACCTGGTTTAAATTAAATTTTCTTATGTGGAGTCTGAACTGAATCACTGTGACTGTGAATCAGACCTGCTGTTTGTCTGTTTTTCTCCTGAGCTGATTATTTGTTTCAGTTATTTAATCAGCAGGAAGAGAAAACTTTCAAACTGAAGTACTGAAAGATAAAACTGGTCACATTTAACAGTAGATGATAAGCTGTGCTGTGATCAACATGTTGCCAAGAGACAGAAGTCATGTTATTAAATAATTAATAAATGTCTGTTTTCTGCTTTATAGAAATCGGACTTTAAACCAGGAGACTGGTGTTCGTTTTCCCTGTGATACAAAAAGTCAACATTAAATATTTTCATTTAAGTGATGTAGGTACGTAAGTTGTAGGTACACAAGTAACGTAACTTATTGTGTGAACAGTGTTATTTTAACCCAAACTATGATCTTTTTCTATCCCTAACCAAAGTACTTATGTTGCCTTAACTTAACCAAATTGCAAAGTTTCACAGCTTTAAGAACATGGCATTTCCCAATGGCAATGTTTCGCAACGTAACGTTTCATTTTGAAACTGTAACTAGATGTTGCATATTCATTGTTGCTAACTTGACCACGAAGAGGTAAACGTCCAAAAAAGACGCAAAAGAGGCACCCAGGGCGTTAAAAAGCGACGTCAGGGGATGTTGACGAAGACTCTCACAGATGAAGTAAAAATCTCAAACACATTGAAACTAAAATGAATACCATATTAAGATCTTAGTAAGTAATACTAAACTTGAACATCCTATGTTTGTTGTGAATACTGAGCACAAAGGGGTGAGTAAATTCAGAGTAACTGTAATTTGGTCAAACCCTGCAGGTGACATCATGGCTACATTGTTTAAGACTGCCAAAGCAGAGAGGCAAATGTTGTATATATGTTACTATGTGGTGTGTGATATTCAGATTTTGATGAAACATGACAAAACACTCATTTCGGTAATCCTCCTCCACACGCGACTCATCTGCTGTGAAAACGGAATCGCGGGTGAAAAATAAGAAACGGGGTCTTTTAAATGGTTATTTCTGACGGGGGAAACCAAGGTGAGCAGATAAGGCGACTGAAATTTGTGATTAAACACAAAAATAAATTGAAGAATTTAGTGGAATTAAAATGGTGTGCAATTTATTTTCCGCTCCTTCCAGTGAAAATGTTATTTTATAATCATTGTTTCTTTATGACCGTACAGACCAGTGAGAACAGCTAACATTTATACTGGTGCTGATGGGGATCCTAAAAAAATAGATTTTTCCAATAAATAGTTACAAAAACGTTTGTGTATGCTGTCAGTTATAGATCTTAGAAAGAAATAAAATCGAAATTGTACAAAATCAGAATTGGCAGGTCAGACCTTTTTAAGAAATGCCAAATAGGAGAGAGTAAGAGTGGGTGAGTGATTTACGGCGCACATCCGCCCGCCCCGCCTATAAAGCTACAGACCAGAAAGAAAACGTTTTGTCGGAGAAATCACCATACAACAAACAAACAAATGCTTTCAGATTGTCAGAGACAGCAGCGGGTCTGTAATAAAAGTGTTTAAATAAAGTGTTTAATGTTTCAGAAGTAATCACTCATTTAGCTGAGGCTTTTATCAAAAGCAACTCACAATCGCTGTGTCAGAGGGCGCACCTTGGGGTAAAATGTGTTGCTCAGGGACACATGTATTACAGTGGGAATCGAACCCATGATCTTACACCAGAGGCGTGTATCTTAACCACTACACCATAGAGACAACCTGTTCCTTTACAGAACCAGAATGGGCCTACTTTATCTCCGAGGGTGAATTCTTTGTTGCAGATACTCGCAAAAAAGGAACAGAAATAATAGGTAGCCAGTTGAAGTTAGTGAGCAGAGAATATAATAAAGTCTATAGGCTACAAATCTAAGACTATAATAACAAGTGATAGCCTAATAAATGTGAACATCTACGGTATTATACAGTAGCTTATTAAGAGAGTTGTAATGATAAGTAGCAGGAAAGATATAGGCCCTAGTGTTATATTTAATTAATAATAAAGAGTGCTGACAGTGATGATGGATTAAAAATCCGTAACTGAGTAAAGTTGAAGTTGTTTCAAGAATGATAAATGAAAAGTGAAATAAAGTCTCACATTTATTATATGTCAAGAATTTTATTCAGAAATATTCAGCTGTTTTGGGGCTGAGTCGGGTTTTTCATACAGTAATCGCGTCGACACGTCAGTATCGAGCGTCTCATCCCTTGTTAATGAAAACATGAAGCCATGTTGAACAGTTTAAAACCCGCAGCTGCGCCGCACTGCTGATTTTTTATTGCCATTGCTGTTACTATTTTATTCCCATAACTGTTTGTAAAACATCTCAAAAATGAACAGCTGGTAGCTGCTGAGTGAAAGATCAGTTTCACCAGCGACATTCTGTTTATGGTCTCTCTCGGACATCGCTATGAAACAAATAGGCCTAGGCCTAACCGATGTGTATTAAAGAAAAGAAACAGGCTGATGTCCAAAGCGATGCTCTGTTCAACAACAGGACACTTTTGATATATCTCAGTCAATGCAGTGATCGTAGCCTTCATTTGCTCCGCAGAGACTAAAGAAGATTTTAATGCGCCGTTAATGGAAAGTGAAAGTGTTTAACTTGCCGACTTGTGAAAGAGACTCAGGGTGCAGGTCCCCGGTGTGCGCTCACAAGATTTCAGTTGTATTAGTAGAACTTTAAAGCCATAAACCGAAAAGATATTTGCGTGATTTTCTAAACTTTGCATCTGACCAGCTATGTGATTGTCATGCTGCATTCAGACCAACCGCGAAATTTCAAGATCAAAGAAATCTGAATTCAGTTTGAAAACTACAGCCCTTGAAAATGTCTAATATTTTCTATGCTGATTTCAAATTAATCGAAAAACCTAGATTTTGAAATGAAACATGTATAATGCCTCCTCTGCCTGTCAGGTGATCCACACACTTATTTCAGCGCCTCTGATAAAGTGCAGCTCACAGCTTCAGGAGCAGAGAGGACAGACACAGAGCTGCAGCTGGATCATCTTATTCTGCTAATTTGCAGGAAAATAAATAACAATAATCTCTCACGCGCACGTAAGGCTAGTGAAGCGAGTAAAGTTCAATTTTCAGCCTTTTGTTGTTTGATTTTGAAAAATCCTTCCGAGATCTGGGGCTTTTCAAAAAAACACCCGGGACTAACGACGCCGCTGACTGTTATATTTACATTATGTAATAAAATCATATTTTTTTTATCATTTATATGTAGATCAACTGAACCATTAAGTTGAGATCAGTGTTTCCAGGGAAATCTAGCTGAGAGAAACCAGGAGTCTGAGTTTTGTTCTGTTTGGTGGTTGTGCCACCAATTTTATTTTATAATTTTACAAGCAAGATATTATCCTAATTATCAAAAAACATCCAACCTTATTAAAGTTTTAAGTTTAATTTAGATTAGATGTAAATGGTAATTTTATCATACTTTGCCTTGTTAATATTGAAAATAAAGGAGTGAATCTTGAAAATTAGATCACTTGGGAGATTACTTGGGGAGAAGGTACAAAATATACCATAACACATAAAATATAACATAAATACAATATTGAAATATGTAGAAAATGAATGTGTATTTTATTTTAGTTTGCCATCTACATAATTTTGAAGATGCAGCAGTAATTGAGCACAGAAGCAGATGACAGGGGGAACATGTTGTGTTATTAGTTGTCACATCCACTGCTGCTGTCTACGGTGCTGAAGCGCTGCAGCTTCACGTTGATCCATTTCTATCAAGTGAAGCCTGGAGCCTGCTTGGTACAGAGTGAAAAACTGTTTTACAAACAAGTAAAGCAAACGTAAACCACTGGGAAAAACTTGCAAACACTGACAAAATACAGCTGTATAAATAATCAAACTATAGTTAGGAATGAGCCTCGCAGACAGATGGAAAACATGCTGATGACAGGTGCAGAGAAGGTGGAGATGAGGCGGAGCCGGTAACAAGGATATTTGGGCTGATGCAGGGAGGCCTGGATGCACTAAATGGAACCTGGAAAATGGTGAAATTAAAAGGGATAAGGAGACGGAGGGAGTTATGCATGTGGATTGGCACTGAGTTGAAAATTTAATTCTGAAATAATGCTGCAGTCAAATACCTTGAAAAAAGTCACAGTGGTCCCTCAGGACATGTTGAACAAGAATACAGTGGAGTTTGCTGAAAACAATTGGATTCTATTTTTTTATTGAATTTTTAAAATAGGTCGAATTGGCTATGAATGCGAAAAGGCTCTGACTATAGTATTTAATTATAAAATAATGCTACAGTGAGTAAAATAACTTGAAAATAGTGTCACAGAGGTCACTAAGGACATGTTGTACAGGAATATGTTTTAAAATGGATTTTTTTAATTGCTATATACTAGCAATGCATGAGTATTGGCTGTGACTGTGGCATTTAATTTTGAAATAATGCTGCAGGAAAATAACTTGAAAAAATAAATAACTGCGTACAAACTGTACAAGATGTATATGGTGTTTGCAGATATTAACTGTTGTTAGCAGTTTGATTTATTTGTAGGAATTTTGAAGAATCTACGGCGCTGAATAGGTGATTGGTTTTGCCTTGGTAATCCTTAAAAATTCTTTAGTGAAAGAGCAAGGAAGTGATGTATATTGTATTTGTTATTATTATCCTTTGTTGAAATACACACAACAACGACAAATAGGACAAAATATAAAAATGTTGCCGTTTTAAACAAGAAAACAAGAGCTCGTAGGAGCTCCTCCTGAGAGCATAACTCATACTTACAATTTCACTCTCCTTCCCAAAAAGGGGAGTAAAACTAACTTAGTATTTATTACACACTGATCAACTTATGCTCTCAACTTTTTGTCCAGTGAGACAGAAAGTTTGAGGAACATTAGAGGCAGTAGGGAGCCGAGCAGTAAAGGACCTGCTGCCTGAACGTAGCCAAAGTGACCCAAATCAGATTTTTTTTGCCCACATGTGCTTCAGATATGATCTTTTTATGACAGTGTGAACAGGTCGAGTCACATTTAATTTGATCTTTTCAGTTCAATACATTTTCAAGTTGCTCTGTTATGGCCGCTCAGTGAAGATGGAGGGTGGACGACACAAGACAGCTCCTCCTCCATTGTTGTAACAAAACACTTTCTGCGTCCTTATCCCCTCCACACGATCTACCGTAAACACAACGTTTAGGCGTCATCGACCGCAGTCGGCAACAACAGCAGAAGGAAACAGCTGTCACGACTAAATGCTAAAATGTTTCTCGTTTTTTTTCTTCTGTTTCCTGATCTTCTATCTGCGTCTTAAGGTGAGCTGTGTCTTTGTCTTTGTGAGCGTGTGTGTAAAGGTTGCACTGACGCACACACGCTAAATATGTGCATGCATTTCTTATCTGAGGTGAATGTTCGTGTGTACGAACAAAACATGAAGTCAGTGGAAATCTGGGCGGGATCCTTGATGTTGCTATTACTATGTTATTATAAGTAACCTCTGTTATTTACAACAATGAAGATCTGAAGATCAATTGAACTGATCCACAGACAGCGACAGCAGCCAAATCAGCAACAATAAACAGTGTACTACAGCTCATCCAGTTTGTTTACATTAGGCTATGCAATTTTCACTTTCAGTTGCACTGGACACATCGAGTCATCAGTGTTTTCCAGGGGAAACCAGGTCTATAATCCCCTACCCATGTTACAGAAACCAGGTTTCTCTTTTGACTGAAGTGATATTAGCCTGTGGTGAAGTTGAGCATCTCCTTGTTTCTGGGAAACCATGGTAACATCACCACACATTGTTGAAGAGTCATTCATTTTACTCATCCTGTGATGGAGAGAGGCCCATGGAAGAAGTGACACATTTTTGCTCTTCAAAGTGATCTTATTTTTGTTGAAGGAGTCCTGGTTCTTGTCTCTAAACATTTCCAGACAAGTCTGAACAAATCTCACATGTGTTAGTGCTTTAGGATATGTATATTTACAATATGAGGTTGTGCTGTTGGCTCTGAAGTGTTGGATGACACAAGCTTGTTTAAACGGCAGGGGTGGAATAATTTGAGGGGGATTTCGAGCCAGCTATTTCATTCTTACATCTTAGCACAGAAATGATGTGACATTAATTTTAGACCAGAAACCACCGAGCCATGCCTCTGTAAAGGGATAAAGACAAGAAAGGCTTCAACTCCTCCTGTGGATTTGGACAGAGCGGTGGGATAGTTAGAGAAAGGGAAGTCCGTACGTGAGGTGGCACGGGACATGACGATCAACAAGCTGCAATGTTTCACGATCTACGTGCAATGAAATGTTGTGAAGTGGCATTTGAGTTGGCACGACAAAAGACATGATGTCCCCGACCCTCTGTGGCTCAGCCTGCCCAGAATTGGAGCAAGATGACCTATTTTTAAAAAAAACGGTTTATTTTGGATCCAAAGTGATTCTTTCCAGGGATGCACCACATCGTAAAATATATATTTTAGTTGGAGACGTTACTGTCATGTCCTCACTTTAAAGATGTCTCAAGTAAAAACTTGCTTCCCCTGCTCTCCCCCACATGACATTTAACCATCAGGTCTCTGGAGGAGGCGGACTAGAATCTGTTACAGGACTGCATCTGAGTGGGTGATGCAGGTCACTGTCCTGGTTTCACACCAAACAACAGCAAGGCCGTTATTTCCAGTGAAGAGAGCTGAAGCACTTTGCTGCTTCTCTGTCAGGCCCACAACACGTCCTCCACCTCAATGAGATTTTCTCATGACGGAGTCAGAGGAAGAAAAGACATCTTTCATTTTACCGTTAACAATGTCGTAAACATCAGCCTTCCTCCAAACAACATTATGTTTAAAACCAGTGAGGGAAAAAAACTGGCAGGTTCAGTGTGAAATAATATTTGAATATTTGATGCTTGGGTACTTTCGCACAAGTGAAATAAGCAAAACGTTAGAAACTGATAAGCAGAATCGAAGCACCACGTGTCTTAAAGAATCTACAGTTCCAACTCGCTGTCGGTTCTCGTTATTCAGCCTCTAGATCACAGTTAGTTTTTCTTGACACATCTGTTCATCTTTTCACAAGTGAGTCAGCGTGAATCATGTGAAAAGCTGTTTGTGTCTCATGTGATAAAAATATCCGCTGTAACGGCAGATCATAGGATGTTAAAATGAGTTTATGTGAACAAAGTTAACGTCCAAACAAATCTTTAACATCTCCTTCCTGCTGAGCTGCTTGCATCTTTCTAAACGACTGTTGCTTTCTAACTAATTCAGGATTTTCTTTTCTGTTTTTGTCTTTAGATCAGCGAGAGATAAAAGTGAAGCCTGGACAGGACGTCCCTCTTCTGTGTCAGGGTCTCAGAGATGCCTCTGTCAAACTGTTGGAGTGGGTCAGACCTGACCTGAGGTCAGAAGGTTACGTGTTCTTTTACCGAAACGAGCGGCCGTATGAAAACTACCAGCATGAATCTTTTCATGGTCGAGTGGAGCTGAGAGATCCAGAGATGAAGGACGGAGACGCTTCTGTTGTCCTGAAGAACACTGGGACATACGAGTGTCGGATTATAACAAACCCACGGCAAGAGATCAGGCACCAGATCGAGCTGAAGGTTTCAGACTCAGGTGGGTTAGTAGAGTCCAGACTCTTCAGGTGGGTTAGTAGAATCCCGACTCCTCATTCATACGAACCTCGTCCTCAAAGCTCAGGTGTCTCGGTGACTTGAAGTTACTAATTTGTGTAAATGCATTCAGCTTCATCTGAAAATGTGTCCTCTGTAGCAGCCGTTTGTATTCTGTCAAATCATCTTGCTCAGATGAAAAAAATTCTATAGAACATGAACATGTTCTCTACTGTGAACTGTGAAATGTCTGAGGCCTTCCAGATTTAGGTGAAACTGCACTTCCTTCAGCTCGTTGTTTCTCTGACTTCCTGCATGACATCAGAGGAGAGTGAAAGTTTCAACACAACTAACTGGACAGAATCAGCATAAAGATGAATTTAGTTTATTTACAAGCACTTTTTGGGTCAAACCTGAACATAAACTTCAGGAGCTACAGCAGGCTAAAACCAGTAGGCTATTATCAGTTTATTAAGCACTTTATTCTCATTAATCTCATCATTACTCACTGCAGCAAAATACTATAAAGTAATGAATAATCCATAAAAGAGTTGTAACAATTCTCCAAATCTACGCTTCTGTTCATACATCGTTTTCCCCACATTTTTGGGGGGGATGGTGTAGCGGCTGTAAACGACACAAAACAAAATTTGCAGCCGCAGAGGCTAAACACTGAGAGGCAGGAAAACTCCGTGGCAGCGCCAAAAACTAAAGTCCACTCAACGATCTGAGTTCAAGCATTTTATTTACAGTTCAAGCGATAAAACTGGCACTGCAGTTGCCAAGTCATAACAAATTAGTGAGTGATTGCGAGTGCGTGAGTGCGGTCAACAGAAAGTGTTCGCTCCCAGGCTCACCCCCTCTCTCTGTCAAAGCCCCAAAAAACCCCCACAGGTGAACAGGTGAAGCAAACAAATAGACCACTGTTCCTTCGCCCAAACCCCTGTGGACACGCTCACCACCTACAATCCGAGTGCAGTGAATATTATGAATGAGACCACAAACATAGAACATATGGGAGATTTACAGGTGGCTCCTACAGATGGTGAATAACAAACGGGGAAAAGGTCTATTACTATTATTCTTACTCTCATTATTATTATTATTATTATTATTATTATTATTATTATTATTATTATTATTATTATTTATCCATCTTGGATTAATTAAACTGTTGTAATTTACAGTCATGATCACAGGATCATGACTGGACCAAAATAGTCACATGACCCAATTAAAATCGGTGCACATGTACTAGAATTATAAGCCGACATCTCGGCCGAACTTTAAACACAATGTTTGTTGCAGAGAAACACAGAGAGAGATGTTATGTGTTATTTTACACATGTCCAGATTTCATTTTCTAGCATGTTAGTGTCGATTCATGTGATGCGCATTTGAGCCATGAAAACAGAATTACGGGTGAGTTTATTAAACCCGGCAACTTTATGAAACATACTGTTGATGGAGAAAGCACCGGGACAGGGAGACTGAAGGTGAGACAAGCCTGTGAGAGAGCAGAGGTGTGTGTGTGTGAGGGAAAGAGAACTCAAGGGAAATTAGTAAGTAGCCTAAGCACTAGAAGAAGGTGGAGAATGAAGTCCAAGTAAAATGGTGAAATCAGAAATAAGCTAGTAGAAATAGAAATATGCCACTTTACACTGACATTGTCATAATGAGTGGAGAGCGGCGTGTCACAGTTCTGTCCCTTGAAACCGCGACCGTGAACGTTTCAAATTGTTACAGGCCTAATTTAAAATACAGATCAGCACCTATTTGACTTCTCCATCTCTGAGACAGAAATTAAACTGATTATAGAATGATTGTGATGTTTCCTGTCTTTGTTTGTCACTCAGATTTAGGGGCTGGAGCCTATCCAAGCTGGCATAGGGCGGGCTACACCCTGGAAAGGTCGCCAGTCCATCGCAGGGCCACACATAGACAGACAACCACTGTCTATGGTTGTTATATGTTGTTATATACTATAAATATTTTTCTTTTTGAATGAAGTCTTTATTAATGTAGAGGAGCTGGTTTCATGTTCACCGATGTTTAGTTCTTCTGTAGAGTCGATGCCACACGTCTGCAGATGAATCACATCATGTGGTGAACCAGAGACGTTTGGAAAACAAACACAATCGACGCTTGATGAAAACATAGTTAAATTTTGAATCCTCTTTCTGCGGTCTTTGCGGTCTAATGTTTACACACACACACACACACCTCTGCTGCAGACACAGCGGCTTCCCTCTTCCTGCATATTAGTCAGCTCTGTTTACATTAGTGGTCTGTGGTTTAAACAGCACTCACAATTTCCACCCGTGATTCCCTTTTTTCAGCTTCAGGTGACAGTTCAAAGTCTCTAAATGTCTGTCTGGTCCAGTCATTGCAGTTTGGTGTGAAGCAGCTCTGAGTTCATTTTAACTGCACACAGCCTGACAGCAGCTCATTTCAGTTAATGAAGCGATGCACTTGGATCTGCCCTCTCAGGGTGGTGCATAGTTTAGTGCAGAGGTGAGATATAAAACTCACAGTAACACATACAGTTTGCAGCAGAGACAGAGCAGCAGCAGCTGCAGCAGCTGCAGCAGCAGCAGACGTCACCTCCTCTCTCATGGATAAGTGGATAAGATTTGTGTTCCTGTTGGTCCTTCTGTCTCCAGCAGCTTCTGGTAAAGATCAGCTTTTTATTCTCAATAGATTCATGGAGGCAGGACAGAGTTTTAATCAGTGTTGTAATAATGTATAAAATAATACAAATAGATTATCTCAGTTAAAGTGTGATGTGTGGTTGAGATTTCACTGAGGCGGAAAGAAAACCACAAAGGAAACACTACCGATCATCTGATGGCTTTAATTACTGTAGCTCTGAAATGTCTTCATTATATTTAAAGTGTTTAGCTTTTTTAATGGGTTTAGTCTGACTTGTAGCTGCTGACTAGCGAAGTTAGTTTCTCACAGTTTGGCTGCTCTGCTGTAGAGGAGGAGACGCTGTAGTAACGTTACATAAACAGGGACTTTATTCATGTTCTGTGGCAGCAAACACAACACACAGCCTCTCAGTAGGGGAGAGCGGGGTAAGTTGTCTCGTGTGTAAGTTGTCACACTGCTAATAACTCCAACACTAGAGGCTCTATGACAAAAATCAAACAGCCATTTTGTGTGACTTCTTTTTCTGTGTTCAATTTCCTGTTCACATGTGGTCATGGTCACTCTAATCAGAGGTGAGCACAATTTTATTATTTTTTTACTTCAAAAGTAAAACATTTGCACTTTACATTTTATGTATTCCAGCCCTATTATGTGTGAATGTTTAAAATGATAACTTTGCACAACGTAGAGGAGACAGTAACGTGTCTTTTGATACTTCAGCTGAAGAGCTATGTTAAGCTAACCTTGAGATTTAGCCAACATTAGCACACATGTCAGTTTGGGGCAAGTTGTCACATGTGATTATTTGCCCCAGTACAAATAAACACCTATAACATGCTCAAAAACTATGTGAAATTGTGTAATTACCTCTGACACTAGTATTAAATTATTCTGTAAATAGAATATTATGCACTGTAGTTTACAGCAGCAGCCATGAGCCTGGACAAGACTGAATTCATGATAGAGTATATAAGGTCTTATGCTGTAGGCATTTAGTGTGTTAATATATTCAAACACACACACACACTACATCATACAGTTATTAATTTAGTTTGTCAACAAGAGTAGTAGCCAAATAAGCTTGTAATTAATTTGAAATTGCAAGAAGGAATGTGTTTTTTGAAGATAGGAATATAGAAATTATCAACAGAAGACAGAGAATGACAGAACACCACGTGACATAATGTTAAAGGCAGTCAGGCAGGTGAAGCTGAAGGACAAATCAATCAGAAGTACAGCTAAGGATTTTGATGTAAGCAGCTGAATATCTCTTTTGACCTCATCTATGTGGAACACTTTTCATACAGTTTTCCAAAGAAGACGTGGTTTAAGTGTGAAATGCAACGAATGAACCACAATTAATTATTCTAACTGTTTGATAAATCAGTGTGACGACTTACCTGCCGATGGGGCAAATTGTCACAAGTGCACACTCTCTATTCAACAGTCTACAGCTCCATAATGAGATAAGACAGGAAGATGTAATGAATACAAAACTTCTGGCCAAGACTTCATTCTTTCATTTGGTTTGACATGTGAACCTTTGTGATGTACGGTTCTCAGTAAATATGAGACAGTGTGAAAAGTGTGACAACATGCCCCGCTCTCCCCTAACTGTTATACTGCAGCCTGCGTGCGTCTGAGTTCATTTTAACTGCACACAGCCTGACAGCAGCTCATGGCATGGACATGTCAAATATATTATATCAGTTAAAGTGTGATGTGTGGTTGAGATTTCAGTGTTTCCTGCGGTGAACAGTGGTGTCAAGATAACGTCACCTTGTTGGCAGCTGTGAGTCACTGATTGTTCTGGTTTTCACTGAGGCGGAAAGAAAACCACACAGGAAACACTACCGATCATCTAATGGCTTTAATTACTGTAGCTCTGAAATTTCTTCATTATATATAAAGTTTTTGGCTATTTTAATGAGTTTAGTCTGACTTGTAGCTGCTGACTAGTGAAGTTAGTTTCTCACAGTTTGGCTGCTCTGCTGTAGAGGAGGAGACGCTGTAGTAACGTTACATAAACAGGGACTTTATTCATGTTCTGTGGCAGCAAACACAACACACAGCCTCTCAGTAACTGTTATACTGTAACCTGCGTGCGACCTCTGACATATATACTGTAGCTAAATGAATAAACGTAAAGGACACAACACACACATTTGCTTGTTCCTCTAACCCTGTGGGGACATCTCATTGACATTCTCCAGCCCGTTACCCAAATCGTAACCATCACAACATCACACCTGACCTGAAGCTAATTATGAGATGAACCTCAGTATGTAGTTTTTCAAGAAAATAACTTGATAGATAACATTTTTTACCTTCTTTTAGTCAACAGGCTGTAACCTCACTTAGAAATGAAGCACACAACTGTTTTCTTTTTTCTATTCTGCTTCTTAGCCGCTGTCACTCTGCTCTTTTTACCAGGAGTATTGTGCCGATATGCGGCTCGCTGCGCTGCATGAAAGGTACAGGAACAGGTCAAAGGTTACGTCTGGAGTTTCCACTTAGCCAGTAATCAGATCTGTGCAAAGAAGTTCAACATCATGGTTGATGTAAACGCTCATTAAAACACTATATGAACCAATCAGATCGCTTGATTTGATCTACACATTTTGTAATGCCATTTAATCACAAAGTTGAAGCAGCTTCATGTGTCACAACAACAAGTCTTATAAACAGTGTGAATAAAATCCTGT